>WEIT01008487.1:0-16565 GCA_013389985.1 Dryoscopus gambensis | reverse complement strand
TGAGCATCTGAAATTTGCCTCTCTAAATCACAAGGGAAAACATTAGTGTACCTGGATGGTAGAAGAGCAATTTGGCTGGGTAGCAAATTAATTTTTCTGCATCCTGAATTGGAAAGAATGTGTTAGTCTCAGNAAGAATGTGTTAGTCTCAGAAGGCACCTCTACTGCATGAGAACTTTATAATTCAGTTTTTATTTTGGCATGAATAAGGAGGAGGGTTTTGATTTCTGTTATTTACTTCTGATGCATTATTGGGTGACAGATTTACTACCTTTTGGTTGCTAACCTGTACATGTAAATCTACATATATACTTTTATAGTGTGTGATCTTTCTTTTTTAAGTCTTACTTGTAAATTTTTTAGAAGATTTCAGTAATCATTGTGTAGTTTTCACAACATGATTATATCCAGAGCATTTTCGTTTTTTGACAGTCAAGGAACAATTTTTTATTAGTCATAGGAAAGAAATTATTTAGTAGTAAAATCAAACATGGAATGTAATAGTTGCATATATAATAAAGACTTCTCTTAAAAAACATCCATCTAGGGAAAGCTAATATTTTCCATCTGTTTTCTCCCTAACATTTATAAGTATTAAAAGAAATGCTACAAAGCAAAATGGAAGGTGGATTAAAAAACCCCCTCAAAACCATAAATAGGTAGCTAATTAAGTTTCTAATCTAAGTATTTCACTTGCATAAAACAGGATTTTTTAAAGTTAATGATAGAGAGGTCAGGGCAAAAATTTATCTTTCATTTTCTGAAAAATAAGATGATTATTCCAAAGTTTAGAGCTTTCAGCCACCACTGTAACTGAGATTCTTTTGCTTCCTTTTCATTTCATTTTTATGATGCAGATGTTGAACTTCAAAAAAGCCTGTTTGGCAAAAGTGACTATTTTGAACTATGGATTGTGCTCAGGAGTGCGCAGAAGTGAGAATCTTCTTGCCTTCTCTTTCTTGATAGATTTACAAGAAAAATCAGTTTGGGAATTGTGTTGGCCTAATTCTCCCATTATGTTGATATTAATTGGTTTTAGTCCCATTGCACAAGCTGTATTATAGGTGCTTGGGAACAACACAGTATTCTGTGACTGATTAATCTCTCTCCATAGAACTAGGTTTCTAAAAATCTTTAATCTCCAGGACTTGCTTTGCCTGTTCTTACAGAATTTTTTGTGTGCCCCATCATGCAAATATTTACATTTTCATGGATAGTTATGGCTCTGGTCATTAAAGCTGAGTATGTTCACTTTATCTGGTGCTCTCAGTACTTTCATAGGAGGCAGTTTTCTACAAGAACAATTCTTCAATTATATGTGTTTAAGGAAGTGCACAAAAAATAAGAATGTGAATGGGACCTATAGGAAAGGAAGGGACTTCATACGTAAAGTAGTTGAATACTGCTCTGAAAAATTTAGGTTGCCGGTTGTACCGTTCTCCCCTCACGCTAAACAAGTACGTGAAACCACATTTTTTACTGGTTAGTAGTAACATGGTGCATGGGGTTATTCCTACTGAGATGGAGGACTTAGCACTTCTTTTTGTTGAATTTCAGGAGATTTCTCTTGACCCAGCTCTCCAGCATATCCACTTCCCTCTGAATGGCAGCACAACCCTCTTATCAACTACTCCTCCCAGTATTCCCTGGAAAACCTTACTCTATTTATCAAAAAGTGCAGTGTAAGATCCGAGGAAAAAAACAGCCTGGTGTGTTACCCCAGAGCCGTGGATGATCTCAGACTGATCTGCGTCAGCAGGATCCAGCTTTCCTTAACTTCCAGGGTTTTTTACCTGCACTGAGTTATGAGACACAGATTTGCTTTGAAGTATTCTTTAAGACTCATTGATGTAAAGTGCTTTAATGTGGTTTTCTGAATAGCATGGTTATCTCTATTATTAGAAATAAGTCCTTTTACCAGATGATGATTAATAGAATCACACCCAAAGGCCTGTTTGCAAATACATGGCATGGTTTTGGCTCTACTTGCAATATGGTTTTCTGTGCTTGTTAGACAAAAGACCTGTGATAACAATTTTTAGAAGAAATGTTCTTACTTAGCCCTTAACTGCCTTGATAAAATGGTGAGGTTTTTATTTTCTTTTAAAGTTGTAGGTCAGTGTGACATCCCTCTCACTTCAGCAGACATCTCTTCTGCTTATTGACAAAGCAGCACTCTCATATTGAAGTTAAACACATTTGCTGTTCTGAGAGGAAGGAAGTAGTAGTTGCTGGACTTAACTTTTGAAATAAATTGTTTTCCCCTCTGTTGTAGTTCTTGCAAAAATGAAAGGAAACTAAAGAAGTAAGTCTTCGCAAATTTAGTATTTGCTATGATGACTGCAGTAGTGTTTTCCAGGAGAAAAAAATTCTGGATTAATCAAATGTTCATTGAAATAGTCCTCATATACATCTACAGAGCTTTTAATAATATGAGCAGCTTCTGAGCATGTGAGCATTTTATACATTTAGAAGATGCTGAGAAGTTACCAGTTTTGTGCAGCGACATCTTGCCAACCTACGCAGTTTTATCTGTTTTCTGTTTCCTTCAGGGATCTGATTAATCTGGTATAGCTGAGATGGTAACTGCACATCCACAGTAGCTGCTGTTACCAAACAAACTGAGTATCTCTGTACATATCAAAGTGATTCAATGCAAGCACAGCCTTATATGAGTCAGTCTGTGACCAGCAGAATAATGAAACCTGATTCTGTTGTCATTTGTATCCTGAGGTTTTTTGACAGCCTTTGCAACCTGCAGCGTTCCCTAGTGCCTCGTGTTCCTGCTATACCCACTGCTCACAACATTCTCTCCATTTTCCCTCCACTTCCCACAACATTGTCATTCCTCTTCTGTCTCACTGAGCTGTTGGCTGAGCAAGAGGCATCGTGCCTAGCTCCAAGCTGAGTGCTGACTGGCCAGCTGGCCTGCTTATGCTTATGCTATTAACTATATAACTCATACTACTTTCTTTGTCTCACTGAGGACATGGGTTTGGATCTTTTCCTTTATTTACCTAGTCACTATTTCGTTTTTGGTAGATTGTTTAATCATGCATGGAAGTAGTTAGCATGTCTATCCTCATGCCAGACATGGTTGAAATTGGCCCAAAGGTTCAAAAATAATTAGAATTGATAGGTGAATGGACAGAACTAAAGTACGGTATCACTGCTGCTGTCACCATGATACATTGTTGGCTGGCTGAGACTGAGCAGGATGTATGGATCCTAGAAGCATTTACACTTCACTATACCAGGCTATCTTCTGTGAGTTAAAATTACACCACTAATATTAGGTTATTGAGGCTCAGACAAATAAAATTTAAAATAATTTTACTGAACATACAAACACTGCATTTTCAGTTAGCTAAAATAGATTGTATATGTTCAACTCAACTGTAATTAGTTACACCTCTTGAAATCACACTCCACACTGGCTGTTCTGGTTAGCTTGTTAACTTCCTTTGCAGAGCAGCTATCTGCTCCTTTACCAGTATCCCATGGCTGGCCAGTTTGTTTTAGAATCACTTTTGATACTTGCCAGTAATTTCTTGCTATCTGCATGAGCAATAGGGCTTGGGGAATACTTTCTCTAAATGATGGTTATAAAAGTGAAAAGATTTGTTATTAGTAGCTATCCATCAAAGGATTGACAACCAATCTTACACCTTCTTTCACAGACTTGTCAATGTCTGTTGTCCAGACAGATTTTTTTAATCACCATTTCAAGTGGACTTATTTCCATTTTCCTTAATCCTTTTATCTCATTCAGTTTCCCATGTTATTAACTGGGGAAAAAGGTCCAGAGCATCTATCATATTTCTGAGTGTCTGAATTTGTTGAAGCAAATAGTTAGCAGTCACAAAAAGAAGTGACAGACATCCTAGGATATACTTAAAATCTAGAGAGTTGTTCCAAAGTGATTTGTAGTTGCATTGCTACAAAATGCAAACCAGCCCTATGTACTTCTGTCCTTTATTTCTTTCTGCCGTGCTATAAGAGAAGCAGATAGTGACAGAATATTTCACTAATTTTTTCTCTTAATATTGTGAATATATCGGTTACTGCAGTTGTTAACCTGATTGTAATTACTCAGATTGCCTTTATGTCCTCTTTTTTAGCAGAAACTGTTTCATATTTTCTGGTCATATGGCACCATCCCCAGCTTTGTAGCTCTATTAAGAAGCGATTTTACATAACAGCTTTTCCATAATTTGGTTGCAGAAATTATCTGATCCCCATCCAAATGTAGTGCATTGATCCTTAATTTTATTTCTGCCTCTCTTTCTGTACCTTATTCTCCTTAGTTAGAAATCTCTAATTTATTGTTCTCAATTGAAGGACAGACCTTGAGTCCTACTTATATTGGTTTTAATCTTTTTAAACCTCTTGCAGTTTAGATAAATCCCTTACTTTGCTGCTTTCTCTGTAGTTCATCTGAAAAAAGAGCTACTGTTACTTTAATTTTCTTTGCAAACTCTGACTCAACCTTTTGGTAGTTCATATTTTATCCCTGTAACTCCTGACTGGGAACATGCATTTCCTGATTTGTATCTGAAGTTTTTGCTTAAAAGACATAAGTCTGTGTTAGGTTCAGCCATTTACTGTCTTTAAGCAGTGGTGAGGCAGGACATCTTTCAGATCTCAGTAGCAGATCTCTGTGCCAACCAGTCTGTAGTCACCAAAAGAATTTGGCAAATAGTGTCTTCTGGTCACCACAAATACTTGTTTTGCAACCAAAGCCCTAAGCATCAGATAAACAAACTGATTCTACTGCAATAAACAAGGGCTTTCTCCTGAAGTGGGGACAAGATCTGCATTTCTTCTACTTCTTCTCAGACCAAGCCATTGCTGTGTAAAGCGTCCGAAGCGAGGGAAAGAAAAAGCATATGCTTGATATGCAAGTTGCCAGCTCGAGTATATAGGAGGGTTTCATGTTACTGCATTCTGCAATGTAGATATAATGAGTTGTTTTAGTTTTGTGTTCATTGAAGTAAAAATTCACAGAACATGAAAGAGCCCAGAGTGGACGGAACCTTGAGATGTCATCTGGTCCAACTTTGTGTGAGAAGGAGAGCCTAGATGAGATTTTCTAGCACCTGGTCCAGTCATGTCTTGAAAACCTCCAGTGAAGTGGACTCCATCACATCCCTGGGGTGGTTGTTCCAGTGAATGATTGTTCTCACTATAAGAAATTTCTTTCTTATATTGAGATGAAAGCTCTGCTGGTACAACTTGTGCACACTGCCCCTTACAAGAAAGAAAGTAGAATCTCCATCACTACCATTCTTTTAAAAATCAGCTATTCAGACACTAGTCTTGTTGTTTCAGCTTGAATTGTGAGTGGCAGAAGGCTATAGTTACTAATGCTTTGTGTGAGAGGGGAATGAATATATTAACTCTTGAAGCCTTTTCTGGCCCTGTGGTTCTGTGTGTGAAATCTGCATTTATGTTTGTGGTAGTGACCGCATCTGCTTTCATTACTTATACTGGCCAGAAATACTGACCCTAG
The DNA here is from genome assembly GCA_013389985.1 of Dryoscopus gambensis. NCBI lineage: Eukaryota > Metazoa > Chordata > Aves > Passeriformes > Malaconotidae > Dryoscopus > Dryoscopus gambensis. Next base: position 11,053 of record WEIT01008487.1, on the reverse strand, counting down.
GGAGGTAATCCAGCAATGGCACAACTATGTCATACTTCCTTTGTTCTAAGAGGGATTTCCAAACAAGAGGGAGTGATAAAAGGGAGTTTCACCTATGAGAAAGCATAAGATCGAATCTTTTGGAAGGTTTTGAATTTTTTGCACTTCAAAACTGATCTCCAGATACCCAGTGATACACTAAACTGTAGCCCACTTCCTTTGGACTTATTTTAATGCTTTGTAGCCTGTCTGTAACTAATATACATTCTAAAGATATTTCTCATTTTGACTTTTGTATGTAAGGTACTGTGATAAACATAGAGGAGATTGGTAAATGGGCAAAAATATTGCCTGCTAGAGGAAAAAAATAGCTGAAAAGTTTTCATTGGTTCCCTTTTGCATTTCAGGTATTGGTGGCAATCTAGTAGCTATTCAAGCTAGCAGAATTTCTACCTACCTCCATTTACATAGCATTCCTGGAGAGCTGCCAGAGGAAGCCAAGGGTTGCTATTACCCATGCAGAACATACTGTGGTACAGGTATGTATTAGTCAGTTAAAAATCCTGTCTGGCATCTCATTACCCCTGTATGCCAGATGGTACCACCAGTGAGAAATGGCAATGAACTGAACTTGCTGTGTGCTACTCGAAGGCAGCTGAGGCTTGGCAGTTTCCTTTGCCTGCAGCTGTTTGCCTGTGAGAACCACAAGAAACTCCCTGAGGAGTGGGTGAGTGGAGAGGAGCGCAGAGAAGGGTGAAGCCCTGGCAAGGACTGAAGACAAGGGCTGGTGAGGCAGGACACTGGGATACCCCCTGAGAAGGGCTTCAGCCTTCCACTTTCCTTAGCTTACCTGCCTGCTCCTAACTTTTTGCTGCCTTCAGAACTTCAAACCAATTTCCTGTTAGGGCCAAACATTGTATCAGGCATTATTACTAGGCCAAATCCCTGCTTTCCATTTCCAATTTGCCATTTTCTTCCTAGATTTTTTCTTCACAGCTTATTCCTCCCCTGTATTTCTCTCTTTCCTAATGATGTAATTACTGTGGTGAAATGTGATGTGTCACCACCATGCATTACACTTTCATATTTATTAAATGAATTGAAACGGACATGAAAGTGGTAAATGTGGGATTATTTTTCAGAAATATAAGGTACTTTTGAGGATGTCTTGAATACAGGGTCCAAAAGATCCTCTTTCCTAGTAAGACTTTAGGAGGTCCAAAAATGTAGATGGTATTACATGAGCACAGAATGAAGGCAGTTTGCACCCTTTTCCAGAAGGGCTCCGCTTACCTTTTCTGGAAGACAGTAAAATTCCTCAAGAAGTCATTTAGTGGAAAATAATGCCTGCTGTTCCACAGTAGTCAATGCTGTGGAATTCAAAAAATGGGTGTGTTTTTATATTAAAATAAATAAAAATCTAATACAGTAATTGAAGAGCTTAACCGAATTTTTGATTTTTCTTTTTTGTTTTTTTTAAACTGTAGGAGTAAATAACAAATCAGCCCAAGTTCTGCTTCTCTTGGTGATTCCTGGACACTTGATTTTCTTGTACACTATCCACTTAATGAAAAGTGGACATACTTCCTTAACCCCCATCTTTATAGCAGTATATTTGTTTGCTGCTCTGCTACAGGTAAGAATAAGCACAACTGGCAAATGCTTGTATAAAATCAAGTTCTTGAAGAAAATAATTTTTTTCTGGTGTCTGAAATCTCATGAATGGTAAAAGAAGGTGTGATTTAATAGAGGCTTTCAGCACAGCTCTGAAGTAGCTGATTATCTCCACATATATACAGCTTACACAGGTGCACCATTGTTGTGAGTGCTTTTCAGAACACACTTGACTGCATTATTTCCTTGTCATGCATCTTCCACATGCTTTTGGAACCATTGCATCTAAAACCCCATCATTTTAATCAACTAGAGGGGAAATGGAAAGAAGGGAGGGGAAGTGGAAAGAAGGAAAGGTAGTATTTATGCATAAAGAAAATGAAGGAAAACTCTTAAAGAAATCTCCTGAAGTAGTTCACATTACTGGTTTTTTACTGTTAACATAGTCCAGTAGATGAAAATATTACAGCTTCCTTGTTGTGTTCTTAATATTTATTAGTTTAAATTAATATGACAGCAAACACTGTCAAGAAATTGTAATTGCATTAATTGTCAAACTTGGTTACCTTATTTGGCTGTTTTACCCAGTGGTCTGTTCATATCCAGCAAGGGCAGTTCTTGAAAGATGCCTTTTGAAATAGCAGTGTCTCAAGGTGAAATGATTTCATTTTGAGAAATCACTAATACAAAATTAAATATTTTATTAAAATCACACCCAATTTTTAGGTATAATGTACCTGAACTAACTATAATGTTTTATGGTACCTTGAAACCAAAAAATGACTGTTTGTGTTACACAATAGAAGTGTAGTTGAAATATCCATAATTTAAATATACATATTACTTTCAGAAATATGACCAATTTAGTTTTAGCATACAAACAACATTATCAACAGGTCAATCCTTAATAAAATTATAATTCTTTATGTTCTGAATTGTCCCATTGTTTATCACACTACTATCTCAATAAGGACAGGTTTCAAAAACTGTTACTATTTCATATGAGAATTTTACATCTTTCTGGTAGAACATGAGTGGTAATGTTTCAACCTTTGCAAGTGAGGGTGTCATACTAAAAGATATAAATTACTTTTCATTTTCCTCTTAGATAATATTCCTAGTTTCCAGCCTCATCACTTGTTTTATAATGTGTTTTCCTGAGGAAATGATGCTATTCCTTTACTCTATCTGTTCTGTCTGGGTTGGGGCAAGAGTCCCCGTTAATGCAAGACTGCAGTGTGATTTCAGTCAGTATTAAACTTCAGAGATTTCCCATGGGAATCAACCTCAATTCATAAATCCAGTCCTTCTGCTCACAGAACTACAATCATAGCATGTTTAGGGACACTTTTTCTTCAGCAGCAAGACTTGAAAAATGCAGAAGTTCACCTGAAAACCAAGTTAAGGCATTATGGCAGGATTTTCAAATGACATAGTAATTCAGACCCAGCAACAGCATGTATAGAGGTGAAAAGTTGCATTTTCATAAATTCAGGATCTGATTAAAGTATTCAGTTTTGCAGTCATGTATCTCTATTGCAGTACATAAGGCCACACCTGATTTTCTTGGTTTTTCACCTATAAAACAGACATAGAGCTTTTTTCTTCTTTTTCCCTGCTCCCTTTTATGGATTATTTTTTCCTCTTTATCCTCTGTCTTTAATCATAAAACGTATTTTGAGATGTATTTACTTTGAAACTGAGTACCAGTATTGCAAACTATAACTTCTCATGCGTCTTGACATGTTTACAGTTTGAAACACCTTGGTTTTTAAGACCTTCTGAAAATATTTAATAGATTCCTTTCCCCATTTGAATTATTCTGGCATTTTTCTAGTAGTGATTATTGTAGTGTTGCGTACCTCTAATTAGAGCAGGTTTAAAATTTTCAGAGAGATGATGCTTGCTTTAATCCTTAAATCTTCAACACATTTTATTTGCGTGTCAGTCTGAAGTACTTCCGTACTGCAGTTTCATGCTTTAAGTTTCTCCTTTCTTGAGGAAAGCACTTAACTATTTGTACTCTTTCCTCTTCCCTTTTTCAGTGGCATCATCTCTTCACCTGGATATAGTAAAAAACAGTTTTCAAGCTGCCATTTCTTTTGGCATAACCTATCAGCTACTGGTCTTATTTTTCCAGAATTCTTTTATATTTTTGTCCTCCCAGTGAGAGCTTTTCCAGTTCTGCTGCAAAACTGAAAAACCTCACAGCTAAGTATTATTGTTCCAATTAACAACAAACCAAATCCGTTGACAGTCTTTCGAGCAGTGAGAGCTCTGCATTCTAGGCCTTTTTTATAATATACTGGACTTCGTATTTATTTTCACTTTTTGTGGAAACATGAAATTTTCATGTATATGAAAATGGATATCAAAAACAACAGCCCTGCTTGCACACTGTAGCTTTTATGTTTGAGGTGGTGGATGATAATTTAGCAGAATACAGTGATTCCCAAACGTAAGAGTTAATTATAGCCAGTCCTGTGAGGAGGTTTGATATCACTGCTTTGCCCTATGCCATTCCTGACTTGGGCTGAGCTGGGCGGCAGAAGGGGTTGCTGAAAATGATCATGGCAATATACCACCTATGTAAGTTTTCCTCACTATGTTAAAAAATAATGCTAAATTAAAAAATAGCAGCAGCAATTAAATGAATTTTCTGTCTTTAAAATTCAAGTGACTATTGTAAGGTGTTAAATTATTTAATGACATATTTTACAGTGGACTGCAATAGATTGTTAATTGACTTTGAATTCTGTTTATTATTTCTGATTGTCCAGCTCTGTTTAAAATGGAGAGGAAAGGGTTAGACAAATGCCAAATGTAGAACTGGAATGGTGGAATAAATGGAAAAAAAATCAAGAAAATATTAATGCAAAGACATTGAATATTCCTTTTCTATTTCTCTCTCTTTCAATTTATGCTATTCCCCATTATTTCTACAGTAAAACTGTAACATATATATTAATTTTATTTGACATATTAACAAGACTTTTTCGGATTGCCTGTAAGCATCACTATCCATCCCAAAGTGATAAAAATGGAATTTATTTGCATTGAAAGCTCTATGCAGTATGACTGAAGTTCCAGTCAGAGAGTTAGTTTCATTTTCATCCAAATCTGATACTTTCATTGTTTAATTGTTTTTTCACCACCCAGGCCTACCAGCTTCTTTCATCTCTACCTGTTCTGAGATATTCTTAGATGTTTTCTCCACAGCATGTCATTTAAATGAAATATTTATGGGAACTAAATAATTACTATGCCACGATGTATTATCAATAGTATAATTCAGTTGTTATTGACTGAAAATATGCAGTGTAATTAAACCAAGTACAGTTTTACCAAATATGTAGTTTTTTTCTAAAAATCATTACATTAAGATATTTTAAGTAATATGAGTAGCCAGTGCTATGATTTGCATTCTTTTTCATTCTCGATGAACAAAACAGTTCTGGATTTCTAAGCTTAAGAAACCCCAGAAAACATTTTATTTTATTTTATTTTCATTTTCCTACCCTTAATAGTACAGCTATTTCTATTTCTATTCTTTAAACAAATATATATTCTTGAAATGTTCTTCACTTAAATTCATAAATTAATTGTAGTGACATCCAAAGCTGTACTCCCTTTATGTTTAAGGGGGCTGAGATTTCACAATTATTTTTCCATAAAGGGGGGAAAAACTGCACAAATATTTATATTAATCTGCATTCAGGTAAAATTTTAGGCTGAAGTTCAAAAGGTCAGAATTAGCTCTGTAGTGAAGAGCCTGTTCAGTGTTTATGAATGGCAGCACCAGAGGAAAATACAATAAAAAAATGCTGTGAGGATGGTATACTCTGTAAGTATGTAGGGTACTTCACACAATGCACTGTACAGTCAGGGCAAGCCAATGTGCCTAATCAAACCAAGTATAATGGTTTTAAGTGTGTTTTGGATTTGGTGAATGGCCTCTGTTTAAGAGGAATACTCTTTCCTTGAAAATCCTACAAAAACAAGCCACAAATGTGCACCAGCACACTGCATGCAGTTACAATATTGGTCAATTGACCAATGAAGATTATATTAATTGGAAAACAGTCCTCCTCTTATTCCTCACAAAGGCATAAGTATCTTTTGAGGCTGTGCACCAAGCAGAGTTTCATCCCCTGTCTTGTCAGCCTGCAGCAGAAGGAGAGCAGCGCTGGAATTGCCATGCTGTCAGTCCTGGCACACGGCTCGGAGCGCTCAAAGGCGGCCTCTGTTCTGAATGTTCTCACTGAGCCAGTAAAACGCCCTCCGAGGAATTTCCACACCTACTGACCAAATCTGAACACACAGTTACGTTAAAGTCTCGGGGAAAAAACAAACAATAGGAGATTCCCAGAGCTATTACCAAGCAAATAAGTAATTCCAAAATTCTTCTTACCCGATGAAGGTCAGATGTGCACAGCTATGAAGTCACTTTTGCAGTGCTTCAGGGCTGTTTGGGGCAATAGAAGACCAAGAATTCAGCGGTGCTCGTAACGACTTCCTGCTCACATCAAAAACGTCTTGGATTTCTCACCAATGTGAGGATTCTAATGATGGTATGGGCCTCTTTAATGTGGAAACATAACTCATGGGATATACTGTACGTTACAGAGAAAAAAGGAAAGTTGTGTTTGTAGGCAAAATATTGATGCCTTTTAAATATTGCTGTTTCTAACAGGAAAGGTTATTTCCGAAAGATGGAGCATATAGCTGCTGAAGAGACCATATTTCAAGGAAATATGGGAACTCAAGCCCAAATCTGGACAGCTCTGTATGTTCAGTGCTTTCTCATTGCGGCACAACAAGCAGACTTGCCAGACTCATTGGGGTCTGACTGTGGGTATCAACAGCTCCTTCCTTTCCAGCCGTGTTGCTGTCTGTGGTAGAAGCCTGGCTCCTACCGAGTCATAGCAGGGATTTATCTTTTTTGCCTCTAGAAGGCTGAGCTCAAAGTGCTTGTGTATGTAGCATGACACACTGAGTTGTGCTACAGCTACTGCAGGCTAAGCATGCCAGAGCACTTAGTGGTCTGGGTTACATATCCTAGCAGATACCTGAGAAACAGCCTGAAGGTAGGACTGTTTTGGTCAAACCAGGGTGTCTGGCAAAGCTACAAAGAAATCAAGATGACAATCTGAAAAACTTGATTCAAACTGAAATTTAAAAAAAAGTTGCTTCCCACAAAATTACATCAATATAATCAAATTGACTTGGAAACAACTTCAGTTAAAGAGGTATTCTCTTTTTTACTTCAATGAGGTCTTAGTCTGACATCAATGTATGCTGTGCTATCTGGGTACTTGGATACCTTATACAAGCTAATACCACTTAGCTACAACACAAACAACAGCAGCAAGGAAAAACTTGCTGTTTAGTGGTTTCTTTGTAACCAGGCATTGAAGGAAATCTCTGTGTGCTTGGAGGAAAAAGTGACTTGTCCCCTCTGGACATGATACACACCTACCTGAGAAAACAGTGCAGAAAAATGTCTTTTGAAAATGTGTGTAGACCCTCCTCTGAGAGTTCACTGACTTCAGATTTCTGGCTGTAGACAATGGAAACTCAGCGAGTTCAGTGTAGATCTGTTACAAGCACTTTACAGTTACTACTTCATCAAAAGCCATTTAAAATTGGAGACATGTAATACATAATTTGAAAATTAACTTAATGAAGGGTCAGAGCCACTAGAAGACCTAAATCATAACTCTGGCGAGAATAACAAAGTCAGAACACAGTAGTCTTTAGAGATTCTTAAATGGGATTTTTTACTCATAATTAAAAAACCAAACAAATAAACTTACCTTTGAATTTCATAGATTTGTAGGAGTTCTTATATAGTAATTGCAGCATCTTTTCATAGTGAAGTTATGAGTAAATTTTGAGTCAATATAATTTTGAAAGTAAAGAAGACTTAAAATACTTTTGAAAAGAGGTTACCTCAGTTTATTTACATCTATGTTTCCTGTCTGAAGTAATGGAATGCAGCTATTTTGTAATGTACCTTCAGATACAAACAATTTCAGCTGGAATCATCCGTACTAGCAACAGGCAGGGTATCCTGTCCAAGACATGATAAATAAACTGCTAAAAGGTCTTCGTTCTACAGACTGAACTTATAGTTGAATCTTGATAATGCCCTTCTGGAAAAGCATATGAATTTACATAACCTAAACTTTAATTTTCCAGCTTGGTGTTGGAATTCACTTATCACAGCAACTAATGTACAAACTAATATAAAAGTGAACAATTCTACTCTGCTTTACAGAAGTTATTCGTTCTAATATTGTGCTTCCGACACTGAATTTGACATGCATCCATTGATGAAATATGGACATGCCAGATGAAAGAAACAATAAAAATATTATAGCATCCTGCAACTCATTAATTAGGCTGTAGGAAGCCTAGACAGTATTAAGAATGTTTGGAAGGAGCTATGTATCTTTATTTTAAATAATAGAGTTTCATTCTTTTCCCATTTTAGGGGAAATTTCTTTTCCCATAAGAAATAAATTCCATGAGAAAATGCAGATGTACTACATGCAAAAGATCAAAAATAACTTTTCCGTAGCTAACTTTTCCTTGTTATTTGTATCTAAGGACCTTGAAAGAATGAAAGTAACTTCTGTGCACAATAACAAAGGAAAAAAACCTGCTTTGTAATGTACAATGTTCCCATTTCTAGTCTTGCATAAGATTTGATTTTTCGAAATAGTAAAGCTCACTCATATTTGAGTATTCATCTTCAATTTCACTTCCAATCTGAAATTCATAATTTGAGTCAGAAAGTTCGATATCAAGAATTCCTATTTCCATCCTTTGTTGTACAAAGTAATAGGAGTACTTCTATTCTTCATCATTAGGATTTTTCAAGCTTACCTCCCCCCCCCAACTCTTATTGCTGTATTCTGCTGCTTCCGAGGACTTTTTTTGACAGTGAGACCAATGGGTCATTTTTAGAAATGCAGTCTAAGTCTGATCATGCCTTTAGATTCATTTTTCTCTCTTTTGATTGTGATTTTTTTGCTTGTAATGAGGATAATAATATACCATGATTTTCCTTTTAAGCTATTGAAACATCTGGAATTTTGCTTGTGTTTTTGCAATCCTGTCTCTGGGCTTTTTTTTTTTTCTTGATCAGTGACTATTGAGTGTCTCCCTCTTCTTAGCCAGGTATTTTTACATCGATAGATATTTAGTTCTTTTTTACCTTTCTTAAACCCTGCAGTTATTTCATCCTTCAGTCTGGAAGAATTCCTAGAGCTTTGTTTCATATTTCTACTACTACTCATCTCCTTTCTTGCAGAAAACAATACTAAATAATTTCTATACTGAATAATTTCAGCTCGCATCTTGAACAGTGCTGCATGTATTTACAAGCTTTTTTTATCAATTTTCTACAGCATCTCATGCTAAACAGATAATTTTGGCACTGTATTATTAGGCTTTTCTGTGATGTTCATCCCTTTATTTTTTCCCTCAAAACCAGCTGGTTTGCAGCTGGAAGAAGGAAGGCTTTCTTCTTCATAGCATGAGTGCAGGGCAGAAATGCACAGTGTTGGTGCTGCTGTGCCATCTGCATCAATTTACTGACAGAAGTGTCTGTCACTGATAAATAAATCTCACAAATCCTGAAGTGTTGTCTTGTAACGTCTCTTTTATGGCTTTTTTTTTAATCCATCAGCTCTTTGTGAGTCACTTATCACTTTAAATTGAAGACTGTCTTTCAAAAATTCAGCAAACTCATAGTAGGACATTTCTTTTTTTTTTTCCCTCCAAAATAATCATTGATTGATGACTTTGATTGCCTTCTCTTAACAGTGATGAGAAGCAAAATCTTCTTGCAGCCTTAGTCACATTGATTCTGTCTTGCATTACAAACTAATGTGGGCAAATAGGTAACCATTTCCAAAGACTGTCAGTGAGTTTCTAGCCATACAAATGCATGATGGATGATAGCATTATTCCTTCACCAAAATAAGTGAAGGCTGGTGAACTGCCGTCTCATAACTTACTCTGTGAGCACTAAGTTACAGTTGCCATCACATACTGTGACAAGCATCAGTTAATATAACTTTTTCTTATGACTTACAGAAGCCAGGCTTGTTATAATTTGCATTGTTTGTTGTGCACCCGTAAGTTAGTACAGCAAAAATAATTATTTGGGAAGGTTCACAAAAGCTTAGTTTCCAAACTGCCCGTATTTCACTGTAGTCTAAAGTAAGTTATTTCAGGGTGGAAAATATACAGACAACAGAAAGGCTTTCATGTAATGATTTTTAAGAGTCAAAAGAGTATACTGTCATCTAAATTGGACTGTGTATATTATGTCTAATTGGTTGTGTTATATAGATGCAGTGTATATTTTTCTTGGAATGAATGCCCTCATCTTCCAATGGAACATGCATAACTATTGTGGATGTGGGGCGCTGCAGCGTCTTCTGAGCACATCCTGTAGGAGATGGGAATGTACAGGATCTTTTATAAACAGGCCTCTTTTTGTGTCTGTAAGAAGAAGGAGCTGACTCAAGGAATCTGATAGTCTTCCAAAGAAAACATCTGTTTTAAATATATTTGTTTGGATTCCAGTCAGTGCACCTAGGACTTGCATAATTAGCTTAGACTACAGAGTTCCCTTTTCAGAAGATACATTTATATAAATAAGCCATGCATTTTTCATTAAGCAAATACTCCTCCTTTCTCTCGCTCTCTCTTTTTTTTTTTAAATCGTAAATTCAGGCTTGTATTTTAACATAGACTTTTGCAAAGCAATGATTAATTTTTTTGTATGACATTCATTTTGCTATACTTATAGTGGAGAAGTGTCTTGCAACCATCTAATCAGGATTTCAGTGAATGAGTGTATACATTTATAAGCATGCTTTTGATGCCAGTAATTGATTATTTACTAAATAAAAATTAATGTTGTACTTTTTACTACTTCTGATACTGCATTATTTTGATATTTACCTTATTTTAAATGTAGTGAGTAGCGTTTTTAAAAAAGAATTATGGTAGTAAATGTCTTAAGTTTACCCTTCTTAAAGATCTGATTAACTAAAAATACCTAAAATACAGCATTTATTTCAACTTAAGCAGCTCCTTAGAAGCTACAAGAAGAAATGAAACTTGGTTAGTGGTCCTTTCTCCGTTCATCTTCTGCCATTCCACACCACATGATTCCACTGAACCAGAATCTCTTATCATACAACTGTGCAACATTAAAAGGATTCTTTTCTAAAATTGGGTTAATGATTATGCATACCTTTGGTATGAAGATCAAGCCTCTCAAATGTTCAGGCATTCACAGTTGGGAATTAAATTTTTTACTTTGGGACAAATTGAGCCTGGAGTGACAATTTCATAATATATATTGCAGGTGTGCCTTATTACAGAAGGGCTGAAGATGGTATTTTAGGCATAAATATAGTTTCTGGGGCATTTTTTG
>WEIT01008481.1:12999-42797 GCA_013389985.1 Dryoscopus gambensis | reverse complement strand
GATACACATGATCAGCCTTGTGGTCTCTACCGAGCTGAGAGTCAACTCAGCTTAATCTGATAAAAAACACAGGCCTGAAAGATGCCTGAAGATACCAGCAGTGATGGAGGCATGAGAATGACACATGATTCTTTGCTGAAGTAAAGCTTCAGCTCATATTAGCTGCCTTTCCCAGCTTTAAAGAGAGCCTAGGAACTGAAGGGTCCAAATTCTTCCCTGCATTTCCCTTCATCGCTATTCCATTCTCAGGCAGCCGCTAACATTTACATGAAATAATGACAACAGCTTCTCTGCATTCTTAAATGAAGAGCTCAACCACTTCATGGAACTGAAATGAAGGACTTCCTCTATGTTAGTAATCATGCAGAAGTAGCACTAGTAACCCTGTGGGAAATCCTAAAAAGCTGGGGGCAAAACAATTTCATACAGTCCAAAAAGAGGAAAGTGAAGGGCAAACCTGGAGTTTCCTGAGATCTTAATTGCACAGTGACTGCACCACAAAATGGCTCAGTTGTGAGTGGTTCCAAAGTCTTTGAAACAAACTAAATTGATTTCCATATTAATAGAAATGGGGGATGGAAAAGGCAACAGTGCATAAAGGCAAAATTTTGTAAAAGTAGAGCCAAGAGAGTGCTGCAGTTTCAAGTGAGAAGGAATTCCATCACCCTGCAAGTCTTTGTGCCTGGGAATGTGTCCACCACAAGCTATATTTGCTTACAAAAAAAAATAGGAGAAACCTTGTTTGCTCAAAGGTAAGTGCACAGATGCTGTATTTACAGAGGCTGGAATTCGCCTGATGCATCACCCACCTCTGGCTCACCACACACAGATGAGTTGCTACCAAAAGACATCCAGAGGTGATCTCAGAACAGCATTTCAAATAAGTAACCTTCTATTAAAATGTATGGTTTTATTTGTTTAAATGCAAAGGATCTGGGAAAAAAATGGATGAGATGTCTGTGGTTGTCTCAGATAATAATATGAGAATACCCTAAGCATCCGTCAGCTTTACTTTTGTGATTACTCTATCACAAGAATATCTTTATATGCTGAGCATCCTGATTATTATATTCTTGTTTCTTTGCTATGTGACAGTGAGTTTGTGACCCACAACAGAACTTGCCCATTGATATCAACAGAGAGGTGAAAGTTAACTTTAGCTAATGCTCTATCTCTGAAACCCAATTTAAAACTGATGAAGTCTTATATCAGCCACTCTCCTTGGAAGTATCTACTGGGTTGATGCTGGTTCTTCCATCCTTACGTAGAATAGACAAGATCAGAATTTAGATAACTTACATTATTTTAATCTGGACTAACACTTAAAAATTTACGAACATCTTCCCAGCTGTTGGAAGAGTGTCTCTTCACTGAAGCAAGGAAGAGTGCTTTTCTTGCTGTCCCTCCACAAACAACCATTTCACTAATGTAGAATTTAGCTTGTTAAGAAAAAAGGCTTGTGGGTTTTTGTTTCTTTTTTTGTCTCTGTACTTCTTCAACCACTTTTATTTTTTAATACTATGGTTACTGTAATTTTCTTTTGCTGGGAAAGAATCCTCTCTGCTCAGGTCTATTAATGATGGAGTAGACCATGATTCCCAAAGATATTGCTGTTTTCTAATCATATATATGTATGAAAGCAAGATACTGTGGTTCCTGGAAAACCCAGGTATCAAAAAAGACAGCTGTCCAGGTTTGAAAGAGAATTCATTGCCCCAGTACATCTAACCAACGCATGAGCACAGACATAGCCTTTCTTTCTTCACAGTTGCAGACTTGCAGACAGACACACTTGCATCCAGAAAACTGGAAAACTAAATATTAAAACTTGGCAATTACACATTTAAGATTTCACATGTTCACTTACATAGATTAAAAATGCAAATGAGGCTAGCTTCAATGAGATGCTGACCTGAGATCAAGCTTTCTGAAGACAGGCTTTTTCCATTTTCCTCAGAAGAAAGAAAAAGGAGTTGAGAGTTTTTATTCACCTGGATGAAACAAAAAAAATGTGTAAGAACTATTTATAAATATGTATGAATAAATATTTAATTATATATGTGCTGAATGGTTTAGCTGTTGTTCAGCAAATACATAATTTGTTAATTTTGCCTGCTTCCACTGAATAATTTATTCATCAGATCAGCTCTTTTAATATTCACTAGATGATCGGCTGATCAAATCCTGTTAGCTGAGTATGTTACTTGATTTTTTTTGCCCTTTTCAAAAATCACTTAGTCTATTGGAGGAACATTGCTGTGATTTATTAGTGGTACATTCCATCCAGTCCATGGTGACACTCTTCAAGAGTAACCTCTGAAGACAGTAGATATCTTGCTTGTGTCATATGCTATTAAACTTTTGTAATCCTGACACGTATTAGGTGTCTTTGACCAGGGAAATAAAACCCTGTGTCCAACGGTACACTTTTGTGTCACAAATTCATGGCAATATATGTATGGTGTGTTTTATTTTTCATTTGATGACTGAATGTTGAATTATTTAGATGAGCTACATCAATCATTCCTGTGTTCTGGTTTATCCCAGTGTCTACCCTGCAGTTTTTTCAGGACTCTGTCTTTGCAAAGGATTTCTTCTAACCTCTAAAATTGCCATATAGCTTCAGAGATACCCTGACATTACAGTGTGGAACAAGATGGAGAAAGGACAGTGTCTAATCCTTTGCAAGTCAGCCTTGAAGTCAGTCCTCTTATAGCCCTTTGTAGCTAGAAAAGGACTTCTTACACTTACCACTTGAAAGGGGAAATTCTTAGCTTTCGATTGTACTGTCTTCATACCCAGGGAGGTCTGCAGAGATCAGGAAGTACAGGCATGGTGTCATTATGTTTGGAAAATGATTTTATGGTTTTATAGTATTCTTTTACATTTTCATAATTTTTAAAGCTTCTGAGGACATACTTTTTCTCTTAAGTTGCTGAAGCCTAAATATTCAAATAAGGCTAGCTTTGTAAAAAGGAGGTTGTAAAAAGTATCATCAATCCATTTAAAAAAAAGACTTCTCAAGCTAATTCTCTGTAACACATTCCTGTGTAAGACATACAGAAAACACCAAATAAACAAGAGGGCAGTGACACTCAAAAACATTGAGACCACCACTCTGAAATGACCTGTGTCAACCAGCTCAACTCTCAGCTGGTGCCAGTCAAGAGTAGTGCCTACATCTAGTACTCAGATGTGTGTATCACAATCTGTGTGCCACAGCCTAATGTATTCCATATTTTGAGATGCATGCATATGTAATAGCCTATATAATATTCCATACAAAAATTGCATTAAGAAAATGTTAAAGTTGCCTAGTTCGGCATTTAAAAGTCAGGAAATAAAATTAAGGTTGTACATGCAACATTAACTCTGTTCCCTAGTGCATTTGCCTATGATACCGTCTAATTACATGATCAAATATTATTTCTCAGATTATACAGTATAATATCTACATTTTTTTCATTTTGCAAAGTGTAAGGTGCATTAGGGAGGCTTCAGCTTCACCTTCATATAAAAAGACTTCAAATAAACATGGACTTGTCAGTCTGGAGAAGGGATACCTGAAAAGGGTTATAACAAGGGGTTATAAAAGAATGAGTGGTGTGGGAAAGGTGAATGAAGAATGATGATTCCGCGCTCCTTCAACTGTAAAAGCTGGGAACCATTGACTCAACTAGCAAGTTTAAAACACACTTATTTTACATGCCACACGCGGGGACTCAGCACCATAGACTCTGAGAAGATCCAAACTATAACGCATCCAAAAGACATCAGAGAAATATATAGACAGTAGGGCTGTGGCTGACTATTACATGTGAGCTACAGGTACACGGCCTATGCCAAGAAGTCACTAAATTGATGGTGACCAGGAGCTGGAAGGATCTACATGTGAAGGGCCCATTTAATTTTTCTTCTGTTCTTTCTCCAAACAACCAATGCTAACCACGTTTTCAGAGCATTGCAGTTACCAGTGTTTCCAAACAAACTAATGATGGTGAGGATGATGACAGTAATACCCAACATTTGGGATCCCTGCCACAAGGAAAGGAGAGGTGAGTGTGACTCCTTGGTCTGTTTACCAGCTGAGAACTCCATCCTCAGAACCGCTCCTTACTGGAGATGCTTCTGTGCACATCAGTAACCCAGCCTAAAAATTCTGCAGGACTGTCCCTGTAAGACTCCATTCCTGTTCACTGCTCCACACTCAAGCAGGATCACACCTTAGATCTGGAGAACTGGGTGTTCTAAGCACAGAGTGGAGGACAGCTGAATCCTCCTTGATGTTTCTCAGCTGTTTGAGGCATATCTATCTTACTTCCAGGCCTTCTCTCCCTGACTCTGGTGGCAGGTGCTGATTGTGAGATTGTTACAATCCACTGGTGGCTGGGATGGAGTCCCCTTGGTGGGCAGCCAGCCAGTGATGGTGAGCAACACTGGGAGCTCCGGAGCAGAGATGCCCAAAGGGACACCGCAGTTGACACACTCTCCAGGTACAGGCTGTGTTCCCACATGAGGCACGAAACTGAAGTGGGGCTGTTTTCCTATGACATGGGAGTGTATGTCAGACAAAAAACAGGTGGAGATGACAGCCATGTGATCGACCATATTCACAATGAATTCAATTTACCTTGCATATATTATCTGCCTCCTTCACCTGCACTCTGACTGCTAATTCATTTCTACCAAGAGCCTTTTTTTTTAATGCTAATGGAGTTCTTTAAACAATTGTTGCTAAAAACTCACTGGGTTGTGAAAGAAATGGTCCTTTCTTTTCCCAGAGTGCAGAACGGTCCTTACTTCACTCCCTGACAGGCCTGAAATGACAGTGTTGCTCCACTGGAGGTTTAAGGTCTGTTATTTCACTCTTCGCTGGGTCTAGAAGTCAGTATTTTACATAATTGAAGATCATGAAATATTAGTTCTGGGAATTAGATTTTGAGGAAATCTTGACAGATAGCAAGGTATCATGTATAATTAACACCAAACAATCTACAATTAGAAGATTTAGCCTATACAAATGTTATTTTTAGGAAGCAAATGATACTTTATTTAATATGTGAGTGATGATCTTTACATCCTCTGAAGTCTAAGGTTCTTCATGCCTTTGCAGGTAAAGCAACATAAAAACAGTGCCAATTTTCACTTTAAAAGACGTAAATTCTTCATTTTGCATTTTTGAAAATGTCTGTAACTTTCAATAATGCAGCTCTACATGTAACAGCTCAAGATGATATATGGGTGAGGCAAAATAAAAAAAGCTGTCCAGTTTTTATTGAGGGAGGAACTTTCTGTATGTGGGGAAAACCAAGCTTGATATTTACATCTGCCATGCTACAGTGGCTCATACAATAGGGTTTTCAAGGAGGGACAGGAACAGTAAATGTGAGAGGAATTACAATCTTGTTGTAAGGACATAAACTAAAGTGCTGAACATGTACAGCTGTCCCAGTACTCACCTGTATGCTGAAAAAAAGTCATTACTAATTTGGGGTGGGGATTGTTTTGCCATTTATGTGTGTGGGAGCATAAAATACAAGCATTATATAAAAACTTTGCACTGGAACAAATCACTGCAGAACACCCTCAGTACTGGGGAAGGTAACTTCATCCCATTGCACATCTTTAATGCAGAGATTGTAAACAACCCTTGCATCTCTGTTTAATTTTCAAAAATATTTCTCTTTTTTTCCTCCAAACTGGGGGCTAGCCATTTCACTAATGGATAGATAAGAAGCCATCAATCTTTTTATCTCTGCAAGAGACCCAGCTACCAGCAGCCACTGTCTCTGGAGAGCATGGCAGCCTTTCTCTGCTCACAGTCCATCCATGGGGACCTGTACAAGTTCTCTGTGGACTCTTCCTGTCTTGTAAAGAGAATTTCCTTCCAAAATAATCCTGGAGGTATTAAAAACTTATCTCTGCTAGCTGATACTCCATCCAGGGCCAGATTTGTGGACCACAGCTGTCCTGAAGGGCTGACATGGTTGGAAGCAGCTCTGTTTCCCAGGATTTGCCTCCAGTGCCTGTCCCCTACCCTGTTCCATTACACTTGTCCCTTGCCATATGCAGGATTTTGCACCTGCCTGGCAGATGACAATACCACAGGAATACAGCACAAAGACATTTGGGCTGGACTAATTGCTGTGATGGCAAATCCATGGGTGGAGCAAGTTTAAAGGCAGCTGCAGAGGGAATCTTTCACAGCTGTGTGACTTCTCCACTCTGAAAAGTCTACACGTCTGAGGCAGCAGTATGATGGGGCAAGACAGTTTCTTTTCAGAGTTGTTGGTGGAAGATGGGGTACAGGCAATATGATGAAACCTTGGCCATGCTTGGACACAGATAAAGGAGCACTGGAGACACGTTTTGAACCTTCTTATTGAAGTGTCAGGGTTTTTTTGGATGGTAAATCCACTTTTAGGTCAGCAAGTCTGCAAGCTGATCTGTCTGCAAAACCCCTGAAAAAGAAGCCGTGTTCAAATACCTGAGGCCTCACAGTCTCCCACCTTCAGGAGACAGCAACCAGAGACTGCTTCTTTTGAATATCTGTCGGGGAAACAAAAGATATTTAAAGAAGCAGGAACTTATGGATTCATTTTTTCAGACCGATAGAAGCCATTAAATGTTTGCAAAGCAGTTTTCCCCTGTAACATTAGACTTAATGGGAATAAATTAGCTGAAAGACATGATTGGAAGAATGGTAACAGCAGGATTCTGTATGAACTTTGAGTTTAGAGAGTGTTTTTTCTACTCTTCCATAAAGGAAAAAGCTCTTAATATATAACTTCTGAGGAATTGTAAGCAAATAAAAGATGACATAATTATTTGCCTTTAAAACTGACTTAAGTTAGATGATGCACAGACACGGATGAGATAACTCTGAACTACAACAGTCTTCAGGGCTGACAAAGTTCTTTTAAACGAAGGCTTTTTTAATCAACAGAATGAACCTGGTTATAAGAAATTAGCAGAGGTTACATGACCTAAATTCTGTGTTAAATTGGTCAGATGTTGGTACAGGGTAAGAGAATATTCAAATATGCTATGGAGAGAACATTAATAAGACATTCACAGGAAGAACCTGGTGAAACTGTATCCAAACTTAAAAGGGAACATTAGGGTTGTGGGATAGTTGTCAAAACCAATACTCAGTAAAGCATTGTGACTTCATGTGAGAAGACAAACATCTCAGACACTAAGTGCTAAAGCTATCCCCATCAGAACATTCACTGACATCCAGCTCCATGCTGTAATGCAAGTGGAATGGCTCTGATGCTTAATCCTTCAATGTTGCATTTCTAAATTTGCTGCATTAAATAGACTCCTGTTATTCCTGACAACAGACCTCAATCCTATTACAGCAAAGAAACAGCAGAGGATATATGATTTCAAAACCACTATCTGATCTTGTGTAGTCAATATATGGTGTGGGCTCATATAGTGCTCAGCTCTCCCAAAAAGTAAGGTTTAGAGGTTTGCTCCAGACCACATAATAAAGCTGGCAGAGCAGAATATGATTTAGGATCAGCAACCTACCATATGGCATTTACTTCTCCATCCTAGGCTGCTTCTTGATCATGCTAAGTTAGTCACAGCTCCGGCAGCAGAAATAGGAGGGGTTGTTTATTATCCTCAGCACAGTAATGATACCTCGGGCCACAGTGATAAGTAATTGAAACAACAGGGGTCTTAGAGAGACTTAAAAGCAGAGATCTTAAAATACACAGAAACCGGTATAGTTAAATGGAATGTGTAACTAATAAATTGCCAGCTATTTGCAGTATAATACAACATCCCAAATTCAGTCATTCTAGAGACTTCCAGACTTCCATAATGCCACTTGATGCTCTTCAGAGTGTAAAACTCCATCAAAATGAGGCTACAATAACAACAACAACAGCAACAACAACAACAACAACATTATTCACACTTACTTTTCTCTAAAGGGATTTCCACTTGTAAATGCACACAGGTTATGAGTAATTTTAACACCAAGGTGTGACAACAGTCACGTGCAATTAAGGACCCAGTGCTCTGCGGTGCTGAATATCTATGATCTAAAGCTGATAAGGATTTAATTGAGCAAATAACAATATTTATAAATATTGTTGACTTATTGTATCATGTTCTTCTGGCCTGAAAATACATTATGTCATACTGACTTCAGATTTAGAAATTAAAAACATAACAAAGTGATTTCTCTTCAATTGTACTTCCCCTAAACAGATGTCATGGAGCCCTCCTCTGAGGATGGAAGGATACAACCTTCAAAGCAAGTCTTATGCCATCAGACCTACTGATATGTATTTCTCTGTGTTCTTTATTAAATGAAATTGCATTTGATATTTTTCATTTGTCTTTATGATCTATTAATAACGATTTACCTACCCATCACTCTGTATTTTCTGCATCATTTTATCCAGTTCTTCTGCTTTTAAGATGGTCCTAGAATTTTTAGTGCCATTCCATGTACTGTACGAATTTTGAGCATATACTTTTTGCAGATGAGATATATCATACTTAACAGAAAGTTTTACAAAACCATAGTCTCACATTGTAATGAGATACAGAGAGATTAAGGATATTTTAGTACTTTGGCTACTGGATGGCACATGAAGGGCAATATGATTAAATGCAAGATAAAACTGTGAGCTGAGTGATAAAACCAGACAAGTACATGAAAGATTCTTCTGTCAGAGGTTTTTCTTATTTGTCATGTAAATATTGCCTGAATGTACTATTACTGAATCTAAAGTTTGTAATTTTGCAGCTAGTAATTCTCCATTAAGGGTACTGTTTCATTTATCACTGCTGGGCTGTCTTTGGAAGCCTAGGAAATAAGACAGAGTCAGATAACAGTATTCTCCCTTAACCCATGCTAACCTGGCCATACTGTTTATTTCTAGTAGAGTGCACCGTTTGCCAGGGGTGGCATCTACCAAGGTACTGCAAGTGCTGCCAGTGTGGCTCTGCAATGTATAAAATCAGTAGCTGGCACCAACAAAATGCTCCCAAAAAAAAGGAAGAAAAGAAAGAAAATCATATTGCCAGGCTCTCTAGATCTTAAGGGCAGAGATATATGTATGTCTGCTGCATAGTTAGTATGCAGAGTGGGGAAGAACCAAGATTTAGGATATGCTGGGCAGCAGGAGGTACTCAGACATCATTGTGGGTCCTTTCTGCTATTAAAGTACAGACAAGTGAAGTAGAAATGAGTGTGACACTCCAGCTATCTCAACTGACCTCTTTCAGGACCCAAGGGGGTATCTGCTTTGGAAGGGTGCCAGCTGGCTCAGCCCAGGTTTGGGGATCCTGGTGCTGCACTGGGAAATGCTGGCTTAGGTTCCCCCAGCTTCAGTCCGCTGCCCCAGAGCTGCGAGGGAAACTACCCTGATGTTGGGAGTGTCAGAGTGTAATGAACGGGGATGTTAAGAGTTGGAGCTTTTCTCTAGGTAACAGCATTCACACCAGGAAAAACAGGAGAACACTTGCCCAGCAATATTCCAGTGCCATTTTCATATCATGCTGCAGAAGTTCAGTCTGATCCAGGCTTTTGGGATGTGGCTGGAGCACCTAAGCATCACACCACCGGTGCACACTGGTTCTAGCAAGGCCCAAGGTGTGCAGAGGTTTGGAGAGGTTGCTGGTGCCTGTCACTGAAAGGTTGTGGAGGCTGCCTGCCTGCTGCTGCAGCTTTGAAGGAAGACAGTGCTCACCATAAGCTACTTGAGAAAATCGTAGGCTGTGTGTAAGTTGCACAAATGACTGGCCAAAGATTTCAAACAATGAATACATTTGTTCTCAAACTATTTATGAACGGGAAAAAAACAAACTTCACAATAAGACAGTGATGTGTTGAATACACTTTGTTTGCCTGGCATTAATGGATATCTGAAGGAGCTGGGTTGCATGACTCATTCAGTCAAGCTGTAGAGATAATCAAAGGGGATGAGAAATGTTTCCAAAGGATCCCCTTTTGCATTCTTCAAACATCTCAAACTCCCAATGAATTCAGTACAGAAAAATTAGGATGAGGCTTACATCCTTGCAGGTCTCCTGTCACCCCGTACAGCTGAACTGAGACCAAACAATCTCCCAGAGCTCATATGGGAGCAGCACAGTTGCCCCTTTCTGTATGCCATTCGTCACATGTATTTTCAGTCCCCGGGCTAGATCTATGCAGGCTGCATGTGACCTGCTGCCTGTCCCCTGCCACAATCTTTCCACAAGGCCCTCCCTGTCACCTGGGGATGGAGATGTGCTGTGCAGTCCCGAGTGTCCTGGTAAAAAGCTATCTGGCTGCTCTTGGTGAAGTTTTAGGGTCCCTCATGGATATGTGACCCCCAGGAGTAAAAGAGAATTATCACTATAAAAAAATCTGATCTTTTCATGTCTATAATTCATTCCTGTGTTTGTGTGTTATTGCATTGCATTAAGCTCTCTCTAAAAACAAAAAGCTGCAATTCATAATCAGAGAGGGGGGAGAGATAGAGAGAGAGACAGACAGAGAGGGAGAGAGAGAGAGTGAGAGAAAGAGTAATGCTGGGAATCCCAGATTGCTGAAAAGGAGAGGAAAAAACCAACACAAAATTGCTGCCTGAGATGATTAAAGACACTTCAAAATTTTATAGGGAACAGCCTGCAAAACTGCTACAGAAAGTGGTGGGAGATAAGGCAGCAAAGGAGATAGTTATCAGAGCAAGAAGTTGGCGATCTTTTTTTGAAAAATAGTCACTACATGAAAAAATCCTCTCTTGTCTCAAAAAAAAAAAGGTGCCAAGAGCAGATATAACCAAGGAACATATAGATGATCAGTGTCCCATGCTTCATTCAATCAGGCAATCAAGATAATTAGAAAGTATGGGGAAGATTGATTAATGGCCAAGACAGACATTGAGTTGACCTTTTCTTTATTACTACAGCAGTACATTTAAATAGTCTCCACTTAGTAGGGTTTAAAATAGAAAAGTGAGCTGTTATAGATATAGTAAATGTGTAACTAAGAATGCATGATCTAATACCCCTATTCTGTAGCTTGCTTTCCACCTTTAGTCTCCACACCATCTCATCTGAATATGAATTAGTTTAATTTCTTGAATCCATGCTCTAGCAGTTACACTAGTTACTGTCTTAAGAGAAACAAATGTATTTAATGGCAGTAAAATAGGTATAGTTTAAAATATTTTTAAATTGAAAATGGGAAAACATAGGGGTCAGTACTACTTTGTGAATAGCATCAGTTTTGTTATGCACAGGAGCAGGACAAGGGGAGCGGAACCAGACTCCTCATGCTGGGAGCCCAAGATTCAGTGATAAGTGAGGGAACTTATCCAGGACTTCTTTGTGGTACCTTCTGCTTAGGAGAGCCTGGCATGTCCACAGTAGGGTTACCTGGGCCTCTCCTTCCTCATGTCCGAGATTTTGGCTCAGTGACCCGCAACTGGGGCCAGTGGAGCTGCCACAGCAGTGAGTGTCAGATCACAGAGAACAGACAGGAATCTCATAGAGAAAGAAACTTTGATAAGACATCTTTACAGCTACTAGCCAGTCTCCTTGGTGAGTGGGGAGAGCTACCAAGCAGGCTACAGGACAGTCACAGCACAAAGAAGGCATCATGCAGGAGAGGCATGCAAGGATTTGTGGGATAAAAAGGCTTGTAAGGATTTGTGGGATCCCATAGAAAGGGATCCTGAGCCAAAATGTGTAGCTTGCAATGCTCACCTGAGAGGGCCCAAAAACATAACACAGGTCACAAGCTGTAGGAGCTGGCTGACTTGTGCTTCTGGGCGAGTGGTGTGGATCTGGACACCTAAGCAGCAGACTTCAGGGCACAGGAGTGCTCCCTGGGTCATGTAGGAAATCAGGGTGTATCCAGGGAATATCCCTCTTAGGAGAAGGGTTTAATTTACCTTTTTATACAAAGCATCCTTCTCTCTGGTGAGAAATACAGTGAGCTGGGCTCTATAAGGTGACCCTAATAGCAAATTTAAATGAGAACAGAGCTAGGTACAGACACTTCTCAGCAGCAGTGTGGGAACGAATGATGCAGGTTTTTGCCTGGAGGCAACTCAGGGCAGCAGCGTTGTCAGATCTCGCACAAAGACAGTGCACTGTGTATCCAGCCATCAACAAGGCCTGGACCATAAGCAGTGTGGGCCTGAGCACCGCTGAGCCCGCTGTGGAGGGCCCAATTTCCCACGGAGGTTCAGTGACACCTGCTAAAGAGTCTCAGCTGCTGAACTGAAGAATGGCATGTAGTGCTCAAGGCTGTTTGCTGAACTGTGCTTTTCCTCACAGAAAAATCTGCAGGGTAAAGGGAGAGAAGTTAATTAGTAAAACTGGAAGGCATTTAGAAAAATAAGTATGTATTAGGAAGAAAATTCACACCAACCTCTTTGGTATAATGCAGGTGAAATCAATGGATTTCTACAAAGAGTGGTTTTGCAGAAGTTTACAAAATCTACAGGGAAATTATGACATTAAGCAATGTTTACAACTACAGAGTAGTGTTTCAGGCAAAAAATGTTATATGCTGCTCATTTGCAGTAGTCAATCCCCCTCCAACTAGAGCGTCAGCCTTTTAATTTTGTACAGTTGAAAACAATTGACATATTGTATGAAAAGTTTTCTTTTGTGAGTTATCTATTAAGCAGAAATAATCTTGATCACCAGCATTAGATCAGGCATTCAGCTCATGTAACCCAGCAGAACTCCTCTGGTGTCAATAAAACCACCTTGATTTACTGTAGCAGGAGATCTGAGCACTGTATTGCTTTGAAAAATTGAGGTGTACATTTATTCATTATTTCAAAGGTAGAGGCTTGATCTACTCTGCTGGGAAATAGCCTTGCTGTGCCAGACAGCTCTGCTGAGGTCCCCACAGGCTCAGGAGGACCAGGGTTTGCTCACAGACTGTACTTTGCAGGAGCAGCTCCTCACCGAGTAGGAGCAAGGCCAGCAGTTCCCGAGGAATGCCTCTTTACCCTAGCCCATCAAAAACGCACTTGCAATGGCAATTAATTGGTTCTGGGATACCCTCCAATGCAAATGGCCACATCCAAAGCCCTCTATTTTGCTGCCTTCAAAGGGCACCAGCTTAGTCTCAAGGGTGTCAGTTTTGAAACTGGTGCTTTATATGCATCTAGGTCAGATTTCATCTGTGACCAAACACGTGAGCAGTGATCCTGTGCTGATCTTGAAATGGGTGTAGGGCCATGTGAAGGCTTTTTTAACGCCACTGCTCCACTTGGCTGCAGTGTGGGTATGAGAGTGGTGAGGCACATGGAGGTTCTGGTGCCTGTCTGCTTTTGCTGGGCTAGACCAAGGCTTCGTAGTCCTGCTCCTAGAGCACTGGCAGGGAGGTGAGGCTCCAGAGTTGGTCTTACTGACAGTGTCGCTCTAATTTAAATAAAAATGTTAAAAAAGGCTAATAAGGTAACCTCAAAATATTAAAATGTAACTGCCCTTGAAACAAGGGCAACAAACAACTGTTGTGAAGGTTGCAGAAGGTGCGGTCTTTAGTGTTCATGCTGCATCAAATCCCATAGAGCCAGGAGTTCGGTGTAGTGAGCTGCAGAGTATTTCTATCTAGTGCTGAGCATTTTCCACTCTCATTGGACTTCACTGGAGGAAACTCAGGGAGCTCCACACCTCAGAAGGTGACTGCAAGCTCTGACATTTGAATCATACTAATAAAGTAGTTTCCCTTGGTGGGATGTGCATTCCCCCTCCCCGTAAGTTTCAAATAATACTACTCCTTAAAGTAGGAACAAACATTTTACTTATGGCTAGAATGCATTTATTGGTAATTTTCACATAAATCAACTTATATGAAAATGTATTCATAATCCAAGCCTTCTCTATAGTGATAAAATGTTTCTGCTTCTGTGGTAGAAAATAGCTTATTATGCAAACAGCATTGCTAGTGTTACATTATGCATGGGAGTCACCTGGAGAACATCACAAAAGCTTCAACCAAAAGGAAAAAAAAGAGGGGAGAAAATCGGGTGTTCCATTTACTGCACCACTTGCCTATTATAATTAGCTGTAAATGAGCTGATATCTGTACTTTGAAATGTATTTCATATATGCCTTGGTAACATTGTACAAATAGGAAAAGCAGAAGAGAATGAAAGAATATGAAACTCACCCAGAAATGGCCTTGCAAAATGTCACCCCAATTAAAAAGCAAAAGCCAGCTGCCATTTTTAAACTGCTTAGTTGTATTTACTTTGAGAATACCTTGGTTATATTTATATTCTACTTGATTTAATTCAGAATGCTGCAAGTTCCCACTGGATTGTCATCATTATGAATGACATTGTTGAGAAGTTTGATTAAATAAGATCTGCTCAGGCTAAAACCCGTATTACCTCAGATATGTTTAAAATAATCATGGGGAAAAAAGAAGAATTAGCCCCAGCACAATCATTCAAGGCCCATTGTCTCATGTGGCCTTTCTTACTGAGGGATAAAATAGTGGTTTTAAAGAAAAGTGGGAACATGAGAGCAGCCCTGCAGGGAAGGGGTTGGGGGTGGCGGTTGATGAAAAACTCATCGTGAGCTGGTGGTGTCAGAAAGCCCATGGATCCTGGGCTGCACCAAAAGCAGCGTGGCCAGCAGGGTGAAGGAGGTGATTCTACCTCTCTAGTCTGCTCTATGAGACCCCACCTGGAGTTCTGGGTACAGTTCTGGTGTCACTGGCATAAGAAGGATGTGGAACAGTTGGAGCAAGTCCAGAGGAGGGCCACAAAGCTGATAAGAGGACTAGAGCACCTCTCCTATGAAGACAGGCTGAGAAAGTTGGGGCTGTTCATCCTGGAGAAGAGAAGGTTGTGTGGAGATCTCATAGCCACCTTCCAGTATCTGAAAGGAACCTACAGAGGAACTGGAGAGGAACTTTTCATCAGGAACTGTAGTAATAGGACAAGGATTAATGAGCATAAATTCAAAGAGGGGAAATTCAGGTTAGCTATTAGGAAGGAGTTTTTTACTGTGAGGGTGGTGAACCACTGAAACAGGCTGCTCAGGGAGGTTGTTGATACCCCAGCCCTAGCAGTTTTCAAAGCCAGGTTGGAAAAGCCCTTGTTTGCAGCCTGGTCTAGTGGGAGGCATCCCTGCCCTTTGTGGGGAGGGAAGTGGGGCAGCTGGGACTAGATGATCTTTAATACCATACTAGATGATCATTTCAATACCATTCCAATTCAAGGATTTTATGATCACTGCAATAAGGGTAAGTCCTCTGGAGACAGTGAATTCTTATGGTAGTTCTTGTGGCACATCTTTTAGGAAGTTCTAGACAGACATCAGAGCAGCTCTCGCTCAGAGTGGGTTTATAATCAGGGTTGTTCAAGACAATATCTCTTTGATTTTGTAGTCTGAGGACTGGTGTTCTTGTATTTCTGAGTCTCTCACAAACTGCTCCGTGTATGACTCCCTGCACTAGCACTAACTTGTCCACAGTCTTTATGCCTCCAGTGTTGTTACATCTCTTAAACCTTCACTGGAGGAATTCCTTTGGCTGCAGTCTTCTTGCAGGGGCCAGATGTTTCCCTTGTCTTCCCTAATTAGCTGGTCAACAGGGACTTCTCTGATGATTTTGGCTGTGTATTGAATGACTAGTATTTCCATGAATCACTTGATTCTGAAAACATTTGGCTAAGCCTGAGCAATCTCTTTTATGATCTATTCATTAAATCAGCATTTGTGACAAAAGCAGGACAAACATAAGCAGGGCTTCACTGGCTTTCATAATCGTTTAGTCTTGCCAGCCAGTCAAGTTAGCCCAGAGAAAAACAAGCTGACACTGAAGTGAGGAAGGGAGATGCTGTGAACCAAAACTGTCACGCAGCCCTCAGTGAGGGTGCAGGGCTTGGCTGCGCCTCGCCGCCCACAGCAGGTCTGCTCTTGGCACATACCAGATCCCCTGCACTGAGGCTGCCCAAAACCTTGTGGAAATCCCTTCATCCATCAGCACTTTGCAATGGTGCTGGTCCTCACACAGTCTGTGGCACTTGGACTGGGTCTGGTCACAATGGACTATAGCTACAAGTTCCTGTTTTTCTAGCCCATCCCGAATTTGCTCTGTCATTTCATGTCCCTGGCAGATATGGCTGTAAGTTCACCAGATCTGAGGAAACAAAAAAGTTATACAGTGCAGGATATAGTCATCTTCCAAAATCCTGAGCACTGAAGGAGCTGGTCTGAGCTCCTTCAACTAGGCATTTGTTGGCCCTGGAATCATGCTCTGACCTTGGAGAAGGGTGGCTGGTAATTCCTGACAGTGTTCAGCTCTTCTGGGCTCTGGGATTTAGAAAAACAATTCTGCCCCATGAGGCCTCTCGTCAGCATCAGAGCTGTTTGTCTTAAGCAAGAAGCTTGAGCTGCAGGGAACTGTACCTTTCAGCATGAGCCAGCTGTTATGCAGGAGTGGTGTCTGCTGCTCATCAGGTTATCTCAGGTACTGAACAAAGCAGGTGTCTTACATTTTTTGGCTCTGCACACCTATTGGATGACACAAGGCAGGAGGAGGAGGAGTAGAAGCAGCTAAGAAAGTATCCTGAGAAAAAGGCTGGAAATTGAACACGACAAATCTCTGAAAATGTGTAGACAATTGAAGACTGTTTACATCTCACTTCACCATTGACAAGATATGGGTGCTGGCAAATGAGAAGATAATCAGAATGCAATTTTGGTTTTGGCAACGCTTCGATCAGAGCCAGATCATGTTTTCATTTCATTAATGATTTTTCATTTAACTCTGTTTTGGAGACATGACTGGGAAGAGACAAAAAATATCACGGAAGAAAAACATGTTGCTAACATCGCACGCATATATTATATATGAACATATGTGGTATATGTATGTTCCTATACATATATAAATGCAAGCATGTGTGTATGTATACCTATCTATATTTATATCTAGAAATCCAAGACTCAAAAAAGAGAAACATAGTCCATGACTCATTTAAGGCCAACAATCCTGAGGTCCAAAGTCTTTAGTAAGGGACAAGATCATGACAAGAATCTTGGGCAAGATACTCACAGGAGGGTTTGAGAAGTTAGGATTAATCTGTGACAAAAAAAAATAATATTCCTGAAAGTGACAACTGAAGCTGCGTTTTTTCTTATGGAGGCTACATGAGATGCCACTATGGCTGGTAGGGGAAATACAGAATGTTTGAGGAAAAGAGAATGACAGAAAGTTCTGGTCAACAAAAATAATATATAGATATGCACTGAAAACCAATGTAAGCAATGATAATGCCTGATATTTGGGAAGAAATGCCAAATTGAAATGGATTATGTTACTTTGCAAGAGAGCATATGCCAGCAGAGTGTGCACAGCATGGACAAAAAAGATGACAACAGCATCACCAGCTCAGAAAAATTCCCTCTGACCAATGGACAGTGCTGCAGAAGATGAATGGAATATTAGCTTGAAACAAAATGGAACTTACATGAATTTTAACTTGGACATAAGTAGACAAGCTGCCGTGAATCCAGAAACACAGATATTGCCATGGACGTAACAGCCACAGACAGTGGGGAGCTGGAAATGTTGGGGCTTACAGTGGGAAATGTATCTCTACTAAGAGTGTGTGTGAACTAAATGTATAAGCAAATAATAAATTAAGAAAAAAGGACCTGTAGATGTGCCAAAGATGAGGGGATCTATTTTTGACTTTAAACCCCAATGTAATAAAGAAATATGGTTATTACAGTGAAAAAAATACTAAATATATTCGATAAGGATTTGAGGGGATTTTCAGAGGACAGGCAAGGAAGAAAAAAACTCCAGACTAAATCTGAATAAACGTTTTATCCTCCATCTAACACTTCCAAATCAGGTTTTTCTCTCATCCTAAACCAGAAGGCAAAAGCTCAACTAGTGAAGTCATTGCTACTGAATCACAGAGTAAGTGAAGCGTCCCTCTGGAGTGGATGCAATTTCTGGGCATTGCAGGGGAAAAGAGAAACTGTGGTTATTTATTGATATATTAAATAAGGATGTGGGAGCTGAATTCTGCTTCTGAGAGAGAGAGGTCTCTGGAAACATGGACTTTGCCAAAGATACTGTGATGTGCCAGTGCTGTCCAGCCTGTGTGAAAAAGTGTTTGCTCACCCCATACTGCTCACCTTCCTGAGGAGCTCCTGACTGTACTAGATCATTACAAGTGCCCACAGGTTCAAGTAATGTTCCTGGAGAGAGCTCAGCAAAACCCTCACCGTCCTGCACCCAGATTTTCCCTTGTCTTGGTTGAGAAATTTGTCTCCACTTTCTCAAGCATTTCATCCTATCTCTACCTCATTTATGATACTACTTATCTTACAGTCCTGATGAGTTGATTTTGTTTCTCTTTCTGTCCACTATTTAATAAATTACCTAATGAAAAGATAATTAATGAAAGAATACGTTGAAGCTGTGCTACTCTTCAAGCTTTGGTAGGCTGTAGCTGTTCCTGGTTCATCCTGTGGTCTGGGTTACAGAGCTCTCCCAACTCCATGGTGCTCTTTGCTTGTCTCAGGCCAGAGGTCTGTGTGGCTCTCCAAAGGTTGTAGAGAAGTCTGATCTCAGCAGGAATTCCTTTTTCCATTCAGGTTCACCCCTGCAGGATTGCTGATGGGCTGTACTAGCTCTTAGTGATGAATCTGCAGAAAAGCGATTGAGGAATATTAACTGAAAACTCACCCTGTCCCTAAATCAGCATCACAAGTGCCCTGCTTGGCTTTATGAATGAAATGACAGACGGGTATGAAAAACAGCAGCAAGTATCAGGCAGTACATATGCAGATGGCAATAATGAACACTCAGTTACAGGATGCTGAAGATCCTGCTGCTTTCTGAGTCCAGCATAAGGAAGATGAGTTTTTCCTGTAATACAAATGGTGATGACCATCCATCGGAGAGGGCATTGGACTAGATGACCTTTAAAGGTTCTTTCCAACCCAAACTTTTCTATGATTCCATGATCCCTCCTGTATGACTTTACTTCAGCTTGAAAACTTGTCATGTGTTCATATTCCATCATTCTCACAAATTGCATCTTGACTTTCTCAGCAGGTTTTATCTCATAACCTATAAAAGTGAAAAGTCCTTTAACATTCAGTATACTCATCTTAGTTTAATTACAAATTAGCAAAAATAGGTTTGAAGCAAACTAGAGAGGCAGAGATGGTTCAGTGGAATGACCCTAAAGCCGTGGCATCATCACTAATTCCTTACTTCTTGAGAGAGGCAGTATCTGAACTGGAAAACACAGAGTCACTGCATCCCTGCATCACCCTTTGGAGAGATGCTACAGATTGTGTAAGCCCCACTGCAGGCCTTCAGGTCTGGCATGGAGGCCAGTGGGATCACACTTGTTATGATACAAGCTAGTTTTCCTGCTCTTTATTAGCATTCAAATGCCAAGAGCTAATGTGCTTGAAAATTCACAATATTTTTCCATTTTTTTAGGAAAAAGGATGGATGTGAAAAGAAATGGTCTGGTACTGATGTGACTTATGGTGAGGTAAAAGACAGACAGCAAGAGGTGGCCTCAGGGACTGGAGACTTCCTATGGGAGCCTTCCAGGGAGCAAACAGATTTTATGATGCTGACTGAGAGTCAGAGACAAGCAGGAGCTACTATACAGGGATGGAGGAAGGTGGAAAGAAGTCTAGAGGACCATGATATATTGTGTCCTTTCAGGCTGTTAGATGAGAGAGAGCAGTGATGTTTCAGACACAAGGCTGGGCTCATAGGGTAATAGCTTGCTATAGTCAAACGGGATTATTAGGGCTTTGGATAAGAGCTATTAACTATTGTTAAGGTGATTGATCACTTTTATCATTTTGGTTATGGAAGGAGTTTCACAATCAGAGCTAATCATGGGGCATTGCAGTGCCCCTGTCTGCCTAAATGCTGAAATCCAGAGACAGATTGTGAGACGATTACAAAAATTGCAAGACTGTCATTTCCATGTTGAACACGGACTGGGCAAAAATCATAACACGTGTATTGCTGAGACACCACAGGTAGGGGAAAACACTTAGGAAGCTTGCTTTCAGCTGCCTCCAGAGAGGGAAACAAACGAGTTTGCTAACTGTTCTTAACTGTTCCAAGCACACAAAGTTTCTACTGTTTTAAGGCTGCTACGCAACTCCCATAGTATATGGATGTTTGGGCTCTTTGGTACAGATTTCTGCTACTGCCTGTAAGATTCACTGCGGTTTTGTCAGGGAAAGCTCAGAGAAAGGTTTCCCTGTACCTGTGTTGAAAGTAAGGGGTAATAAAAATGCACTTCACATGCAGAGGAATGGAGTCATATTAACCGTTGCATGGGCAAAGAGATACATTCCGTTGTCTCCAGGGCAGCAAGATGCTTTCCAAGAATACAGACTTCCATCTTACTTTCTTTCATGGTGTTGGTATGGCCTTTTATGAAGGTTTCATCTGAAGGTTTTATCTAATGAAGAAAGAAAAATCCATACTAGTTAAAAATTAAACAGGCTTTCAAAAAACTAGTTGGATCAGACATATAAGTTCTAGGCATGGAAATCTGACCAGAAACATAAGAACTAATCCATGACACACTCTGCAGCAACACATGGCTGATCCTACATTAATATTTGAGATGCCCAGAACACATCAAATTAATTTACATCTATACCTTGATGTTTTCACTGGTGGTGCATAAGACCAAAAAGAGTAGCTGTTGCCATACGCTCAGCACCAGGAAGGTGGTGTGGAGGAAGCAGCTTCTTTCTGTGCTTTTTCAAGGCTCACTTTCTCTTCTTGGGAACACTGTGAAGATCAGCCTACAAAAGTAATGGAAATCCACCCTAAACAATGTAATGATCCGTTCCTAGCAGGAAGTGCATGTTCAGCTTAACCTTGCAGAATTTTTGCATTTAATACTAGACACAGTAGAAGTAAGAGGCAAGAGACTGCATCAGGTCTGGACAGAATGGGAAAATACCAATGACATAGGCATGGCAAGTCAGGCTTTGACTGATTAGTACAAATAATAAATGGAGCATTTAGAATTTCGCAACTAAGTAATGTATTATGGTGTGTAATATTAATAACATGCCAAACTAGCAGCGCATGTACTCACCAGGGTGGTCTCTTGAAATCCTGTTCTCTGCAATGACTAACTGCTACAGGAAGAAAGGCACTCCTAGTGCAGCTAGTCTGCATCAGAGACCTCGTGCAAAGAAACCTTTCCCTGTTAGTGCTATGCTTGTTTAGACTCTATTGGAGACCTCTGACAGATCCTACCTCACATCCTTCCTAGTATTTTTCCACTTTCTCACAAGGAATGCAGCCTCTTCTGTCCCTAAACGCCAATATTTGCAGAATCTGTTTTTCTGCATAACAGACCTAGTTCTGCTTTGAAAATACCACCACCATAATCTCTGAACTGGAACATGAGTGAAGATGTAAGCATTGTGTAGTCTTCCTGGAGCGGTGGGTTCCAGCACAAGTCTATGTACATGAAGTGTCCAAAAGACACTTATGTGAGTGCTCTTTGTTCTCCTTTGACACAGATGACCACCAACCAGAATTTAAACCATCAATTAATTGGTCATAACACATCCTATTTCACTGATGCAAAAGAAGTCCTGTTCATAGCTATTATACCAGTGCACAGAGTGATATGTACATTAGATGAATTTGGGGATATTTTTAATGACTAAACATATCTGCCTTGGGAGAAGATAATTTCACAAGGAATGGAGAGCCAGAGTCAGCTGGTGTGCCCAGATTACAGACTGCTTCCTGAACAGAGAGGAAAACCAACTCTAAAGTCTGTGAACGTGCATGCTAGCTAGATTAGATTTGTACTGATAGCTTTTGTTTCCGTTCCCTTCTCTCTTGCCTGGTTTAATATGCAAGGCTATATATGGAGAAAATGTGTCTCTGTGCTGGCATAGCAAAGATAACCTTGAAGAGTATAAATGAATGTACGTATTGATGGAGCAATTTGTGTTTTTATTGATTTCTTGCTGTGTCTTGCTGAATTTCTAGTATGTAGCATAGGCTGTAACTATTTTGTTATGAACAATGCTACAGAATGTATTTTCCCACACCAATTCTTAAGGGATATGGGCAATTTATACATGAAAATATGAAAGCAAGCATACAGTATATATTGATTATTATTATTCATTGCTATAAGTAGCATTTGGGGCTCCAGCTAGAGATACTTGAGATCAAAATAGGGTGACATACTTTCTGTACAAGAAGGCTGAGCTGCCAAGGTGAGATACCAAGATTTTAAGCATAAAATACATAGCTTTTGCCAATGTGGAAAAAGTTGAAGGTGAAATGGTCACACAGTGATGTATTCCTGAGAAGACAGGATATTTCTGTAGAGCGATGATTAATGATGTCAAAATGCAAATAGGTGGCTAGGAAAAAAAAAAAAAAAGGCTGGGCTGGCTCTCCTCTGTGCTGGGGAACTGCGTTGCGCTGTAGGATTTTTTCCAAGCAGGTGAAGTGGGGCAAGGTGTCAGCAAGATGAGGATGTCCGTCATGAGGCAGGAACCCCTCTAGGCCCTGATCCTGCGTGTTTCTGGATCTGTGATCCTTTGGTTTCTCGAAACCAGTTATCTTCAGTTATCTGCACAGGAGCCTGTAAATTAGAGATCTAGTCTGCTTTGGTTGTACAGTGGTTCGTAGCATTAAACTGAAGACTGTGATGTCTGTATGTGTAGCTTGGTTGGATTTTCTTCCATTCATCTGTGTTTTGCAATTCCTGCTCCTGTCACCCACTCCACCTTCCCTGAGTATAGAAATAAAGCAGAGAAAT
Organism: Dryoscopus gambensis; assembly: GCA_013389985.1. Lineage (NCBI taxonomy): Eukaryota > Metazoa > Chordata > Aves > Passeriformes > Malaconotidae > Dryoscopus > Dryoscopus gambensis. The sequence goes on along the minus strand of WEIT01008481.1, from coordinate 19,992 downwards.
ATGTTGAGTACTAACTCTGTGAAGCCCTGTGGGCTTTGAAAGTGGGCACTGCAGACACCCTAAGTGCTGTTTAAGGCAGCTCTATCCCAAATTTGAACCATGTCTCCCTTCAGCTCAAGGAGTAGGAACTGCACCTTTCTTGTCTGGTTGCTCATGAACAAGTGTGTTCCTCCTGCTCTGGAAATTAGAGATATCAGAGACATCAGGCTGGGAAGAGAGCACCTACATTTGGTCTAGTATTTGCTCTCTGAAAGTGCCAGAAGTGGATGCCCAAGGAAGAACATAAACAACAGTGCACATGTAGCATGAGCTTTCCATTTAGACACTGAAGGACTTTCTAAGCTAGAGGTTGCCTCTGAACCCCTGTTTAGTGGACAGCTGTAGCACCATTGTCCATGAATATGTCTAATCTCTTCTGAGCTCATTTTTGCTTGGCCTTTTTAACATCCTCTGGCATTAAATACCACAATTTAATTAGACTTTGGGAGAAAAAGACCTTCCTTTGATTTCTTGTGTAGAACTGGGTCTCTTAGTTGTAAATGAGTATATATGGCAATTAAAAAGGCTTTTAAAAAGGAGAAGGGAAGTCAGGAAGCTGCTCACACAGATTGGATGTATGAGAATGAATAGTGAAATGTTGTGCAGAGGCCTGAGTGACTGAAGGTTATGACTGCCAAAATGGAATAGCAGTACTTCCCCAGATCTCGTAAGATTTCCACTGACAAGAAACAGAGAGATTAATTATATGACAAAATAAGAATGTCAGAACAATGATTTATTGCATGATGTACATTATCAATAAAGTTGTGGGTCATCATGCAGGTAACTGTGTATGATGATTGCCTATAAATGAAGATGGTTTTATCATATTACCTTTCCATTCACCTCCTTACCAAGACTTCAACTGAACAGTCTTCAGAATTTGTGTATACCATGGGTTTGTAGCACTGTACTGTGGTACAGTATGTTCCTCTTTTTTCTCAGCCCTTTGTCATTATTTCTTTCTATATAATACATTCTTAAGACAACTACATACCCTTATTTTTGAAGAGTGACAATCTAAATCTAGGCCAGCTTTCAATTCACGTATTAATAGACAAATATGCAGATTTAACAACAATGACTTCAAACAGTGCAGTTTTTATGCAGAGGTGAGCTGCAGAGCTGTAGGTTATGTCAAGGCAGCTCATTCCTGAAGGGGATCACCAGCGGACAGAACTGATGATCCTTATTGTAAGCTGGTGAAGAAAGCATGTTGGCACATCCTTGCAGGAGCGCAGCAATGCTGCTCGCCTCCCCTGAGCAAATGCCGGGGGGCTCCTGCTCAGGCCTGGCACTTCTCTTGTCAGCTTGCTTGATCCTTAACATTGTTTTGTTCAAACAACCTGTTAGTGTCTAAAGACTGTTAATTTCCTTGACTCCCTTTCTCCTGGCTTAGTGTCTTGCAGGAGTGACATCAGTCTCACAGAGGGAGGGTCTCCACTTGGTGACAGAGGCTGGGGAGGAGCCAGGGGCTGGCTACCCTCACTCTGGCCATCCCACCTCTCTGAGCACTTGTACTTTGAGCATTTTGGAAAGGCAGATTTTACTTCACAGCACTCCTGTGGAGAGAAACTGGAGAGAGGTGAATGGGCCCACAGCAAGTTTGATTGCATGTAAAAGCCTTATTTTCAGTATCCTGTTTTGGAGAGAGCTCTTGGATCTCAGTCAAAGGAGAGGCAGGGCACCCTTCTGACAGGCTTCCTGAGGGCTAGTCTAAATGCTTCCTCATCTCCATCCCCATCAGCTGGAATGGACTCTGGAGCCCTCCTGCATTTGCTCACGGACTCTGCCTGGCTGAGCTGTTGGACTCAAGCTGATGGCATCCAAAGATATCTTCCTTCAGGTGTCTCTGTGTGGAGGGCTGGAGCCAGCCTTGGAGCCAACCCTGTTCTGAAGCTCTGAAATGTGGAATCCTTTTGATAAACTGCTGCCCTAAATTCAAATCTATCAGTCTTCGGGACACCACATCTTCATTAATACTGCTACTGAAGGGAGCAAAGAGGTGATGCTAAGGAGCTAGGGACAGCAAGTTCCTACAGAGTTGACAGTAGGACTTCTGTTTTTAGTAGGTGCTGTGCACAGAGTCCTGTTTCTGTGGGAATTTCTAGTGGAATTTCCATTCTCTGGAAGACACAGAAAAAAATAATGCGGTGGAGAAAGATAGCTGAATGGTGTGTTTGGCAGAAATTACATTTAAAATTTTATTTTTGATTTAAAATTTCTGAACTAAATAACTTGAGGATGAAATCAAGTTAATCTAGACCAAATATGTTGCAACAGATGTTATAATTTTTGAAAATGTTTTACTAACTGAAGCAAAATGTTATAGAAAACCTTCCTGTAAGACACTTTTGTATTGAGTTGGGGAATTTTTCTAGTTGAGGCATATTCTGACAGAATGATTTAAGCACACTCTGTATTTATTTGAATGCACTTTTAAAGTGATTTTAATGCAGTTTTATAATTTCAAAGAAAATGAAAAAAGAATAATACAGACAAAACAAACTCTTTCTGGGACTGAGAATATTTAGCAATAACGGGCAGTACAAACCTAGAAAGTATTTTTAAAATGGCCTGTATAGTCCTACTGTTTCACACTGAAAAGTAATTGCTTTTGTAAGCTACCACCCTTCTTTTATATAATGCTCAGACGTTACAGGGCTTTCATTAATTTATTCTGACAACATTGTAAAACATCCCTTCAGAAGTGCACAGGAGGGGGAAATTTCCTGGGAATGTTTCACAATCTCATGGACCATTTGTACCATTTGCTTGCAACCATAGAAGAGAGTTTCCTGTTTTTGTATATTTCTCTTTGGAAGGAGTAGAGTGGTTTGGTGACAAAAAGGTTCTCAAAATACATCAATGTTGCCAAGGCAAAAATATAAAGCAGCAATTTGAGGATCTTGAGGGCACTAAGCAGACTATTAAACTAATGGAACAGCTGTTGCTGACAGAGGGGCAAGTTTTTCGGGGCTTTGGGAAACTCTTGTAATTACTTGTTAGGCTTGGTAGATTTGTTGCAGATGTTGGAAATTCAGACACTAACTGTTCAGCAACTAAATAAAGTAAATTTTTTTTGAAAAAATCCTGAATATTCAGGGAGGATGTATTGACCAACAGGATGATTCCAAATGCCATTTAATGGTCACTCAAAAAATTATGTCCCCTCTTCCCAGACCACCAGCTCCTCCATTCCGGGCTGTTGATTACTACTTCCACCTCAGAGTCTTTCCTTTTGCTGAGATTTTGCACTAGTTCCTTGAAAAGGTAGAGCAGAGACCATTGTTTCTCACTGGGAATTTCATGTCCCTCAGAGCATGAAATGCAGTCAGAGGGTCTGCTCGCTATTCAGCAATCCTCCGTGGTTGGAGGGGCTGCGAGGTTGTGTATTTTCCTTTGAATGGTCTATTCTGTTTCCCCCTTTCCAAAATGTATGGTGTATTCCCAAGTTGTAACCCTGCCTTTGATCCCTCCCCTATGAGCTTTTCATTGTTTCAAGCCTTGGGCCCGTGGGCCCTTTGAAAACTGTGATAAAGGAGTGCTGAGAAGCACGAGGGTCTCTTTCTGCTTTGGATTACTTCCCCTTCCCCCTTCCCCGCCTTGCCAGCGCTGGACCTGAAATAAACTCCTCCTGCGTTCACCATCAAGGGCGATTCTGTGTTTCCCTTACGGCTTGCTGCTGCTGGCGAAGGCACAGCCCAGAGACACTCTGCAAGCCCCGGTGAGCTGCTGCAGCCCCCTTCCTTCTACGGACCCACAGGGAATGTTGCCCCAGACTCCTGCCTTCGCTGGCCGGCAGAGAGATAGGCAGGGGTCACAGCAACAAGGGGCAGCATGAGAAGTGGGAGGTCTGGGACAAGAGCCCTTAAACCCACAGCTCCAGTCCACAAGGCTGTCCTGCGAGGCCATCGGGTATGAAGTGCTCTGTTCCTGACCATGGCACAGAACACACACTACTGACTGAACTGAGGTGCTGATTCTGATGGGGTGATTAGGTAGGTTCAGAGCCTAGCAGGCAGGAGATCTTTGAGTTGTAGGGAGAAGAGTGACCAGTTTTTGGTGGTTCGTTGCTCTTACAGAGAAGGCCAATGTGTGCTGAACTGGAGGTTCATCAGAGCTTCCCCAAGAACTACATTTCACTAGGCTAGCTGGATACTAGGTGGGCGTCTTTGGATTTTGGGACACTTGTGGTATTTAAGACCATATATTGTCAAAATGACAAATTTGGATTGGTTTGGGAAAACCAAGACCTCAAAGCCTCTTTATGATCATCAGTGTTTCAAGGCAAGTGCAAAATTGAATAAAGTAATGTGAAGAAGTTTGTGACTTGAGTTCATAGTATCTTCCACAGTCTCTCTCTGAGAGAGATTGGGCCATCTTTTCTGTGTCCCAAGTACTGTATAGAGCCTGTGCTTCTACCTGACAGTGATAACACAGTACCTGCTACTGGGACTTATTTTAATAAGTTTTGCAATTTGGGTAGAGACAACCATGACAACAGAAACTGCATAAAATTTTCACTTATTTCTACATAGGTCTCTAAAGAAACTTCCTTCTGCTATGAAATAATTGTTTTTTAAGTACCTCCTGGATGACTACTAGGTCAGAATATCATCAGTTTGGATCTATCTTGTACAAAGCCATAGACCAAGCAACAGTTTGTGATTTCCAGACTGGGAAGGAAGCTCCTGAAGCACAAGTCTGATTTTTGCTGTAAATGCTTAGTACCCCCCCTACTGAACTTAACAGAAATTTCTGGAATCATAGGATTGGAGTTCCACCCCCCGCTCCCCAGCCCTGCTTTTTTTCCTCAATGATAATAGAGGATTTTTAACAAAAATGCATCCAAATCCAAACACAAATGAGTATAGGTAACTCAGAAAATTAAGAACTGAAAGGCTGTATTTATATTGATTCTAGTTTTTTTGCTAATAATTATATGGTAACAAAATGCTAAACTAATGGTACCAAATACAAAAGAAAGAGGGAAAAAAATCGATACTTATTATATTCAGACTCAGAATGGTCAAATAGCTATGACCACTTTTTGACACATTTGCCAATACTTCCTTCTGGCCTCCTGTTAGCAGCTGTCTGGTGAAACCCGATGAAAGGACATAAAGGGATAAATCCATCCAGGGTACAACTTAAGAGGAATGACTCTGGGGACAGGTTCAGTCCATTATAGTGAGTAGGGAATGCCAGCTGATTGGCATGTCTCCAACATGAAAATATTGCATCCAAAGATGGAGGAAATATATTTAGCAAATATTGCCTTTCCCCCAAAATATATGCAATGTGCATTGTGTTTTCAATATGATTATCTTTAAAAGATGTGTTGCTTGGATATATTTTTTTATTCTCCTTGTTTTTAGTGTAGTAAGTTGAGGGAGATTCCGCTTGGTGGGGGAATTTTTATTTTGTTTTGGTCTGTTCTAGGAAGCCTTTCTTGTTTACGATGAGAAGGATGGAGTCTTAAGTAAAATGCAAAATCTAGTGTCACTACAAAGATCAGGACAGTCTCTTCAGGCTTCACCTTGCCTTGAGACACAATTTAGAAATGCCAGCAGATGTGTAGGTGACACTGCTAAGAGCAAACCTAGCAGATATCCTCTTACTCAGATCAAATCATCTCAAATCCGCTTGTTTACAGGTGAACCTCCCAAGGTTTCTGAACTTTAATTCTTTTAAAATTGTCTCTCCCTGGAAAGTCAGTGAGCCAGAGTAGGGGCCACCTATTGCTCTGTGCTTGCTCTATGGCTTATTCAGAGGGGTCCAGGTTATGACCAAGCCACTGAAGTGTTACAGAGATGAAAAGAAATGCCATGTTCTTTGCTTAAACTTGTGCTTTGGTCTAATTAAAAAAAATTAGTCCTCCCAAATAACAACGATGGGTGTGGAGGGACTGACATACTGAAGTTTGCCAAAAGTGAGATAGAATCGCCAAGAAGGGCATGGTTGCTGTATATGAGAGGATATATATTCATGCCTTTGGAAAGCGAACTCTGAGGGATCTGAAGCCAGGATGTGTAGCCAAGCAGTTGCTCTACTGAGTTTTGGGCATGTTTTGAGGTCCTGCTTTACACAGAATGATGTCCTGTGTCCTACACTTAAGAGTGACAGAGAAATAGGAATGTTACAAATGGCCACAGCGCCACCACCTTCCTTTTCACAGTTTTCCTCAAGAGGTATCTGGTACACAGTGTTACTGATAAAGTAGCCAGCTGTCCAAGATTCATTTGTACCAAAGTACTCTGTTGTTTCATGTCTCTGAGAACTGGGAATGTCATAGGAAAACGTCTTTGGCAAGCAGAATCCAGGTTTCTTTTAAATCCTGTTTCTATAACCATTACTTCTTGTCCTATTGCAATAGACCCTGCTAAAAAGTTTGTCCCCATCTTTCTTGTAAGCCTCCTTTACGTACTGAAAGGCTGCAGTAAGGTCTCCCTGAAGCCTTCTTTTCTCCAGGCTTAACAGCACACTGCCAGGTCATGTCCAGCCTCTCACCCACCAGCACTCCCAGGTCCTTCTCGGCAGGGCTGCTCTCCATCCATTCATCCCCCAGCCTGTGCTGATACTGGGGGTTGTCCCGACCCAGGTGCGGGACCTTGCATTTCTCTGTTGAACCTCCTGAGGTTCCCATATGCCCACTTGCTGAGCTTGTCCAGGTCCCTCTGGGTGGTATCCTGTCTCTCAGGCCTGTCAGCTTCAGGTGTAACCTGTGAATTGCCGAGGATGCCCTGAGCCGGTGCACCTGACTGCCGAGGCAGTGAGTGAATAGGTGAGCATGTGCCAGGGGATGCTCACCCGGGGGACACGGTGGCACAAACCGGAGTGTGACGACGAGCAGGATTGTGTTTCGGACGTGCCATTTGCCGCAGCGCCCCAGGCCGGGCCGCCCGAGGCGGGGGCACCCGCAGGCTCCGGCGGCGCCTGCAGAGGGCGCTC
>WEIT01008481.1:0-12938 GCA_013389985.1 Dryoscopus gambensis | reverse complement strand
CCCCCCCTTCGTTACTGTCCATTGTTTTGCTAAATTCTGCTGGTTTTGGCTGGGGTAGAGTTAATTTTCTTCATAGTGGTTAGTATGGGGATTTTACCCTTCCTATTCTCTCCCCTACGCCGCCAAAGAGAGTGAGTGAGAGGCTCAGCCTGGGGCTGAGCTGCTGGCCGGGGTTAAACCACGGCATGAAAACACAAAGCTCTTGAAATAGTTGTAGGGTCCCTGCTGCAAATACCGCGCCCAGGGAAAAGTGGTTTACGTGTCTTTCCATAAGCTCTTAATTTCGAGAAGTAACTAGCAACAAAGGAAGAAAAGGTGGTCCGAGTCTCTTGTGGGATGCCTGTGGGTGGGACTCGGGATGGATTTGACATGCTTCTTCCTGCTCTCCTCTCTCCCCTTGTGCTTTTACTATAATTAGTTGAAAACACTCTCCTATACTTGGAAGGGTTTTTACGATGGCTGAAAATGCAGATGCTGAGTGTGCTCACCTTTACTTCAAGTAAAATAAGCTGTGGGTGAAATAAAGCCTCAAAGAAGATTCAGTACTTCATGAAATCTTGTGAAAAGTACAATATTTTGAATTAAAACATCGAATAAGAACATAGACTTCAGATAAGATTTTTTTTTTTCCCATGATTCTCTATGCCGGATAATTTGGGGTTTTGGATAGATAGATAGGGTATGCTGTACTTTCCAATTCCAATACTTTTTAATTGCATCAATACCTTTGGGATGGGTCTTACTGAAAATTTGCCTGTCTTTTAGCTAATAGAATATAGAGTTTGCTTCAAGTAAATGTGGATGTTGCTGTCCTAATGGTGAATTCAAGCCTGCCAAAGTACTAATCTGGCTGTCTGAAAAGGAAATAATATCAAGAAAAACTCAGTGGTTTAAATTTTTTTCAGACTACAAAAATGTGGTAAACTCCTGTAAATGTTTGGAATGCTTCGATGTTCTCCTGATTCTGCTAGTTAGGGTTTTTCAGGGCACAATTCATATTTGTTTGCAGAGAGACAGTTGGCAGGGCAGACAGTGTGCTCTGACAAGCTGCAGGCACAGGCTGCTTCAGCAGATTCCAGGGATTTGTTCTCACTGTTTATTCCAAAAATAAGCCCATCTCCTCCTAATAAATGTTGTATGCAAATGTGGTTCAGTCATTTCTACATGAGATTCTAATTCATTCATTTAGAGATGTTCATTTTGTAGTGTATGTGAATTTGCATATGTAATTCAGCAAAGGCAGAAGCAATCTTTTATTCTCATCACTTCTGACATTTTAATCAATGATTTATGTCTTATTCTTACATTTATTAGCCCTCCCTCGGAATGCTAAGGCAGATTATTATGCATTGATATTTCTATACATATATAAAGCTCATTAAGACTCTTTGACAGAAAAATGGTCAAAGTGCAGGAACAGGGGGCAGGCATTCGGGGGCTTATGCTTTACCTTTTCTACAGGCTGATTTTGCACATTTGATAAACAGCTTCCCCCTGTCACTGTTGCTCCATCTGTGCAATAGAGATAGCGCTGACCAAACTCAGACGTGAGACTAATTGTAGTTTTTAAAGCTTTTTGAGCTCCCTGGCTGGAAACTGCTATATAAATATTCTTCTGGTCACAAAGAAATTGAATGAGGTACAGTCCTAAGTAATGGAGATACCATCCATTATTTCTAGGTTTTGTCTGTGTCAAAGGTGGCTGCAGAAATGTAACCTCTTATTCTAGAGACTACCCCTTGTAGGTATTCACAGTCACACACTCACTGACTTTTTGACAAAACACAGCTTTTACTGCTATTTCCTTCTTCTGACTTCATTGGCTTTCCAGATCTGAGGGACTGAAATGAATTTTATTACCTCCTAGGCACCATCAACAGAATAATTTATCTAGTCTCAATGCCAGTCAGTCACTCCTCTGTGAATCCTTGGAGGGCAGTTGAGTTACAAAGATGATTGGGAAAGGCTGAATTGTAAGACACAGAATTACAGAGGAGTCATTTTAAAGGCCTGATTTAACCAACCGACCTTTACAGCTGGGATGAATATGTGAATAGAAAGAAATCAGCTGGGATCTCAGATCCCATTTTGAGTCTGAACCTGGCCTCCGTATTTAGAAGAGTTATTTGTGATGAAATAAAATAACAAGGGATTTTTCGGAAGTATAACTTCAGCTTAAAGGATGGAAATATAGTCTGCAATTCTTTCAGAGTTAGATCTTTGCTTACATTATTTTTGGAAATAAATTTGTATTCCTATATGGAATAAAGTCAGACTTGCACCTTGCAGGAATCCAGTTCCAATTTCTGCAAGTGTAAATCTATCAATGGAGCTTGTCAAAAGCAAAATCTCAAGCATGTTTACACTTAGAAATAGGAAATATAAACTTACACTTTGTGCTTAGCGATGTATGTTTGGTAAACACCACACCATATTTCTGGAGAATACCGGCATATATGAGAAATCTATTCTTTATTCTGTAAGAATGTTGCAGGTGAGGTTCACAGTGTCCCTGTAAAAGAAAAATTTCTGGAGGACAACTGAAGTCTCAGTTCAAATGCTTTTCATCGGAGTAGTTTCTGAATTACCCCCGCTGCACACTCCACATCCCATGTTTGAGTAAATCCATGAGACTGTAATTGCTGAATAATTGGCCCGAAGTAAGGATGAGAGTCATGAGAGTCACAAGAGTCCCAGAATTTATAGCTGGATATTTTCATTGTAAGGAAGTGCAGCCTGGCATCTAATTCTACACAGGTATTGGTAAGAGTCCTCTGATCCTCAAGTATACCCAGATAATCTTGATGTCATGCTCAGGATAATGAGGATAAACAACTAGCATTATGAGTTTCTTCCTAAGAACTACAAGTAAACTATAGTGATAAGTAACAAAAGTAAACATTTTTGGCATTTGTGTAAAGATAACCTTAAGAGAGATGAGTGCACATCCCTCTGATCTTGGACATGAAGCTTAAAACAGTTCCTGTTGCTACTAGTGAAGAAATGTATAAATTCTAGGGAGGTGCTCAGGAGTCAAAGAAAGGTGGGGAAAATAGGCACTAGAGTATCTTATCTGTCTCAACTCTTCTAAAATAATTAGTCAGGCTGCTTTTTTCTCTCCTAAGCAAACTATTGTAAGAGTTGCCTAGTTCCACAAGGATAGACAACTATCTTGAAAATAAAATAAAAAAATATTGTTTTCAAAATGCTATGATCCCAGGGGCTGGAGCTCTAAAAAAGTCATTGTCCATACTCTTTCTCCTCTTCCTTCTCCTGACAGGTGGCAAAAAAAGCTCCAGTGTTTCATACTGTCGGGAAGTGCGTTTTATTCTCACATTGCCTAAACATTTCCTGTGTTAGATAGACATTCCAAACGTTTTTATTTTATTTCTCTTTATTTTGTTTTAGTTTATATCAAATGTGAAAAATGACAACAGAGATTGAAGTCCTTGTTTTTTCTGTTGTTACTGAGACCAGACCTCAGCACCACAGAGCGGTGGTAATGTGTAATAAAGGAAATAAATTCAACTGTAACTGTAATGGTTTATTATTTCTTAACCTTTATCCTACAACACCCTCTGACCTTCTACTTTCTGAGGGGCAGAAGAACACCAACTCCCTTAAATGGGAAAACAGACAAAGGAAAGAGATTTGGACTATGTTAAGTGCAAAGTGATTTCTGCTTCTATATCAGACGCCAACCAAATAGACACATTTTCGTTTAGGTACATGTATTTTGTGCTTTTAATTGCATGATATATGGTGTCACAGGAAAGTCAACCCAGAGCAGCACGTTCTGTGCTGCTGCTCCTTCCTCAGCTCTTATGGAGCAGAGCTGCTCACCCAGTGCCCCAACCTCTCAAGCCGTTTAAACCTTCTGGAAGGTTTGATATATTTGCCAGTATCCACACAGGCCCTAGCAATTTATTTTTTGCCAGTAAGTCCTACTCATTAATTGAATTTCAGAGTTTTCCTGTGTGTTTTTAAAAGTAATTTGGCCGGAGGTAAGACTACAGACCCCAAGGGCTGTAGCCAGCCTTTGTTTCACATAAGTCACAGCTTGCTTCAGGTTATATTTCCTTTGGAATAGAAAGCTAATTTGTTTAGTTATGTTGGTCTGAGGGCATCAAATTGGACCATACTGTCACTGGTAACAAAAACAAGCTCACAGACTGCTCAGGACATCAGTAAAAGTAATTGGTGAAATGACTTCACCCAGCCATAACTCTTAAGGTAGACGTCTGATAAGTAAGTCTTCACCTTTCAGGAGCTATCAGTTCATACATCATTCTTGACGTGAAAAGGGCCTCATTCCCACAGCTTTAGCACCAGAAGGGTTTCTTTCTCCTTAAAAATAACAGCTGTGCAAAAGATATCACTGAAAATTTTATACCAACAACAATTATCTTACTAAATCATACCTTAAGAACAGTTCTCATTGGATATTTGAGTGTATTTTGTAGTTGTACTACTCATTCACTGAAGCAACACCTTTCAAATCAAACCTTAGTACTAATTACAAGCAAAAGAAGCTATCATGCTTCCAGCTGCTAACAGTAAGATGAAATAAGTTTAATCACTTAGTAAAATTGTTTGTGGACAAGTAGCTTCTCTGTCATCATTATGTCTCTGACTAACCGAACAATTTTCTTAAACTAAAAGAGTATTTTTAAACTTATGAGTTATATGGCCTCTCTTTTAAAAACTGTTATGCTGCACTTCACAGCAATGTGAAAATATTATAAGGAGCAAGACAGTAGCCTTGTTCATGAATAACATGAGGATGTGCCCACTGTTCCTGGAGCAGGTATCACCCAAACCTCTCTGGTGAACAGTGCGGGTGGGCTCCCAGGTCTGGAGTCCCAAAGGTTCCCTCCTTTGCTTTGAGATGGGAATAGCCCTGTCATAAACAGCTATCTCTAACAGATAATGCTGAATATAAATCCAGATATTGTGCTTCTCTCCTTACTGACTTTGATGAAGAATTAAAATTTAGGAAGAGTAAAGACATCTCTGCCCTTAAAGTTTAGTTCTCTTCACAACTGAAAAGGTTGTGCCACCATGTTACAACGCATTTACCTCCTGATTTGGAAATTTTTTTGCTATTGTCAAGCTTAATAGGTCTGGCTGCATTGATTTTGACAGAATTAATGACTCGAGAGGATCAAAGGTGTTAGTATAACCCTGGCTTTGTACAGCATTAAATGATAATCAACATACAAGGTTTCATATGCGGGAACTTCAGCCTCCTTACTCTGATGATCTTTTAATATTGTCAGGAAGGAAACATTATATAAGGCATCTGAAATGTGACTCATTAAACTTTTTGTTCCAACACTATTTCTTATAAATGTTTTTTACAGTTGAAGAGACATAAGTAAATTCTGTTTCACTTTATCTTCTCATCCCTTCTTTGATAGGAAGGAGGAGAAAAGAAGGGAGCTCATCCTGGGTCATGCGTACAGACTAAAACTCCTGCTTTGGCAAACTGTAAAGAAGCAACTGCTCATAGGTACTGGTGAAACAAAGATCACCCCAAGTTATGGGACAGATGGAATCTGTGACCACCAAAGCCCCTCCCCTAAATACGCCTCCCTGGAAACCTGGAACTTGGACTGTCAGTTAAGGCACCACAGCGGGAACTTGAGATAAGATAAAGGTGGTACTATTGTCCAGGTGTTATCTCAGATTGAGGGGGAGGTAAACAAAGCTTGGGGAGCAGAATATATCACTGATAATGGACAAGGAAAGCCAAAGCAGCAACTGTGATGAAATCAGCTCAGACTGAGTAAAAGGTAATTCTGGCAGGGGGAGATCACAACCCACTGACTCAAGAAGAGAGAGACTGAGCATGGGACTAATTAGCAATAGAAGTGAGGAAATTATTTAATCAATAAAATAACTGTGTAGCCAATGAGCATTAATTCATTTGTTTGCTAAAATATATAAATAGTGGAAAAATTTTGAATTACCTCGGGACTCCCACCACTGAGAAACCCAGGGTGAAGAAGGACCAAGAGGATACTCCTGGATCCGTGGGTGGTGACTATCTTCTTGATCTCTCTCTTCCTCTCCTCTCCTCTCCTTTCCATTTCTTTCTATCTCTCTACCTCACATTAACAGTTAAATAAAATCTGTATCATTGATTTTAGGATATGGGCTCATTTGCACCTTAATTTGGGCAGAGGCGTCTCTCACTAATCAAATCTAATCTACATGCTGGGAAGAAGAGATGGTAGGGTCATATGAAATTAGTACCAGCTCCAAAGCATAGCCTGGGACAAAGCAGGTGCAGCAACTGCCGTGGGCAACTACTCTGACTCCATCATGGTTGCAGGTACACCTGTACTACATCTTTACCAGCAGTGACCTTCACACCAGCCATTGGCTTGGCTTAGGAGAGACTGAATGGCCAGGGAACCTTGTGCCCATGTTGCCTGTGGGTGCCCCAGGCCGTTCCCCTGTCTTCACCCTCAGCCAGCACTCCACTGGGAAGGACACCTTTCCAAATGCACCAGCAGCATGCCGGAGTACATGGCTCTAGGCTGCAAACACAAGTGCAAGGTAAAATCATTGCATACAGATGTACCTCAGGTACAATCGTCCCCTCTGAGGCTTGGTGAGCTTGTATCAGACAGAGTCAAGCAGCCTGTGGTATTGCTTGTAGCTCTGCTGCCACTCGCATCAGGTGCCAGTTTTACCTTTTCCTTGCATGGAAGGAAATTTTTTTCCCTCCAAGTTTTCTAATGATTATCTTTCTGAGACTCTCATCGCCTCTTCTAACACACAACATTTTCTAGCCATTTATGGGTTTGCACCACATAGTTTACAATCAAACTAATTTTGTTTGTATCACTTAGTAGAAATTCTGTCTCCTTACACATACTCCAGTATTCAAAGGATGATATTTCTGCGGTATCTAGCTAATACATAAATGTCCTGATGATAATCAGAAATGGACAAATGGGCAATCACATTCCAAATGGATCTCAGCATGCAAGCCTTGATTTTATAGAGCTTGGTATATATGGGTACACAGGAAATCAGACTGTTTCTTCTTGAAAGTCTACAAGGTAATGCTGAATTCCAGCCGCTACACAAGAACATGTGCAGACAGGAGACACAAGCTTTGTTGCTCTCTTTGTTCAAACTTGGGTACAAGCTACTGAAAAACCAAACAAAATACTATGCTTTTAGCACTTCCCATTAATGGCTTGTTTCACTTTTCTACCTGTTTTCACATTTCAACAAATCATTCTAATATGGGATCAGAAAAAGAAAAGGGAGGCATTATGATACCAAAAACCTGCTCATCTGAGTTTAATAGCTCTATTTTTATAATTATTGGTTGAAAATTAGTCTCCCTGCAAGCTGTTGAAATATGTTTTCATGATATATTTTGCATCAAAACCTCCAATCTTCCTGCTCAATAGTCCTGCCTTTAGTTTGCTTAGTCCTTCATCTGCTAAAAGGAGGCTCCTTTGTGTGATGCTCCTTTGTGCAGCACACAAACACACCACACTGCAGCCATTATTTGTAGTGAGACTGTCTCAGAGGGTCACTGAGACACAGCAGATTAGAAGAAATGGTAACTTAAAGTGAACAACAAATGATCCAAGGAGACCATGAGTACCAACCACTTGATAATCGCTGCATGATAAGATGGTTGGGATTGAGTGCATCTCAGGGCTGCATGATGTTGCCTGTGCCTGGTGCATCCTGAAAGGCACCGAGAATGATCTGATATGGAGATCTGTGGGTTGAGTCAATGGATAGCTTTTCTTTTGTATTATCCAAGCTGTAGTGAATTGCACCAAATGCAACAGTAATCCTTTTCCTGAGCCTGACAAGCTGGGAATTTACAGCTCCTCATCATATTGCATGTCTTGGAAGCCAAGGTTCTGCCTTGCTTTAGTGCAAGAAGGGAGGGGAAAAGGGACCCTTTGCTATCCAGGGCCTTGAACCCCTCACCATTGCCTTCCTCAGTACCAGCAGCCTCCAGCCTGGAGAATGGAAATATAAACACTCCAGGTGAACTATTAATTGTGAGTGCAGATCTGACAGAGACTGGGACTGTCACCACTGATGCAGGTGCTGGTGTGACAGCAAGAGAGCAAACAGCAGGGAAGTATGAGGAAGCACCATTCCCAGGTTCACACTCCAGTCTGGCTGACAAAGAAGTATCAGCTTCTGGCAGAGATGGGGCTTTGTGCTGCCTCCCAAGTAGGGAGCAGAGGGAGCACCACCCTCCAGCTGCTAGTGGGCTAAAATTTTTCCACTGAGATGTTACTTCCTGGGATTGCTGTTTTTTCTTTTGTATTTGTAGGTGTCTTTCCCATTACTATTATGTGCACCAGGTTGTCCTGAAGGCTGTCAAGATTTCAGAGCTAAATCCATGTAGCCAAAAACTCAGTGAATCTCAAAAGGCATCTTGCAGTTTAAGATTATCAGGCATTTCTAAATTGTGTGGTCACCAGGAGTTTCAGCACTTTTTTGTATGTGCCCTGAAAAGTTTTGCTCCCAAAGGATGTTTGATTAAAATTTTTAATAGGGTTTTTAACAGCCGAGCTACATGAAAATGCTCAGCCTTTAAGTACTGTCCCTGGCATTAATAAAATTACTGAGAATACACTCTGCATTTGTGTAACAATTACCCCCAGTTTCTATTTTGTTCCTCTAGATCATCTTGCTTCCTTCAAGTATCCTGTCTCCATGATTTATTGCTAGATCTGTTTTTCACCATCTGCTCTGCTATTGAGAAAATATTACTGTCCAGACTAAGCACCATATAAGCATCCTTTGCACATTCAGCCAAACATTGACTAATGGCGAGCTAAGCTATAATCACAAATTCCCTCCTTTCCTGTTCACTACAGTTCAAATTCATATTAAAAACTTGGTGGAATTCAGCTATCCTCCTTGGGGATATAGGTTACCATCTGTCTGGTTTCCAGTGGTACATTTAAAAAACATTTGTCCCATTTTCATAAACCATCCTGCTGTACAGAAACCATTTTAATATCTAATTACACAGCATTATGTATCACATATGTCACAACCAGAATAATTTGGCCTAAGTTTCTGTTATCTAGTCTAGTCTGTTTTGCTCTTTTAAATTAAGTTATACAAACACCTACAAATCCAACAGCATGCCTCTAGCCAGAGTAATTAAAAAATAAAATAAGTAAATACTGAACTGCCTGAAGAATATTTTGGATTTAATTTGGTAATTTATATAAGATTTTCACTTCAAAAGGAAGCAACATTTTAAACTAAAGGTTAATGTACTTACCATTGCATTAAAAAAATCCAAATTAGTAAAAGCAGGCAAGAGAATGGCAAAAGGTATCAGTTGTTATGGTGCCCCATGAACACAAACATATGACAAAAATATAGCAAATAAATTATTCTTTCTAGTTGCCCCCAGAGGACAGTCACCCTTTAGTCAGTCAGCGGACAGCATCTTCCCAAGCCACATCTACACAGGGTGCTTGATGTGAAGCCTACTCAAGCCGGTGGGAAGCTTCCCCCTGACTTCACCAAGGCATGGCGCTGTCAGGGACCTTTGGAGAGGGTCTGGGAGAGGCAGCCAGGCTGCATCCCAGCTGTGGTGCAGTCACACCCCTGGCCAACCCACGCGCCATCTGTAACCGCCCCTCTGAGCACCTTCACAACGCAGTTAAGATCCTCTGGGTGCACAGATGCTCTGGGAGTGTTGTGATTTCAAGTGAACATGATACCAAAATCCCATGAAGTGGCGGCATTCATTGTCCTAGGCCTTGCACCACTTTGCCTGACCGTGCTGTATTTCTGCCCTGCTGATGCAGGGATGATGCTCCAGCAGTGGAGGAATGATGCCTAGAGCACTCTGCTTCCCTATGCCCTGAACAGGATCTTTCTTCTTCTCCCCCAGAAATGAGGCTGTTCCTCTTGGAGAGCTCCCGTCTGAGTGGAATGAGACTGTCTCAGGAGCTGGAGCTGAATGAGAAGAGAGACAAATGTAAATAAGAAAAAAAATCCTTCCTTCTTCCGTCCAGAAATTCAAGTAGACCCCTTGGCCAAAAACGTTGGTATCCAGCACCAAGTTGTGTCATGATACTTTTTTGTGTTATCAGGTTCTGGAAGATTCAAATAGTATTTCTCACAGCTACCCCAAGGAGAACACTTGCAGCAGACCACTCTTGAAATGAGATAGAGATGATGGATAGAAGCAATTATTTTTTTGAGCATAATTTTTTTTCTGTCTGTATCTAATCAGAAAGCAGCTATCCTGTTCACAGCTATTTGTCTAAGAGAAGCTATAAATTTAACTAAAGTTCACAGAGAACATACACTCTTGAGGGTGGCGGAATGCTTCCCTGTAATCACATTGGTTCTGTCAGAGTGAAACTGAGGCAAATTACTCAGAAGTCTCCCTCAATTTCTGAGTGTTCCAGATAGACACGACACAGTTGGTCCAAAGAACATTGTTAATGATGGACTGTGTACTACACAATTTCCCCCCAGAACTCAGAATCACCTCAGAAGAACATGCAGCACTCAGAAGCTCACTCTGAAAGCAACCAATCTTGATTAACCAGCCTGTCTCCACTGAAATGCCTCTGTGGTCTTGCATGTGAGAAGGACTCTGGCTGCTTTGCAAAGAAAAGGTCTGTTCTAAGGAAGTGTCTTTTTGGAGAGACAGAGAGAGGGGGTGGTTGAATACACAGAGATATCTTGAGAGACTTAACTCTTGTCATTCCTAGAGCATGAATGAACTTTACTTACCATGTATGATTGGGGAAAGGAGACCCACATCCCCCAGGACTGGTCACTGTTTGGTTGCAAACCAAACATTAGCAAACATCAGCTCTCTGATGTCCTGAGCACACTGTGGGCACTTGACCAGGCTCCCCATGACCCAGAGGGAGAGGCAGGACTGTCAGCAGTGCAGGGCTGGAGGTGTATGTGTGGTCAGAGCTACCCATCTTTTGCAAACCATGATTATTTTCATGATGTTATTGGTGTTAAGCTGAATTCACAGTAGTAAATGTCAGGCACAGAATGATGTAATTTAAAAAATGGACATTGAATCCTCAGGAAGAATTGCAGAAAAGAAGGGAAGGTTTGCAAATCGCTTAGATTTTAGAGAACTTGTTCTATTCTAAAAACATCTGAGTAGGACAGAAAAAGCTCTTTGTAGGGAAAACTTCACAGGCATCAGATATTTCATTATATTGCTCAGCAAGTCAATGAGATTTAGAAAGTATTCAGATATCAATACCAAAGCCTATTTGCTAACTACCCCCAGAGGTATTATTATAGTATCAGGTGCAGCTAGACAGGAGAAAAAAAATCTGATATCCATGAAAATTTATCAGCTGTTTCAGGACAGATTATCTGACCAAGAACAGTATGACTCTGAAGTTATCTCAGAGGAGACTCCTGAGCTCTATAATATTCAAACTGAACATATGAATGAGTAAAAAAAAATGCAGGTAAGTATCATAACTTATATTTCATTATAAGTCTACTATCTATGGCTCTTACCTCTTCAACTATCCAATAAAAAATACATAAGTACAGAAGGAAAATGTTCTCTAAATTTACCTTGGTTTAACTTTGCACTTTTTGCTGAGTGACAAAATTTTTAACTTCTTGCCCAGAGCTTCATTTACACATCTGCTTTTGAGCACATTCGCTCATACAAAAACTGTGATTGCCAGAGCAATCATGCTTGCAGCCAGGGTACAAAATAATCCTCCATTTATTACTTGCCTATGCACAGAGGTCTAAGCACTCCAATAAAGGTAGGATTTAACAGTCATCCCACTTCTTATCATGGAATTAATCAGGACAACTGATGGTAAGGCAGGCATTTAATAAGCAGATAATAGTCACAATTTTTGCACACATAAAGAGATAGTATCTGATGTCCCTGACCTGTACAGTGGGACAGAAGTCAAAGGTTTGTATAAACTTACTAGAGATGAGAATGGAACAAAACAAATAAATTATCTGTATGATTAAGTTGCCTTGTGAATGAGAGTGGTCACAAGAGGCCATTGCTTTAAAGAAGTCTTGGCTCTATCACAGTTAGGAAGCTGCTACTCTGGGAATCTACATGTTTTCCATAGAGATTCTTGTGTCACCGGTTCCCTGCTGCTCATGTGCCATTAATTCACCACTGGGATGCACAGATTTGATCACATGGATGCTTCTATTTTATTTAACTGAATTAGGGTTCAAATAAGTCTCAGCATATTTACAAACTCTTTTTTGTGCTGAGTGTCCACATGGCTGTGCAAGGAGCTAAGCAGACATATTCTCCTCATGCTGTCAACAATATATCTTACCTTTCATCCCAAAGTGATGGGAATACTCCACAGCATTCTTTGTATAAACCAGAAGTATGCACTAAGACAAGATGTTAATTCCATTTGATGACTGCTGGCAAATGCAAGACAGGAATATACATATATTCATACCAGAACTTACATTAATAAACTTAATGAGAATTTTAAGATTCTCGAATGACCCAAACCAAAAAATATTAAGTGCTTTTTTATGATTTTCAAGAGCAATAATTGTTTTTGTGTCTCCATCTCAGTTCAACTTCTCTAACTAAACAGAAAGCTCTAGCTGGTACAATAAACTTCAGAATATGAAAAGTGTATTCAATTTCAAACTTATCTCCTGTTTACCAGAAGTTAACTAGATTATCTTGCGGAAAAAAAATTGTTAAAATCTGCTTGGTGAGTTAATAAGAGGGTACTAAAGTAAGTCTACAAAATATGGATGCATCTTTGATTACAAACCAATATGAAAAAATGAGCTGTATTATTAGTAACAGTGAACCTGAACATTTTTATTCTTACTGTGCTAAAGACTGTGATTTCCTGTAGTGTGTTTTTAATTCCTAAGGGATATTTGATGGAGGGTGTCATGGTTAGACACTG
>WEIT01008480.1:120142-131425 GCA_013389985.1 Dryoscopus gambensis | reverse complement strand
GTTCAAGGCACTGGTCCACCTCCATCTCTTAAGAGGAGGTCATAGCCATGGGCATGCAGACTCTGGGCAGTGGAATTCACTGTGCAGTGTGGATTAGGTGTGCATCCAGCTCATGTTTAGGCTTTAATTTTTCTGACTCTCTAGTCACACACTTGGCTTCCAAGAGGAGTCATAGGTGCAGGAATGTTCAGGGAAAGGGTTAATCCTATCACATTTTCACCCAGCTTGTTACATTTGTTTCCATGAGCCCAAAAAGATCTTTGTTTCCACGGACCCAACTTCGAGCAGAAGACCTTCATATACAATAAAGTATAAGGAGTACAAGCCCCATCACTGAGTACTGGGATACTTCTCCCACACTCAAATGCCCCTGGAAGGGGTTTGGAGGAACCTGGGCTAGTGAAAGATGTCCCTGCCCATGGCAGGGGGCGGAAATGAGATGATCTTTAGAGTTCCTTCCAACCCAAACCATTCTGTGATCCTGTGATAGCTATAATGAGCAGTCTCCCCCTAGAACCATAGGGAGTGGTGATGTCCCAAGAAGACAGACTGCTTTTCCCTAAATTTATTAATGGATGATGTTGCAGCAGAGAGCACCACATTGTAGAAATGCCAACTTCTCGAGGGCTGGAGCAGAGTCAAATGTATTTCACACAACTGGGCTCATCAACCAAGCTTAAATCACAGAGGAGATAATTACATGGCCCCAGGAAATCAGCTAGCTGTTCTGTTGTGCCCAGCTTGGGCTCTGAATCTTCCCATAGCATCCAGTTGCCACGATAGCTAGGCTTCAGATATGCTTTCTGTGATCTCTCTTATTTACCTGCTTTCAGACGTTTTGTGAAGCTTAAAATAGCAAATGTGTTCAGTTCCTGCTAGTGGAAAGATGCCAAGTGAGGCATAAATTACTAACTTTCCTAAGGTAGAGATTTGCATGAATTATGTGAAGTTAAACTTGAATTTCATGTTTTCAAATGTCTCTTGAGAATTTTATTGATTATTTCCTTAATATTTTGTTTAATCCTATAAAATCCAGCATGACTGAGGGTGAGAAGGAGGATTCTTTTCCTTATTAATATGTATGTGAATAATTGAAGAAATGAGTTTTATTTGAATTTAAAATAATTACGGTGAATTCCTGCTGGCACAATAAAGGACAGACTTCATCCCAGTGCTCCATGGATGTCATGCCAGCGGTTTTCCATTTCACATGTAGGAAGAGTTTTGCCAGCTTCCTTTAAATCCTGTATACCTGGCATGAAGTATCAGGTATCCAAGTGGTTCTTATTTCATCTGTTGCATCCATCTGTGTTGTCTTCTCTTGACCTTTTAAATCTGCAAGCTCTTCTGAGTAAGGATCATATCATCACATTTGCATAGTGATTATTACCAAAGGTCTGGAATCAATGAGCGTTCCTGTAATATAAATAATTATGGAAGAAACCAGCAATCCAAGCCCAAATGGCAAGGCATTTGTAAATAACATGGCTAGATCTTGATAGTTACATGAACTGTAAAATTAGAAGGGACACTGGACAGCTGTGTAAAAGCCTGTGAAGAAAATGTGTACTCGCACATTTTTACTTTGGTCATCCTGAAAATACCAGAAAAAAGAAAGTAAGGTTTTGTTTCCTAATTCACAGAGAGAAGAGCTGTCAACTATCAGTTTTAAACCAAACTGTGTAAGCACACTCTAAAATCTTTTTAGTCAGCTTGCTATACTGGACCAAATGACTTCTGGTGGAGAACAAAACAGGTAATATATTCAGAGACCTTACCATTACACAAGATAGAGCTGGAGAGAAACTTTCAAAAGCTGAGTCTGAAGAATGTGATTGTTAAGGGGGCAGTAAAAGCCTTCCTGTGACTGACTCCACCCCATGAAGCTGTGCACTGGATTGCAAAACCAGTTATCCAAGGTTTATCTGTAACAAAATGATGGAATGCTAGAGTAATTTGAATTTAAATGGGCCTTTACAGACCATCAAGTTCCAAACCCCCTGCCATGGGCTTGGACACCTTCAACCAGACCAGATTCCTTAGAGCCGTGTCCAACCTGACCTTGAACACTTCCAGGGATGGGGCAGCCACAGCTTCTCTGGGCAACCTGTGCCAGGGCCTCACCACTCTCATTGTAAAAAGTTTTTTCCTAATATCTAGTCTAAACTGACCTTTTAGCTTAAAAGCGCTATCCCTTTTCCTATTGCTAGAGGTCTACTAAAAAGTCTGTCCCCATCTTATAAGCACTCTGTAAGTTTTGAAAGTCTCCTCAGTCGAGCACTACCATCACCATAAGGAAAAACTGGCCTTGTACAGCTCCAAATGTTAGAATGCTTATTCAGGAAAGAGATTTCAGAGTTGTAATACCGAGAATATTTTTAGGAAAAATCTTTTCATGCTCAGTAACAGTCCAAGAGCAGTTGAACATTAGGATTTTTTAGAATTAGAGAATGTACAGAAAACACTCTCATGCTGCTGCATGTGTGCATGTGAATCCTCACATTCAACGCAAGCAAAGCTGTGGTTGTCTGATTCCAAAATGGATTGGGCCTAGAGAATAGGAAGATGAGTAAAAAGCATAAGCAAGGGAATAAAATCCCTCCTAACACAGGACCAATAGCTGGAGCAGGAAGCTTCAGTCTAGGAAAGTAATGAATGATGAAGGACATGAAAGAGTTCTTTAAAATCTGCAGTGCCATGTCCACTTCTGGCTACCCATTACAAGAAAGATAAAAACTTGCTGAGGAAGGGACTTTACTGTAAGGAGAGGCTGCGAGAGCTGGGGGTGCTGAGCCTGGAGAAGAGAAGGCTCAGGGATATTTAATCCATGTGTATAAACAGCCAATAGGAAGGAATGAAGAGTAGGGTCAGACTGTTCTCCGTAGTGCCCAGTGGCAGGACAAGAGGTGTGGAAGTGTTCAGATTTGAGGACAGGTTGCCCAGAGCAGCAGTGAAATCTCCATCAGTGGAGATGCACAAAACCCAAGTGGACAGCACCTGCTCCAAGTGCACCTCTTTGGAGCAGGTGGTCTAGAGAGGGTCCTTCTCTCCTAAGCTATTCTGAAAATCCTGAGTTGCAAGGAAAAAAAAGCAGTGAAGAAGAAGTTACTGTATTTTTCTCCTTTTTAGTGAACAGATAGTATCAAAAGGAAATTAACAAGACAAAGGTTGGACACAAATAAAAGAAAGAGCTTTTTACACAGTGCATAATTGAACTATGGAGCTCTTTATCATAGTGTTTGTGGATGCTAAATAGCAATTAGATAAATGCATGGAAGAAACATTTATCAAGGTCAGTATTACCCACAATTCCTGCATTTCCTGAAACTACAAGTCATTGGAAACTGAGAGAATAAACAGGGAAATATTCATATACTCCTACCAACACAGTCTCAGTCTTCTTTTGACATTTGCTACTTGTCACATGCACGTGCACTTTGTGAACCCTTTCATTGCAAATGCTCTGTAAAATGAAAAAAAAAAAAAAAGAGAGAGAGTAAAGTGAGATAAACCAGTGTTTGTCTTAGAAGAAGAAAATATAACTTAAGAAGAGAAAGAAATTTGCGTAGAGGTCAGGTTTGTTCAGCAAGAAAGTTCTATTCTCATATCTGCTTTTGAGGAGTGCCAAGGCTTTTTAAAAAATTGATATTTAATATATAATACAGGAAATTCCATACTGAAAACTATTCAAGAACAAGTGAATATTTAATATTCTTTTCAGAGGCTTGGTGTACTTCTAAAGTATAGAAGTATAAATAAAATTGCTTAAATGACTTAATGTCAAATGGGAATTAGGAAATCTGTGACTTTTGCAGAACACAAGAGTATATTAGGAGACTGAAGACTTTCCTGTTTTAAAAAGGAAATCTTACAGTTTTAGGAAAATCTGAAGCATATGCTGAAGAAATGTTTTATCATAATTAATTTTTAGGCAAAATAGGGAAGAATTTGATTTGCATAAACTAGAAGACTGGCTGTCTCTGTAATGGACTAAAATTGAGGAGACTGAACCCTGGGGGTTATCTTTAGCTTCGATTATGTCAAATAAACAAGTTAATAAGCAGCTACACCAGTGGCTTGCAGTGCAGGGAAGGAAAAGCCTGGGTAAGAGATTTTGTACTTCCTTTTTGGCTGAAGACCTGTGTGCTCAAACAGAGAAGAGTAAGTGGATGTGACAGGATTTTGTGTAAAGATGCTGTACAAGGTTGAAGACGTTGAGAAATTGGACAGTGTGGGGATTAATTGAAGTCTGGGCAAGAAAGTTTTCTCTTGAAGATGAGAGCAGCTGAGGCTGCCTTTGAACTGATGTCAGTGGGACACAGTGATTAAATACATCTTGTTTTTAAAGCGCTTCTGGACCCTGTGGAGCAGTGATTAGGAATCAGATCAATTATGCTTCAGTATTGGTTAAGGCTGCCTTTTTTCCTGCTGTTGCCTTCACTCCAAGTCTTTGGAATGAGAGGAGGAACTCCAGGTTTCTAACCCAGGAAGGCTGTTAGTTTTGTTTGGGTAGGAAGAATCCCAAGGAATATCATATCTCTTCCTTCCTCTAACTTCATTTAGAATGTTCTAGCTTTGGAGGTTTTGGTTTTGTTCTTTTTTTCCATTTTTTTTTCCCCCCCCATATCCACCCTGGGTAAGTACTGACTTCTGTGGCCAGCACCTGAGCCTGATACATGCTGTGTCTTGAAACTGTTCTGAGCTTCATCTGAAGAGTTGAACACAGCGGTAACTGTTCTAAGTCCCTTTGTCTGCAGTTTGATTGGTTTGATAATATTCTTCAATTACGTGTGATGATAATTAAAGAATGTTTAAAGCATTGTACACAAAAGAAACACGTAACTGTGCTGGAAGCAGGATAAAAATTGCCTTTATTTAAATGCTGAGATCGTAGGGAAAGAAAAAAGGAGGAACCTGAGTGCTCAAAATGGCTTTTAAGCAGAATTTGAGTGTCTGCGGTGCTGACCCCACCCCCTGAGTCAGATCACTTTGACAAATCTCTCAGTCACTCTCTTTGACCTTAAAGTTTGTGCCTCAGGTTGAGCATGATATTATGCCTGTTTTGCTGGGTTTAAACACCACCAGCACTTAAATCAGGACTCTCAGAGCAGGTAAGCCTCTCAGTTTGTGGCAGCCTCAATCTGACAGCTTTGCTCTGAAGAAATATGAAATAAAGTGCCCTTCAGGAGACTCAGACATCATGCAGAGTTTCACCAGCCACATTACAACAGTTGTCAGCTACTGATGAAAGTTATCCAGAAGAAGGAGAGCCAAAGCCTGTGTCCTTCCTGGGCTCCAGACTGCAAACCAGAAGCTGACGTCATTTTCCTGAGTGCTGCTTCTTTCCATGGGCTGTTCTGTGGTTTCCCTCAGAAATCTGTCTACTGAGTGAAAGTCCCAACACACTCCAGGGACTAGAGCAAGGACATGGCCAGAACCTCTCTGTGTGGCATAATCCCCCAAGCTGTCGGACTCCTCGTTCATTAGAGCTTACACAAGCAGTTAGTTTTAGTGACTGATTGATATTAATTACCTCTAGGATATAATCCCTCCTGTCTCTGACTATTTAAATACTCTTCTGAAAAGTCAAATGAGAAAAAGAGGAAAAAATCCCTCTTGGAAACTGCTTCCATATCCACTATTCTTAGCCCATTGGCTGTTAATTATTCACTCTGTGTGAGCTCACATTGTACCTTGCAAACAAAGCACCATGAAAGATGTTATAGATAGCGTTGATGAACACAAAGAGCTTTGTAAAACCGCTTTTAGTCCATAGTAGTCAAGCCAAGCCTACACTCCAGTGAGTCAATTTCCTCTCAGACGATTTGGACAGACTTTTCTAAAACTCAGAACACAGTGGTTTTGTTCTCTTTAATCACTTTTCCTCAGATGGACTTGCTATGAAAGCAAACCCTGGCCCTGCTGACAAATGGAGCTGAGAGTGTTCGGGTTTTCTCCCTCTCCCAAAGGAAGCCAAAACTACAGATATATTTGTACATATATATTTTGTTAAGGTTTGTTTTCAGCTCAATGTTTTCAACTGGACCTGTTTGATTGGCTGACATTAACTATAGTATATGGAAATTATATCCGCCACAGGAAAAGACCCAGAGTGACACAGCAGGACATGAGAGACTGCTCTGGAAGAAATAGTTTTCCCCTGAAGGCAGTAGAGCTCATTTTGGGATTCCACTTTAATCATGTGCTGTAGTCTCTCAGTATGTAAAAAAGACCCCAATCAAAAGGGAATTACTGCCTGCAGATCACATGGTCCGAGAGACATGAAAAATTATGTGCTGCTTCCGTGGGGAATGATTTACTGGCTCAGCACAGGTCTCTTAGAAAAAGGGCTTCTTTAATTTTGTTTCTTCCTAAAGGATGAGGAGAGGACAGCTGTGCTGTGGCTCAGAATGCCTTTTTCAGATCTTTCTCATAGTGAGTTTCCACAGGACATTTTCTCTTGCAGCAAACCCACTTTAGGACAGCCTTTTCTTTCTATTGTCCCACGGCTCATTCTTGCCCCTCTGTGTTACACTGTGAGATTGTGTGCGATGAAATCATACAAATTGACACGAAACACTGTGAAAAATACAGGGTTCTCCTGAATGAAGAAACTGGATGTAAAAAGTTTAACTGAGAGAAGTGACAAATGTAGCTAAAGTACTTCAGTTCAAAGGAAGATATGCCTTGTTAACACTTAAATGAAGATAAATCAATTTCTGTGCACAGCTTAGAGCCCCCAAAACTGTGATATGAGTGAAGAAAGCTCCCTACATGTTGAGGAATGCATGTACCTGCTGAGCAGTACTATGGAAGGAAACAGAGACCCCAGAGCTCCATCTTTCCCAGCCCTTGGGGAATATCTCTATATTTTGGAAAGGCAGCTGAGCTTCCAGAATAAGTCCAGTTCTTTCTCCATGATCCCATTGTCTTCTAAGGGCTTTCTGTGAAGGGTTGAAGTGCTTTGGAAAAATTTAATCATGGGATGAGGGTGGCTTAGAGGATCAGTGCCCATTCATCTTGATGTCTAGTCTTTTAATAGTCAAATAATCTAGTGGGATAAATGAATGGCAGAGAGGCATTTAATGAGAGGGATTAAAATTCTTGGAAACAAGGGGTTTAATAGCCACTCAAAGTCACCAGGCTTCTTTATTTGCCTCAGGCACACTGGCAAAGTTATTGGAGACTGCTGTGGAGTTTGAATTAGGTGAACTGAAGCTGTCTTTAGGAGACATGCACATGTGAAGGGAAGTAAGTAAAATCAGAATCAGTTACAAAAGGAGAAAAAAGACAGTGTTGGCTTTGCTTCCTTCTAGGTACAGATCAAATCCAAGGCAGCATCTCTTGGACACCCAAAATACTGCACTGGAACAACTGATTCTTTGAACACTGGAAGTGTTGAAGAATGGAAGAGACTGGTCTGCTATAGGGTGGTCACTAAGCTGAATTTTCTTGTGCCTGCCAAAGTGCACATGATGACACTATTTCTTGTTCTGGTTTTGGGAATTTGTCTCTTAAAGCTAGAGGGTTTATAAAAGCTTCTGGTACACCTTCTCTGTTTAATGATTCTTGCTCTTACACAGAAGCTGTTTTAATCAGCAGAGAAATTAATATGGTCTCCCTTCTTGATTAAAGATTCATTTCCATGAAACATACATTCATAATATCTCTTTGTGACCTCCCAGTCCACCAGATATAGTTTAAACCAGCCGGCAGCTTCAGCAGTTATACTGTGAGGAGGCTGAGATGGGTGAAAAGAGATAACATAAACCTTCCAGCACTGAAAATGTTCTCCTTAGCTTTGATATCTGTCACATAAAATTATCCTAGCTAATTTCTCCTCTACCAATCGCCAGAATAAGGGCTATTAGGAGCTTGGATTTTATATAAAAAATAATCTATGAACCCAACATGGTATCTTAATGAAAAATACTCTTTTATCACCTTGGATCCAAGGGCAAAACCATCACCTTTGTTAGAAAGCATTAGCCCTCACTTCTCATCATCTGTACTGAACAAACTACTTTCTTAGATATTTTATTGTTGTTAATACTAAATTTAAAACAATCTACACTGTCTGTAGTTTCACCTTCTGTATATGCTCTTCCCACTGTCCTTCAGTCTCCTGTTTAAGACCATGGGGCAAATTTGGGCAGCACTTTCATGGATGCAGTGGAAAATATCCATGATACAGTCTGGACATATCCCCTGCAAGATAATCCTTGCCTACATTTTATTGCAAGCAGCTTGAGCAGCCTGAGCCTGATTAAAGTTTTAAAGTCCTGCTCTGCAGCCTGAGGAGTTCCTCAGCTTCACAGACAGCTCAAATAAGACCAAGAGCTGCACTTGGCTGGGATTACACAAAGTTCAGTCAAGGCACAAGCAGTATTAACAGCCCTGTGCAGCTTTGTCATTTGGGCTTCGAGCTTCCCAATAAATTACTATTTCTACAGCCTTGATGGTCTGTGATTTCACCTTCCTCACAAAGAACCCATTTGTCCCAAGTTTCAGCATCTGCAGAGAAGCTTGAGTGGCTGCAGGTGAGACAAGGAGGCACAGGATGATCCCTCCGGCTAAGGCAGTGATACAGTTAAGGGCACAGTAATCTTTCTCTCCTCAAAGTGATGGAAAAGCTCCATAATGGAGCAGACATTCCCTGAGCTGCGCAGATGTCACATTAATGCCATACCCAGGTGTACAGAGGGAGCTAATTGAGGCAATTGAGCGGGATATCGGAGTGTTGCAGGAGTCGCCAGCCCGGCACGCAGGACCCAGGTGTGCGGCAGGAGCAAATTGGATCAGGGGCACAAGGCAAGACAAGGCTTTGACAGCAGAGGTAGCAGGCTTGGGAGGGAGGAAAGACAAAAGAAAAGAAAAATTAAATTAAGGAGTTTGATAAAGCAAGGAGTGGGGGGTAGTGCTGAAAATAAATGCGCAGCGTGTGGCTCAGTGCAGGGCTTTGAGAGCAGTCAGTAGGATTTGATGGAAACCCCCAGTGATGTGTAGGGAGGGCTGTTCCTCACCCAGGCTCCCTGATGCTGCTGCTGATGATGATGATGGTGCTGCTTTGGCAGGTGCTTGGCAGCAGCATTTGCTTCCTTCCATGAGAGCCCGGCATGCAGTCTGGGATGGGAGGAATGGACTAGGGAGCTCCAGGGATGTGTGTGCTCCACAATCTCCACTGTTCAATCACTGAGGTTGGAAAAGACCTCTAAGATCATTGAGTCCAAGCACTGACCCAGCACTGAGCTGAAACCTTCCTTAAGCAGACAGGATATCAGTCCTGCCTTTCCGATAGAGGCAGGTGTCTAAAGCACTCATTTCACCCCGATTTCGAGGCACTTAAACATTTCCGCCATTTTAAAGGCAGTCTGAAGGCTGCTCTGAGCTGCTGCTGGAGAACAGACCAGTCCTCCATTGGAGAATGTGGAGAGCTGGGCACAACGAGGGCTGGGCCTTTCCCACCTCCAATGCCAACTTAAAATGAGCTACATCCCACCCAGGGGTAGTATCTATTTCTAATCAACTAAATTTAGCCACCCGAAAGCTTTGCTGCATCAGGCTCCTGTTGCTGTAGGATGTTGCAACATCTGCCCGGAGAGTTTGTTTGGTCCATGGAGTTACCCACTGAAATCTCTGAGCTCTTTGCAGACTGAGCAAATGCTTTGTGCATATTAAGCTGTTTTACTGCTCTGTTTTTTGATGTAACTTAACAATGATGTGAAAATGGTGTCAGTTCTGAGTTTCCCATGGAATTTGTCTTGTTTTGCCACCATCTGTCTGCATTACTGACTTTCAAAACTGTAGGCTGTGAGATAAAGACTGATAGTTTATCAAGCCACCTTTCTGATGTTCAGCTTTTTTCTGGCAGACTGATGAAAACGTGTGTTGAATTCCAGTCTTGTCTTAGAAACAGAGAGTAAGCTCTAAAGAAATCAAGCTGAAACAAGGGAGGATTAGATTGTATATTAGGAAAAAATTCTTCTCCAAAAAGGTAGTCAGGCACTGGAATAGGCTGTCCTGGGGCAGTGGTGGAATCACTGTCTTGGGAAATGTTCAAAAATTGTTTAGATATGGCACCTGGGGAAGTGTTTTCATGATGAACCTGCCAGTGATGGGTTAATTGCTGGATTTGATGGTCTTAGAGGTCTTTCCAACCTTAATGATTCTGTGATTCTAAGTAATAACTATTCTGTAATGCCCTAGATAAAGCTAATGAACTGATTTACACCTCAGTGCACTGGGTCTTGTATGACTCTATCTTGAAAGGAGAAGGTTCGAAACAGAACATACCCAAAAGTCAGGGAGAGGAGTGGTTTATTTCTCTGAACAGTGGTTTCTTGGAAAAAAAAAGGTTCTGCAGAGGGTACGATGGCACTGTCTTTTTAAATTGGACCTTTTACGTGATTTCTGACACCTAAATATCAAGAAATACATTCAGCTTCTCATTCATTGTAGGCACTTGGTGGTGCTGGCTTGATTGCCGACCTGTGAAGTGCTCTGGGCTCCATATTTTTAGTTTAAAGAAGACTCTGTAAAGGTGAGTTTTGTGCTGTTTTATACAGGAATGGACTTCAGAGGGTAGGATTTCTAGCCTGCCTTCTACTTTGTTGTTTGGGGAGGCACAAAAGTGTTTCCAGTAATAAAGTGAGCTTTTATCTAATTCACAGTAATTTTCAAGACACCTTGTCTTGGGTCTTTAGGTGACTCCTCAGATTTCCACTTTGCAGTACAATTTCTTCTCATCCTCATTTAGATTCTGCAAAGTCAAAATTAGATTAGGGACTCTAGTTTTAAAAGACCATTTATGTACATTAACTCAGGGAAATAAAACCCCACCACAAAACACTTTGGCACTGAGAAAGGTCCTAACTGCCATGCAATCACAGCGAGCTGAATCTGTCCTATGGTTTGTTCTCCCCAGGCAGAATGGGCACAGCAAACCATTTGTCTGAATGGCTCCCTTGGGAGCAGTTATATCCTACATTTTTTCTGCAGCACACAAAGTTCCCCGCCATCCCTTCAGCACTGTTGATACAGCTGCAGTTTAAACCAGGTCTGTGAAATTATTTGGGTTAAAACAAAGAGCAAAACCTTATTTACTGCATCATTTTTATGTTTTTGCCTTGTTCAACATCACTGTAGACTCTGTTGTGGAGGGGAAGGGGAAGGGAAAGGGAAGGGGTAGGAGAAGGGGAAGGAAAGTTTCAGGGAAGGGAAGAGAAGTTCAGAGAGGGGAAGGGAAGTTCAGGGAAGGGAAGTTTCAGGGAAGGGAAGTTCAGG
>WEIT01008480.1:42671-103294 GCA_013389985.1 Dryoscopus gambensis | reverse complement strand
TGCACCGAACACTAAAAATCCTGGATTCAGAAAAAACACCAGCTTGAGGTGTGCTTTGTTTTCCTCCTTCTGTTTGCCACCTTCCACCTTTCCTAAAGGTGATGAGTCACCTGGCTCTGCTTTTCCCCATAGAAGATTATCACCTTTTTCCCTGTGAACACTAATGNCACTAATGTTTCCTGTACAGATACCAGCAGCGTTTTCCCCCAGATGATTTAACTGCTTACCATATCAAGTGTAACACAGAACAGACGTTCTCCACCCAAATTTAACACTGACAGTTGCTGCTTCTCTTTCAGGCTCATAGAAGAGCTTGTGTGTCAGAAAGCTTGGCTATTTCTCCATGCGTAGCAGACATTACCATTCCCTAAGCCCTCACCAGCCCTTAAAAACACAGAAGAGCTCTAGGGCTGTTCTTCTGAGGCCCATGTTTCATGCCCTGAGGATTATGGCAAGCATTTTAAATGCAATTATTTGATACAGCAATTTCAAATGAATAAATTACCTTTCCCTGTTTCATTCCAGGACGAAATCTTGATGAAGGGGACAAAGAACTTTGTTTCAAGGTGGCTCTGCTGACCCTGTTGGGAGTGCTGGAACCTGGGTCTGTGAGGCTGAACAGTTAAATATTGCCTAGGGGGCAGCAGGCAGGAGATGTGACTCATCTCATGTCAGGACTGTCCTGGCCTTTCCTGTTTGTACAGAGAATGAACTCACTGTCCACTGAAAATATTCTCTTTCCAGCACAGATTCTCCATCTGTTATTTGCAGTAGGAAGGGAATTTTCAGGTTGCCTTTTTGTTAGGTTTTTCTTCATTAAAGGCAAATGATGGTAAGTGGAGCTCTGCAGAGGGTGAGGTGAAGAAGGACACACAACTGGTTACTCCTGAGACCATCAAAGGAAAAGGATCATCCCATTGTCCCTCCTCTGAACCAAGACAACCAAACAAATTGTCCCCAAAAATGTTTCAGACTAAATGTTGCAGGGTTCTGTGTGGCCTTGTGTTGCCTGCATGAATACAGGACCTATCACAGGGTGTGCGAGTACAATTTATGGTGGCGTATTTTAAGGATGCTGTGGACATGATTAACTAATTGTGGAAGGACAAAATTTGGAGAAACTGTGCCACAATGTCCCACCCATCCTGGAGGGGAACTTGCCTTTGTGTTTAAGTTTACCAAAAGGCTTATGTGAGGTTTTGTGCTGTGATTTCCATCAAGTTTAATGGTGTTTAAAACATAACTGCTCCAATAGCAAGATGCTGCTTGGTGAATTTTATGCTGAAGGTTTCCATTAAATCCCTATAAACAGGGGTATCTGCAATTACTGTAACTGTTTTTCACGCTCACAGCTTAAATACCAGCAAGATTAAAAGTGCTGTAGAACTGAAGAATTGGGAAAATGCACGTGGGATTATTCAGCTGTCTGAGCAGAGGGCTGGGCTAAGCTCCAGGAAAGCACATGGAAAACTCAGCTTCAGCCTCCGGTGATGTAAAGATGGGCTAGATCGCAGAATCACCGAATCACAGAATGGTTTGGGTCAGGAGGGATCTTAAAGATCTTCTCATTCCAACCCCTGCCCTGGACAGGGACACCTTCCACTAGACCAAGTTGGTCAGAGCCCCATCCGACTTGTCAGAGGATTTTGGAGGATTCTGACCTTATTAACAAACGGGATTAGACTTGAGGCCAGTGCTAGCCAAAACAATCAATTTTGAGATTCTGATTGTGAGTTCTTCAGAAAGAGCTGCCCAAAATCAACATTCAGGAAGTGATTTGCAAATACACCACTATGATAAATTTTAAATGGGAACTCAAGTCATGATTTTGATATCTGCTGTTTAGACACAAAAGCAAACATTTAAAAAAAATGTTGAATGTGAGCCAGCTCATGTAAAAATCAGCAATCATTGGCTCTGAAAATCCACCTCTTCTCTCTCTACACTGCCATGCTCTTCTTTCACCTGCTCTGCTTGTTTTTCATTTCATTTGTTAATGTAATCTATTAATGCATTTAAAAAATACATTAGACCCAGACATGAACCATCTGTTTTTAGCTAAACTGCAGACAAACCACTTAGAGCTTGGAACTCAGGACTTCTCAATTCTAAAAATGCATTTTTTTTTCTCCACAAGCCTTCCCAGCTCTGTATCTCCTTTATTTACTTTTCAGTACACTCAGAGCAGATAAAATGGAAGGTGACTTGTAGCCATGTAATTTTTCTGCAACCAAGACAAAAGTTTCATCACCATTACTTAAGCTGAGGTCTCCAGACAACAAAAGATCCAGGAGGTGATCCATAACCAACCTCCAAAATCATAACAACACATACCATTCCTTTCCAGATAAAAATTCTGACACTAAGAAAGTGTGTTGTTATAGGAAATATTTTGAATCTTAATAGTGATCCACTGCTTTAGGAGATTTGATAAAGCTGCCAGGGCCTTGTCATTCCTGTTACATAGTCCTTTCTCTGTTGTGTAATTCAGAAAACACTTAAGGTGGGTAATAATTGTCATTTGAAAGTATTTCAAAAATCTGTTTTAATGGGAAAATGATGTATTTAATAATTTTCCTGAAGAAGCACTAGGTGTTTCAAAGTTTTTTGTTTGTTTGTTTGTTTTTTCTTTGCAGATATTCAAGTTTTGTGTGTCTGTTTATGTGTGTGTGTGCAGTATTATTTTCTTTTTCTCATTACATATTTTTTTGGGGAGAGTAGAGAAGAGGAGAAAAGAAAATATCCTACTGTAAAATTATCAACTTGAGAGAAGGTGTAAAATTAAAAACCAAAGTAAACCGAGAACTAGAATCTTTCCACAATTACTTAAATAGGAAAAATACTTATTTTCTCTTTTATTATCTTAGGATAATCTGTGATTAATTTTATTCTGTTTATCTCAAATGGCAAACATGGTGATGATACATACTGAAAAACACCCAAACTCTGGGGATCTAATTTGATGGCTAATGTGATCACATCAGACAAGCTTTATCTAAAATCTCTGTGCCTTCAGAACATGCAGTGATTTCACCATTACTCAGAGTCTGGATTAATTTCATCCATCTCTGTTTCTTCCTGGAATTTATTGATGCGTTTTGTGGCAAGGCTGTTCCCATCACGGTAGTGTTGCTATATGCATGTTGGCTTTTGATAATAAATTCTTGTTTCCTGGACGGTCTGCAGCCATTTGAAGGGGATGCTCTGATTTCATTAACCAGACTCTTACTGTGCTGGTTAACCCAAAATCGCAGAGCCCTGAGCTTCCCTCGCTCTTCCCAAACTGAATCAGATTGTTTTCCAAGTTTCTAGGTTGAGGTGGAGTAGCCAGTTGCACAGCCTAATTTGCAGTTGTCTTTATATAGAATCACAGCACTGTTTATGTTGTAAAAGACCTCTCAGATCATCAAGTCCAACCATTCCCCCAGCACTGTCAAGCCCACCACTAGCCCATGGCTTTTAAATGCCTCCAGGGATGAGGACTCCACCACTGCCATGGGCAGCCTTTGCCGGGGCTTGACCACACTTTCAGTGAAGAAATGTTTTCTGATATACAGTCTAAATTTTTTGTCAGGAACTAGCTGAACCCACACTGAACAGAGGTAAGCAGAGGCAGGACCCCTGCAGTACTGTCCCTGGAGTTATGGAAGACTTCTGCTGGTGTCTGGGAGCCACACAAAATGTGGCATTTTTGTGGGGAGAAAAGAAAAAACCAACAGGAAAAATCAATATATAGAAATTAATGTGCCTTTGTGAAGATTCAAAACAGATGGGGAAAAGGTCAAGGATTCTTTGTTGCTAAGTGCGTTTCTATGACAACTGCAATGTGTATGTTATGAGTGAGCAGTCATTTGTTCCAGCTGCTGGATCATTAAAGGGGCTGCATTTCCCGCAGAACTGGGAATGTTACTCATGGATTATTTACTTTTTGCTTGTGCCTCTGCAAACCAAGGTTCAACAGGTAGCACTCAGCCAGTGCGTGAAAGCTTGAGGCAGTCGCAGCTGCAGAGCTACACCACAGGCCTAGATGAGTCTGGCTGAGTCTGGATGGCAAAGTGCCTACCTGACAGGATCCTGGGGGAGCTCTGTGAGAGATCCTGGGGCATTGTTTTAGATCCAATCATGCAATTAAGTCTGTACCCTCACGATGAGATACTCCTTGACTCCATGATGCTGCGCTGTGTTGGATGTGTTCCTGTAGGATTTCAGGCGTGACCTGAGAGACACATGTGACTTGTCTCACAGCATGTACAAAGGCTTACAAAACGTTTGGTTGTTGCCATAGAAAATGTTAATTTATTAGAATGATGGTAGAAAACTACTTATTTCTTCACACACTAAAATAAAGGAAAACGCTGTAATCGTGCATTTGCCCATTGCTTCAACAGCACAGCAATGTGATCCAAGAAGCACAGATTTTGTTGTTCATAGTGTGGTGGGTTGACCCTGGCTGGGTGCCAGGCACCTATCAAAGCCACTCTGACTCCTCTTCACACTTGGACAGGGGAGAGAAAGTATAACAAAAGTTTCATGAGTTGAGATAAGACCGGGAGAGATGACAAATCAATTATTGTCACAGTCAAAACAGCCTTGACTTGGGGATATTAACTGAATTTATTACCAATCAAAATCAGAACAGGGTAATGAGAAGGAAATCAAATCATAAAAAAAGACCTTCTCCCCACCCCTCCCTCCTTCCCAGGCTCTCCCTCCTCCCCCAGGAGCCCAGAGAGACAAGGAATGGGGTTAAGATCAGCTCATCACATGTTGCTCCTGCTGCTGCTCAGGGTGAGGAGCTGGAGTCCTTCCCCTGCTCCAGTGTGGGGTCCCTCCCACAGCAGACAGCTCTCCATGAACTTCTCCAGGGTGACTCTATCCCTTGAGTCACTTTTCCGTGGGGTCTGATGCTTCATGCACAGCCTTCTCCAGCATGGGTGTTATGACCTGATTTTTAGAGAGACGCCTCTACCCACATTAAGGTGCAAACAAGACCTTGTCCCAAAGCCAATAGTATGGATTTTATCCAACAGAAAATATGAGGTAGAGAGAGAAAGAGAAAGAAATAAAAAAAAGAAAGGAGTAATGTGGAGAAGGAGATTGAGAAAGAGACAGATTAAATTAAAAGAAAAGATATCACCGCCCATGGATCCATCAGTGTTCTACTGGTCCTTCTTCACTCTGGGCTTCTAAGTGGTGGAGTACTTGAGCTTGTTCAAATCTCAAGAGCTTGTTCAGAACTTGTTCAAAGCTTTTCACTATTTATACATTTTAGCAAACAAAGGAATGAATACTTACTGGCTTAACTTACAGTCCAAGTTCCAGGAATCCATATTCAGGGCATATTCGGGGGTGAGGATTTGTTCTTCAGTGTTTATAGGTGGTTGCAGATGCCATCTGTCCCATAATGCAGGGTAATCCCTGCCTGGCCAATGAAATGTGCACAAGCAGTTGCCTCTCCACAGAGTTTGCTGCAGTGGGACCCTTCTCTGGATGTATTACTCAGGATGTGCCAGCCAGACCTTGCCAGGCCTGGAGCCATCACCATTCCACTGCTCTTTTCCGTGCTTGTCTCATGGCAAAGCCCTTCTGTGGTCTTAACAGTGTTTGAAACAGGGAACTGTGATTTTTAAGCCTCTGAAGTGGGTCCTTCACAGGGTCACAAGTCCTGCCAGGACCCTGCTCCAGCACAGGTTCACAGTTTCCTTTGTGGCTTTGTGGTCTCCCTGCTTCAGCACAGGTTCCTTCAAGGGCTGTAGGGAATGTCAGCTCCAGAGCCTGCAGCAGCTCCTGCCCCTCCTTCTGCACTGCCCTGGGTGTCTGCAGGGCTGCTCCTCTCACCTGTTCTCACTCCACTCTTCTCTGGCTGCAATTATATCTGTGCAATAACTTTTTTTCCTTCTTAAATATGTTATCTCAGAGGCTTTACTACAATCAGATTGTCTTGGCCTTGGACATGGCGGAAGCTTCTGGCAGCTTCTCAAAGAAACCACTTCTGTAGCCCCCCCCCCACTGCCAAAAGCTGGCGACACAAACCAAATACAGATAGAAATTAAATTTGTGAAGCCATTCCATTCACCCAATTTTATTAACTTTTTCCCCCTAAAGTTTGCATTAAAAAAACCAACCAACCAAAACCCAACAAATAACACAGCAGCACTAGAACGGGGCTGATACTGAGTCAATACCCACTGCCAGTTACCTTGAAAAACTTGATGGGTAATATTTCTGTTCTCTGACTAATGAACCTGGAAAAGATGACAACTTCAGTGTGTCTGGCACTGAAAACTGGTAAACAAACTCTCCAACCAGTTTGCTGTGTTAGAAATCCGACAGTGCTGGATGCATGGGGAATTCTCCTCAAAGCATAGACAGCAATCTAACAGACCAGGTTATTCCCATGAAACTAGAACCTGTTCATCATATTTCTACTACTTATTCATTACATGTCCTGGATACCTACATACATGCTAATTACTTCCATGAACTTATTTGGATATAAGTTTTGAGGGTCTTTAGTGTTCATTTGGAAACATCCCATTCCTCAAAATTCCGTTTTATTGCCCTGGATCTTCTGATGAATCTTTTTTCCTTGAGAGTATCTCTATTATGTGGTCAGGTTATGAGGCACTTTTCTTATCACTCTTTACTCCGACACTTTATCTCTGTTCTCAAAATTAAGATATCAGCCAGAACATATTAGTCACTGATATAAGTAAACAAGGAAGCATTAGCTGGCACAAGACTTATTAGTCACGATGTAGGGAGTTACCACAAGACCACATTAATCTCTGGCATTTGCACTAAGCACCGTGTGGTACAAAAACTAAGCATTACCCACAAATACAGGGATTATACACGATGTGCTAAATAATTTTACAGCATCTTCCCCAACTGCTGCACAGTTTTTTTTTTTCCTAAAGAGTTATAACCTGCTTGGTAACATCTCTGAGCCTGTCAGACCCTGCTCGTGGCACGTGCAGCCCTCTGCCATCGCTGCCCTGAATTGCAGTGCTCCAGCTGACAGACAGAAAGTGCTGCTCTCTAACTTTCAATACGACTTTTTGTCAGCGTCTGGCTGCTTGAACAGTTTGCATTTTCAGTAAGGTTATTTTTTGTTTGTTTGTTTGTTTTTTGGGTTGGGTTAGGTTGGTGAATTTTTTGCATATATCAGTGCAATAGGAAATATCAACTTCTACTTATTGATTAAAAGACAAGGGAAAAGCAAACAGTCACAAAATGTGCCCTGGGACTGATTGCTTCTCTAGAATGATAGAGGAGACTTTTATAGACTTCTTTTTGATCTTGTCTAGGAATCAAAACGTCTTTGACCATTTATGGCTTTGTAATATTTCCATTGGAAATCTGACTATGCAAACCTATTGCCCCTAAGAAATAAAACTTAAGGAGGATGGATATGGGGAAATAGGCTTATTCAAGAAGCACTAAAAATCTCTGAACTTGTATGATAGGACATTCCAGTTGCCATTAAAAGACTCATTATCACATGAGAAAGAGAAATTGTTTCATTGCCATGCTTTGACCAGGCAGCAGAGTTAGTGTTATTTGGTTGGGGAGTTCAGTTTGAAGCCCCTCAGGACAAGAGAGACGCTGAGGGGCTGGAGTATGTCCAGGGAAGGGAATGGAGATGGGGAAGGGGCCCAGAGTGGCTGAGGGAGCTGGGAAAGGGGCTCAGGCTGGAGAAAAGGAGGCTCAGGGGGGACCTTCTGGCTCTGCACAACGAGGGGGCAGCTGGCTCTGCTCCCAGGGAACAGGGACAAAATGAGAGGAAACAGCCCCAAGTTGAACCAGGGAAAGTTTAGGTTGGAGTAAAAATTTTGTCACTGAAAGGGTCATTAAGTGTTGGAACAGACTTCTCAGTGGGATGGTGGAGACACCACCCCCAAGGATTTAAAAGCCATGTAGATCTGGCACTTGGGGATGAGATTTAGTGGTGGGCTTGGCAGTGCTGAGGGAATGGTTGGGCTTGATGACTTTAGTGGGCCTTTCCAGCATTAATGGTTCTATGACCTATGGAGTGGAAAGTGTAATAAAACCAGGCCTTCATTATCAGAAAGTCAGGTTGTAATGCAGGCTTGGCTAAAAACTTTTCTTTTTCTTCTGACAAATATTTTTTTCTCTTCTGCACAGATTTTTCCTTCCTCATGCTTTCCTTCTCGCAGCTGGTGGAAGAAGAACAAAGCAAATCATCTGCTTTGTGTTTTGGATTCTGTCCATCTTGCCTTGCTTCACCATATGGAGTGACAATGGACTCTGCTATTCAGATCTTGTTTTGTTCTTTGAGAAATATGTAGAGGGAGGCAATTATTAAATTCAGTCAAGAGAGTCAGGAGCAAGATTAAGCATCCCCCAGTGATTTAGCATCTCTGTGGTTGACAATCCTTCTGGAAGGCTGGGCTCAAGTGCCCTCTGCAGCTCCTTAGCCCTCAGTTTAAGCTTCTCATAGCCTGTCATGATGCACATTTCTCCACATCACCTCATACAATTTTGCTGATGCAAAAAGAGTTTAATCCTCACTTTGCTGCCACAGTCTGGTGAAATAACTAATCACACTGGTGACTTCAGCTTGGTGCCTGTGCTTGTAGATACAAAGATCTGGACTCACATCTGCTCCAAAATGAGTACAGACAAAGAAACTTAACAGCACAACACTGGACTAAAACATACCCAGGGTCGTTCCTGTACTGGGTCATTTGCCTTTAGAGAGTTGGAATAGGAGATGTGGGAAAGGATCAGGGATGTCTCTGCTGCTAGTGCCTTTAAGGGACAACTGGGACTAGCTGTATAGAGATGGATGAAAATTAATGTACTTCTATGTCACTGCATTTCAGATCAGCTTGTCTTAGATCAGCTACCCAAGAGCAATGGCAGAAAAAGGATGCTTGGGTGGAATGAGAGTAAAACATCAGATTTAGAAACAGAGAAATAAAATAGGGGGAGTCCTCCAGATGATGCTGATTTCCAGAGTCTTCACCGTGAAGTCCAGTTCTGAAGTCTTGTCATCTGCTGTCAGAGAAGTCTCCTTCCCACGTGGGTACATCCAAAAAGATAACAAGACAGTTTATTTCTTCTTCCAGCTTTCCTCTAGCTGAAGTACCTCAGGTAACACAGTCCTGAATTTAATGGTCGGCTTCCTTTAAAAATCTTGGAAGCACTTTAAATTTTCCTCCGTTCCTTTTACAAGCACTAATCACAGAAAAACCTTGATTAGAGTATGTAAATCATTTACCCTCACTATAAAATCAGATGCCTCACAAGTACTGACCTCCGTCAGCATTTTCTGCTTTATAGTGGAGAAGAACCTGGCAAAAAAATCCTAATTATGTTATTCCCAGGGTAGCTTAGGGACATTTCAGCTAGCTGAATATGGGTTGCTTGGAGCCACATGCAATCTATCTGTGTCCTGTCACAGAGTGCACCAGGTGCCAGGCCTTAAACTGCACACAAATGTGGGACAGGACAGCAGGGATAACCTTCTCTGAAACCTTATTTATTTACAGTTAAAAGTTAAAGTTTAAGAAATTATAATTTCCACTCTGTTACTGAATCTCCCACTGCAACTCGTTCTGAAATGAAGAGAGCAGAAAAATGAAACACTGGTTAGAGCAATAACCAATGTGTCTCAGGATGGAGCTAAGTACTGCGTGCACAAATGTGAATATTAACAAACATTTGCAAGGAAACTCCAGTTATTTTAGAAGGCAAATTCTGCAAAATGAATTTTTTTTTCACTTAAAAGAAAAGAAACATATAAAAAAAGAAAGCAAACCCTCAAAATATATTAATCAAAACATAGCATAATCCTAAATTATTTATTGCTTGATTTATTTTGCTTTTTTTACCCACTGCAAAACTCAGGGGCTCAGATAGGTGGAAAGATTTGATAAAAGCCAAAGCTAAAAGAGACAAACTTACCAGCCCATGGAGCACTCTCCTCTCCCTTCCGAGTCACAGGGTGGCTCCAGTCAGTTCCAAAACAAAAAACTGCAAAAATTAATTAGCCCATAGGAGTTACAAGAGCAAACTGTAGTAGCACTAATTAATCCTCAAATCAGGGTGAACCAGATCACAATTCTTAGGGCATTTGAGAGCAGCACTGCCTTGAGGTGGAGGCTGAGCTTCAGGGGATGCCAGGAGGGACCCAGATCTGCACCAGGCATCTAGCACTCCACCAGGCTTGGCAGCTGTATCCACAACACTGAAGGACAGCCCTGCCACTGGAAAAAGTGCCCAGCAGCGAGGCCAGAGGTTCTGGGCACAGTGTCGAGCTCCCAGAGAGTTTGGCAGCCCTTTTGGAAACTCCCAGGACAACCTCCTTAAGGGCTGGAGCAACAGGTTGGGAAATTGCAAGCTGCCAGCTTGACAGGCAGGTAACCTCAGGCAACATGCTTTGAATGTCGTAAACATCCCTTACATTATTTGCCCTTAACCAGTTTTGGTTCATTTTTTAAAAAGGAGAAATTTCAGAGCTGACAAGATTTACAGTATTTATTTTGTTAACTGCTTAAATTTTTTACTGATACTCAGCTCCGGGGTCTACCTTTCCTGATTTACTGCATAAAATAAATTGTGAAATACTTTTCCTTTATTAAATAACTTCAAAATAGCTCTCTAATGACAGAATGTTTTCATTGCAATCAGTAAAAAAATATTCCTTAATTCAGAGGAATTTATAAGCAAACACTCTATGTGTTTCCAATACTTTCCTTAAAGAATTTTCTAATTCCAATTCCAAACCTGTGACTTAAACAAAAAAAAAAAGCTATAGGATGCCCAAGTAAAGTCTCTCTCATTTAGGACTTCTAGCAGAGAATTCAAATAGACCTAAGCTCAAAACAGCACAAAGGAAAGAATCTTTTTGAAATGAAGGATGATGTCTCACTTTTCAAAATTAAAATCTGTTGCGGTGGCTAAGCCCACGTTACACCCCCTGTGTTACTATCAAGTGGTCTGACGCTGTGCCTGGGCATGCCTTCCGTCTGAGGGGATGCACCGTCCTTCCCACCGACGTCCTGCATGGAGAAGCGTCTTCAATGGGGTTTGGGCACAAGCTGGGTGCACATGCTGGCTCTTTCTTAGAGGAGGTACGTCAGGAAGCCTGGTGATTTGGCTCGTGTCACCTGGAGGTGAAGAAGTAGAGGAGGGCCTCTGCTATGGGTTCCAACAGGTTCATTCACATCAGAGGATGCAGGGACCAAAGGCGAGGAGAGGGCTCTTACACAGGACTTTATAGGTGGGTGGAGCAGGGTGGAGAGAAGGGAAGTAACCAATAGGATACAACAGAAGGGGCGGATACAGTTTAACCATAACCTAAAGGGATAACAGGGGGGCGGGAGTTACAACAGGGAGCCAATAGGGAACCAAATAAAACAGAACTTTCTAGACAAGGGGGAGGCGGTTTGGGCCAGGGTGTCACCTAGGGCCATGCGGCCTAGATTTTTGTGCCGCCCATTGACCCACCCTCGGACTCACTGTCCTGGGCAGGGAAATCCACCCACTGGATGGCCTGGGTCTGATTGATATTGACTGCCGTAGCCCAGGAGTGGGCTGGGCCACCGCAACAATGGTGTCTCACCTCACCACTGTGCNCTCCCCACACCACTGTGCCAGAAAGTTCTCCCTTCATCGAGACCCCACTGGCCCCTGGTCCTCTCTCCCCTCCCTTCCCCCCTCCCACTGGCCCCTGTTGCATCTACACCCCAGCCCTCAGACTATTGGTTTCTGAAGCTCTGCCTGCCCCTGGGATCCTCTGGGATAAAACCATGCGTGGGCTTTTGTTCTTTGTTCTTTGCCTCTGTTCCCTTCGAGTGCATTGGTTCCATTAAACACCACAGAATTGCACAGAGAGCCCCTCTCACCTCTTCGTCTCTGGTTCCTGCATACACCGTGTGTGTGAGCGGCTGCTGGCGACCACCCCCGAGGGTGAGATCGTGTGCACGCGTGGGTGCTGGCAGAGCGCTGCCTAAGCGTTCCCACGAGGGATCCCGTGGAGAAAACGCGGCACCGATCCACCGATGCCACCACCGCTATAAAAACCGGAAGTTGTTTATTTTTGAGGAGCTAATAATCTTTTCATTAATCCAAACACATATTTCTTTTCAAGGTATTGTGGAGTTTAATTGTGCACTTCTGAGCCGTGATGTGCTGGAGTAATGCAGACTGTCATTGCAACTTGTTAACCATTTAGGCTGAGTTTTTCAATTATCTAGAGAGGGTAATTACTTACAAAAGTATTGCAATCATAATCCTTACCCACCTCTTCTGATGTCAGTATGAATTTCAGCTCACTAGGAGAGTTTTTATTTTGTGTGTTATTTTCTTTGTCTCATGATTATTGGTTTCTTTTACATTAAGTTCAATGTATCTGCAAATCACTAGAAAAAATTCATTTTTGCTGTGATGGATCCTGCAGATATTCTCCTTCCAACAGTCGAACTTCGTGAGACAAAAATAAAGTCAGTGACTGCCATGGTGGGTCTCTGGTTTGTTTCACAGGCTGAAGCTCTCAGAGCTATAAATATGAAAAGAAAAAGTTTGTAGCTGATATGACTGCTGATTTCAATAAATGGGCTTTCAAGAGTGGGTGTGAGTATTTGCAGAGAAGTGAATACATTTGCTGCCATTTCAGGGACAAAAAGAAGAGGGAAAATGACCATAAGGACAAAGTGTCATTCATGCTGAAGTAGTTAAGAATTAAAGTACTCTGGGGTAAGAATATGTCTGTGAAGGTCTGAGGAAGGTCACTAATGAATAGTAAAACACTGTGATTGAACTGAGATGCAGCTGACATGGAAGAAAGGCAGGCAAGTCCTAAAACCTCCTGGTTTTTAGTGCTCAAGGCCAGGCTTTGCCAAGTGTTCAAGGCCAGGCTGCTCTGAGCAAGCTGGGTTAGTGAAAGGTGTCCAGGTCAGAGGGGCTGGTACAAGATGATCTTTAAGGTGCCTTCAAACCCAAACCATTCCATGACATGATGATTAAGAAATGAACCTACAACAGCTCAGCCACTACTTTTGTTTCCCCAAACTTTCATGATAGACCTTACCGCTTCCATGTTGTGTGCTTTACAGTATTTCTTTTAGAGAAATGAAAAAATGGCAAAAATGTTGATACATGTAATTACAATATTGGATACCCCAGCTGCTGATTAAAAATTTTAGATGAAGAATAGAAGATTACACATCTCATGAGTAAAACAGATTTTTTAAAAGAAAATAAGATGCATTTGATAACGGTTATTTTTTTGCAGGTTGTATCAGAAGGCTGTAAAATTGACTATTATTTAAATAAATAATTTTAATAAATGCGACTATTTCTAAGGTTACATTCCACTGTTAATAGTCAGTATGTAAACTGGTAGTGATTTTCAATACTCAAAAAGTCAATGTTATATGGTTATTTCACTGACAAAGTAAAACACATTTTGGAGAAATTAGAGTGATATTAAGCCCCACCCGCTCACCATCTGACTATCAGGCTCTCTGATTAAGTCAGTACAACCACTTTAAATTAACTGTTTAAATATCTTCAACATGTTTAAACAGAGAGCTGATTAACCATCCAGCACTTTCTGACTTTCTGTGTAGGACAGGAGTTACTGATTCCTTGAGTGTCAGTGGCTGGAGTCTTGCAAGTCTAATGCATACTATGCAGTCTTTTTGGAGTCTTGATAAATTCAGGGGAAATGGCTCTTGACCGAGATTTGTGGCTTCAGTCACT
Organism: Dryoscopus gambensis; assembly: GCA_013389985.1. Classification (NCBI taxonomy): domain Eukaryota; kingdom Metazoa; phylum Chordata; class Aves; order Passeriformes; family Malaconotidae; genus Dryoscopus; species Dryoscopus gambensis. Next base: position 89,560 of record WEIT01008480.1, on the reverse strand, counting down.
GGGGGGATGCTGGTGGTTGCCAGAAGGCAGGAGAAGATGTTCTACCAACCCTAGCAGGACCAGGAATTTTGACAAGAGGAAGGTGGAGTTAAGCTAAAGAGTGAAGGAATTTCACTGAAAAAGTTCCTTGGAGTAAGAGTTTAAGATGTCCAAGTGCGGAAGAAACTCTAGTGGGACAGAAGGTTGAGGGCTTTCAGAAGATTAAGTCGCAAATAGGTCTTTAGGGGTTTTGTACAAAAGGCATTCTTGACTTGGTGGCCCCTCAGTCCCTTGGGAAGTCAGTATCACACCTCACTGCATCCTCGTGTGTGTTGAAGCACATCTTCCACATGCTACACTCTGGTTTTGAGCTTTAACAACCTTGTCATCTCCTGAAGCATTCTCAGCCTGCAACTGCAGCTAAATGCAGCTTTCATATAAAGCAAGAATCTTAAGTGAGCAGATTTCAGTGCAGGAAGGAGAGAAGAAATTACCTGTGAGGGTCTTCCCTATCTCAGAAGTCGTGATATGTTTTCCATCTCTATTTTCTCATTCTCTCACAGTGCTCCAGGGTGAAATCCTACCCTTTCTGAAGCCAGTGGAAGGTTTCCTTTTGACTCCACCCAGTCAGAATTTAACCTTTTTTACATTCAGTTGCCTTTAGCTGTGTTGGTTTCCTTTCTTCTAGTCCTATCACAGCAAAAAACCTCTAAATTAATCTCAATTAATTTAATTACAAAAAAACCCCAAACAATGAAAACCCAAAAACATAAACCAAAAAACTCCAGGATAGTTTAGGATAGTTTCACATGGTTGTTTTGATGCCAGAAGGTCCTGGCTGAGGTTTGTTCTCCTTACTGCAGTATAAAATGAGAGGGCAAATGAGGTGAACATGAGTTTGGGGCTTGTATGTCCAGAAACAGACTCTCATTTATAACAGGTGCTTTGCAACAACATTAGTGTGAAACAACTTGGGTATTTCTTGTCATAGTTTACATCCTCTTTTGGTGTAAACTTACTTTTTACTGTACTCAGTGGAGTGTATGCTTTAAAAAATCTTGGGATTTGCACCTATTTACATTAACATTGAACAATGTTATGTGGAAGCCAACAAGAATTTGTTGGACTTGTTGATTTCTACATTAACTACTACCATTTCAATTGCAGCTAAAAGAAAAGGAAAAAAAAGAAAGAATCCTAATATTACAAAGTAGAATAAATATTTCTCTTCCTACTCTCCAAATGAATAGTTTTTCACTGGTGGCTTGGTAACACTGATACAAGATGACGCACTACACTGACATCTGTAAGCACACCTTCATGAGTAAAACCCCTTACGTACCAGACTGAAGCTCTGAACTGTGATGTAGGTAAGTATCGTGTTGCCAGCTTTCATAGTTTTACCTTGGATATCAGTGCTGGGTTATTTTTAAATGACTCAAGTTCATGGATAATGGAGTGAATTGAGAATTCTATTTTATTTCTAAAATCAAGTGCAAAAAAATCAGAGAGTCAAAAAGCAAAAGCAAAAGCCTGACCCTTACCTAGGACCTCAGAGGAAACACAGCTGCAGCTGCAGGTTTTACTCAAACCACTGCACGGGTGAGTTAAGAAGGCTTTGTGTGCCTCAGTAGATTAAAGGTGTCCGTAAGGGTTGTTTTCTGAAAGCTCAGAGTTTTACAATAGAACCAATTTCCTATATACTTGGTATCATAGTGATAACCTGTCGAAAAGTCTCATTGTACCACAAACACAAAGGACTAAGCTTGTTTTTTATGCCTTAGGCTTTTTCCACTCCTGTAACCGGTCATGTTGTTCTTTTTGTTATGATCTTGCACTCTTTTTTCTATTCCTTGGGTTTTGATTTTTTTTTCCCTGATGTTTTAGTTGGGAATATCAAAGAGGAAATCAGGCAAAAAATGCCGGGAGCCCTGTGTGGATGAACAAGGAGCTCATGGACAAACTCCAACACAAAAAAGGAGTGTTGGAAGGGTGGAAGCAGGGACAGATGGCCGGGGAGGAATACAAAGAGGACTGTCTGAGCAGCCAGGGATCAGGCTAGCAAAAACAAATCCTGGAAGAATTAAAAATCTGGCCGGGAGCATCAAGGGCAACTTGAAAAAAATTCTATAGGTATGTTGGTGATTGTAGAGAGATGAGGGAAAATGTGCTCCAGAGGGCTCCAGAAGGAAATAGGAGCTCTTGTTGCCTGTGAAGTGCACTAGACACACTGCCCAAGTTGCAGAAGGCAAAGGCAGGAACTGAGAGAATGAAGAACTGCCCACTGTCAAAGATCAGGTTTGAGACCATCTGAGGAAATTGAAGGTCCCTAGGGCAAGATGAGATACAACTGCAAGTGGTGAGATTAATGGCTAAGCCATTGTCCATCATATGTGAGAATGCGTGGCACTCAAATGAAGTCCCCACTGACTGAAGAAAGGGAAGTATAACACTCGTTTTTAAAAAGAGAAATAAGAAAGACCCAGGGAAGTGCAGTCTCACCTCAGCGCCTGGCAAGATCATGGAGCAGATTATCTTGGAAATTGTATCAAGGAACGTTGAAGTAAGGAGGGGATTGGTGACAGACAACATGGCTTCACTAAGGGCAAATCACACCTGACCAGTATGGTGGCCTTCTGTGGTGGGGTTACAGCAGGGGTGGATCAGGGAGGAGCAACTGACATCATCTGCCTGGACTTGTGCAGAGCATCTGGTACTGTCTTGCACAATATGCTTGTTTCTAAACTGGAGAGACATGGACTTGAAGGATAGACCACTCAGTGGGTAAGGAACTGGCTGGATGGCCACACTCAAAGAGTTTTGGGCTGTTCTTGTCCAAGTGTCCAAGTTGTGGTTCAAGTGGCAACCAGTGACGAGTGGTACTCCCCAGGGGTCACTACTGGGACCAGTGCTGTCCAACACCTTTGTCAGGGCCATGGAGAGTGGGAGCGAGGGCACTCAGAAAGTTTGGTGACAACACTGAGCTGTGTGGTGCAGTCACATGCTGGAGGGAAGGGATGGATCCAGAGGGACCTGGACAGGCTGAAGAGGTGAACTTCATGAAGTCTGTGAACTTCATGAAGTTCATCAAAGCCAAGTACCACGTCCTGCAGGTGGGTCAGGGCCATCCCATTCACAAGTAAAATCTGGGCAGAGAATGGGAGAGCAGCCCTGGGGAGAAGGACTTGGTGGTGCTGGTTGATGAGAAGCTCCACATGACCCAGCCATGTGCACTGGCAGCCCAGAAAGCCTCAGCCATGTCCTGGGCTGCATCTGAAGCACCATGGACAGCAGATCGAGGGAGGGGATTCTGCCCTCTACCCTACTCTTGTGAGACACCACCTACAGTGCTGCATCCAGCTCTGTGGTCCGCAAGGACATGGACCTGTTGGAGTGAGTCTGGAGGAGGCCACAAAATGCTCCAAGGGCTGGAGCACCTCTGGGTACAGGCTGAGAGAGCTGGGGGTGTTCAGCCTGGAGAAGAGCTCAGGGAGGTCCTAGAGCCCCTTCCAGTGCCTAAAGGGGGCTAATAAGAAAGATGCAGACAAACTTTTTAGCAGGGCCTGTAGCAACAGAACAAGCAATAATGTGTTTAAACTAAAAGAGGGCAATTTAGGTTAGATATAAAGAAGAAATCCTTTACTGTGAGGGTGGTGAGGCCCTGGCACAGGCTGCCCAGAGAATCTGTGGCTGTCTCATCCCTAGAAGTGTTCTAGGCCAGGTTGGACAGCAAGGGGCTTGGAGCAAGGGGATAGTGGAAGGTGTTGCTGCCCATGGCAGGGGGTGGAACAGGATGAGCTTTAAGGTCCCTTCCAACCAAAACCATTCTGTGATTCTGTGATAACATTGCAATACTTTTAAAGTTAAACCAGATGAAAAAAAAAGAATGGGAGCATAGCTTTAGCTTTTTTATTTTTTTCCATGCAGGATATCATTACTGTGTGTTCAGAAGTGTGCAGGTAAATTGATGTGCACAGTTATTTAATTTCTATTGTGTGCATAAGCTACAAAAAGCAAAAATGCTACTCTGGCTCTTTTTGTTTAGGGAGGAATGACAGTCATCGTCCATTAGCCTATTAAAGTGCTGATAGCTCTCTCTGATGTCTGCAGAACTGTTCAAAGAACGACTACCAGTTCACTGATGTGCTAATACAAGCTAATAGATAACACCTTGTGTGATTTTAGATAGGGCTGGAAGGCATGATTAACCACCTGTATCCTCTTTAAGTGTCTGGTGCCTCAACACTGACTGGGAGATACAGCTTAGGACCTGATTATGAACTGAATGGGATCCAATAACTGAGGCATTACTAACTAGCTGAGATCCAGGTAAGTGTGAAAATACTATGCCATCACACTACTCTTCCCTAATTTTAAGAAATGTGGTTTAGAACTCTTTTGGTATAACAAGCCCACAATTTGAATAAGCGTTTCACTTCTCTTCCCATCTCTGTATTCTGTTATTTATTTGTTGCATTACAGCAATGCAGAGGACAGGTGCTCTTTCTGTAGACACACATAAAAACACAAACCAGTTTGAAACATGTTTGTACTTCATTCTGTTGCATGTGGTAGAGACATAGACCTTTGAATAAACTGGCACACAAAGACATCTGCCCTTTGAAATGAAATGTTACCTTCAGCTCCATGTGGTTAGCTAGCAAAAGTGAATCAGAAGAGGCAATGAGAAAAAGATCTGTTTAAAGGGAAAGTCATGTGGAAATAAGGGAGTTCCAGTCATTTGGACACATCTGCTGGGTCTGGCTGTTTGCTCTTTGGTCTGAGAAGAAGCAGCAGTCACCATGGTGGAATCAGCTGAGTCCTAAACCAGGGGGGAAATACTGGGTTTAATGATACTGCTCAAAGCACAAAGACCAGCTCACTATGGAGCCAAGAGAATTTATGTGCCTGACTCATCTGTGGAATGGGGAGGAAGGTTTACAAAATTGCTTGGGGCTCTTCTCACTGGATGTTGTACAAAAACAAAATGTGTAGATGACACAGACTCAAAAAGATTAGTATTGAAAGTAAAAACCTTCAGAATCTCTTCTTTGTGGATGAGGAACTGGAAAACAGGGGTGACACCAAACTCCTGTGTTTTCTTGGGCTTGGTCCTGGTTTCAAAATGAATGCTCAGATAGCCTGAGCTACCTAAACTTTATTCATATTCTGCACTGCATAGAGGGCAAGTAGAAAGGCAAAAGAAAAAGTGAAGGGCTCTTGCTCTGCCTGTGCACACAATAGAGGAGCAGTGAGCTTGAGCCAGTAAACTCCGAGGTGTTTGATCCAATCTCACTGAACTTGAGTTGTGCACTCCTAAAAGAGCACAGAAATAGCCATAAAAACCTAAATCACTGGGGATTTTATATTTCAGAAGACACCCTCAACTTGGAAACAAAGGGTACTTTTAAATGTGATATTATCTATTTTCTTAATTCATAGAATCAGAGAATCATAGAATTATTTGGGTCAGAGAGGACCTTAAAAACCATCTAATTCCAATTCCCCTCCCATGGAAAGGGATACCTTTCACTAGACCAGGTTCCTCAAAGCTCCATCCAGCCTGGCCTGGAACAGTTCCAGGGATGGGGCAGCCACAGTTTCTCTGAGCAGGCTGGTTTAGTGCTTCCCCAACCTCTTATTTATTCCTAATATCTGCTTTAACCCTGCCCTCTTACAGTCTGAAGCCATTCCCCCTTGTTCTGTCACTCCAGGCTCTTGTAAAGCGTCCCTTCCCACCTAACTTGTAAGCTCCCTTCCCATACTGGAAGGCTGCAGTTGGGTTACCCCGAAGCCTTCTCTTATCCAAGAGGAATAATCCCAATTCTCCCAGCCTTTCCTCATAGCAGAGATGCTCCATCCTTCTGGTCAACTTGGTGGCCTCCTGTGGACTCCCTCCAGCAGCTCCATGTCCTTCCTGTGCTGGGACCCCAGAGCTGGGTGCAGGCTCCAGGTGGGTCTGAGCAGAGTGGAGCAGAGGGGCAGAATCCCCTCCCTCCCCTGCTGCCCACGGGGCTCTGGATGCAGCCCAGGACACGTTTGGCTCTCTGGGCTGTGAGTGCCATGGCCGGGGCATGTCCAGCCTCTCACCCACCAGCAGCCCCAAGTCCTCTGGGCAGGGCTGCTCTCGGTCTGTTCATTCCCCAGCCAGGACTGACACTGGGGTTGAGCCAAACAGCATGAGAGTTAGCCCCAGATTAAAACAGCCAATGCACGTGGAGGTATCCAGATGCACCTCCTGCTGTGATCAGTGGTGGTTTAGAGCTCAGTTGTTCACTCACAGATATCCAGAACCATCTGAGATGTCCTCAGGCATGGTCTAACTGACTTCCAGAAATGGTCCCATATAGCAGATGCCATTGTCCACAAAGTTTTCATGTCCCCAGAGACCTGCCTGTAGATCACTAGAGCCTGACACCATCGCTAGTTTGGTGAGTGGCTCAATCTCCACTGAATATACAAAGCAGATCCCCACTGACCTGTGAACATCCTCATTTAGGTGTCTTAATCTTGAAATAAATCTCATGCAGATTGGAGTCAGTCTTTCAAAACAATGGGTAGGTTTTGCATTTATTATCTTCTGAGTGTTAAATTCAAAGGATTTTGAAATATAAAATGTGCTTTTTACTGTTTCATAAAACAAGCTGTACTTAATTACTCACTTGGAGCTCAGCCTCTAAGAATCTTTTCTATACATATTCTGACAGTAATTCTCTATAGGGAACTGCTTTTGTTGTCTTAATAATTTTATGAAATAAGATTACACCCACGGTGTTTCAAAAGCAGCCCTAAGGCCTAATTTTCCAGCTGTCCTCAATGTCTACTGTCATGTGGGGCTAGTAGTTAGGTTTCAGATGACCACCTGGTGCAAGAAGAGGGAAAACCTTTAATTTGCCTGCTGAGTTGAACTGCTCTCTGGTGCAACATAAATGGAGCTTCAGAAACTTAAGATATAGGTTGTCAAAACCTGCTACTTCTCTAAATGCCCACAGTTGGGGATTTATTCCCACACCAGCTGACTAGTTGACGGAGGGAAAGGACATAATTCTTGATCTCAGACGGCTTCTTATTCCTTTCTTCTTAACCCTGAATAGATCCGTAAGTGAACTATAAGGTAGAGCAGCGCTTACTATGCACATTTTCTTTTTGCAGGCTATTCACCGTCACTGCTTGACACAAATGAGTGGTTTGTGCTTACAAGAGATGACACAAAAGTGTAAAGAATTCTCTGTTTAACAATAATTCTGATCAAAATGTCAAAAGCTTATTCACCGCCTTGTGTCAAACCTTGGAAATAATTGGCTTTTATGAAGAGAAGGCCATGATGCATCGGTGGTTGCCTGGGCAATTTCAGTGTCAAGTATGAACACCTCTGTGGAGTTTAAATACCTTTTCTTTAAAGCCAGGTGAATATTTGCCACATTTAGCCCACTGCTCCAATAAGCTCAATCTCTGTTCGTGCCGACTTGTTGCCAAGGCACTCCCTTAGCAGGAGACGCTCCTGCTTTGCGGTGCTGCAGGCCTGGCACGGCGACAGCTGTGTCCCCAGGGAGCTGTCACAGGCATCACAAAGAGAGGAGGAACGTGCAGTGCATCCCAAAGGCCTAAATGCTTAGGGAGAGAACAGCAAGGCTACCTCGCCCCATCCCTCTCTTCTTGCAGGATTACTTCCAGTCGTGTAGTCTCCAAACTAATTGGAAAGGTGTGAGCCTGAGGCCCCCACCTCTTCTCAGGGGGCAGCTGTAGAACAGGCCAAGCTGTTAGAACACCGAGTGCACATATGATTTCAGTTTGGAATGATGTGAAACGGGGAAGAAAGGAAAAAATTCCACAGTGTTTCACTTTTTCAGGGTACTCAACCGTCTTGGCAATGTTTATAAGTGATTTAAAGAAAGTGGAGGTTTTGTCTGCCCTCAAAGAGTCATAGAATCTCTAAGGTCTCAGATCTGAGAGATCTCAAATCTCTAAGAATCTCAGAAAGGCCCTCTAGGATCATCAAGTCCAACCATTAGCCCAGCTCTGTGACATTCACCATGAAGCCATGTCCCCAAGTGCCACAAACGCACAGCTTTTGAACACTTCCAGGGGTGGCGATTCCACCGCTTCCCTATGATTCCTGTTGCAATGCCTGACCACCTTTCTGTTAAGAAATTTCCCTAACCTAATCCTCCCCTGCCACAACCTGAGGTCACTTCATCTTGTTGTATCATTTGTTACCCTGGAAAGACTGACCCACACCTGTTTGCATCCTCCTTTCAAGGGGTTGTAGAGAGCAATAAGGTCCCTCCTGAGCCTCCTTTTCTGGTCTAACACACACATTCCACACTCCCTACTTGTTGAAATAAAAAAAAAAAAACAAACCCAAGTAACAAAGGCCACCTCTCTTCGGCAATTAATTCACAGATATTTCAATTCTCTCTGACTCTCTGAGCTTGATACAGATGGATATAGAAATATGAAGAACACTAAGATGATTGTAAGATTTTGGGTTAACAGGAACATGGAAAGATCAAGCTAAGACTTCTGTTGGACCAGGAGCAGAGAGGGAAGGATGAGAAAGAACTTAGTACAGATTGATTAAAAGAAAAACTACCATAAAAGTCCAAAGAAGAGGAAAAAAGCCCCCGAAAAACAAATAACAATGCTGAATGAATAGCAAGCTGAAGAACTGAAAAAAGAGGTTGAAGAGAGAGAAGAGTTAATAATATCTCTTCATGCAGTGATCATTAAAACAACAGTGTAGAAAGATTTAGAGCAGAGAAAGAGCATCAGCAATATGATCAGAAGATCTCCTTGATGCAGAGAACTTCAGTGTTCCCAGATAGTGTTTTTCATGAGCTTAAAGGGGATAAAAGTAGGCAGATAGCTAAAAAAAGATAATGATTCATTAGTTTTCCCATGAGGCTGGAAAGAATTACTAAATATACCTGTATTTACTATGAAAAAACATCTATGGTGGGTTGATCCTGACTGGCTGCCAGGTGCCCATCAAACTGCTCACAGTCCCCTCCTCAGCTGGACAGAAAAGAAGAAAATAAGATGACAAAAATCATCATGGTTCAAGGTATTTTAGTACAGCAAAAGCAAAAACATCACACAGAAGCATGGGAAAGAAGAAGACTTATCCTTTACATCCCATCAGCAGGGTCAGTAGGGTGATGTCCAGAGACAGAATCAGAGAAGCACAGAAAAATTTGAGTTGTTATGGATGTTTAAAGTTCATCTTTTCCAACCCCCTGCACTGGCCAGGGACCTTTTTTACCTTTTTAACTGTCCAACCTGTCCTTCTCGGGAAGCTGGGTTTCCATACGCACAAGGGTTGCTCCAGAAGACAAATGTAGTAATGAAGAACCCTCTTGTCCTCCTTTCTCCTCACTTTTACTGCTGAGCAGATGTCATATGGTGTGGAATGTCCCTCGGGTCGGTTTGGGCCTGTGTTCCTGGCCGTGTCCCCTCCCAAGATCTCGCTCATCTCCAGGACAGTGGTTCCAGGGGATGCTGGAGAGATGTCACTGTTCCAGTGCTGCTCAGAGTAGCCAAAACACTGAGGTGTCATCAACACCTTTCTGGCTCCCAATGCACAGCACAGCACTGGGAGTGGGGAAAATTAACTTCACTCCAGCCTGACACAGTACAACAGGTGAAACAGAAAATTACAGAGCAAGGTTGCAACTACAGCCCATTGAATTTTAAAAAAACTATAGGAACTGAGCTTAGTGGAGACAGTGAAAGTCAAGAACCAGTGGTGATGGAAAAGAGCAGGAATGGAAGGTCTTGTGTGCTTGTAATCACAGGTCCAGAGCAGCTTCCTTTCCTCTTTTTTACCCTCACCATCACAGGTACATACCTGTAATCACGGGTACATAGGCAAAACCCCTCCTAAGTGCACTTTTTAATAAAAAGGTACTATAGGAGAAGAGTGTGTTCAGACCTCAAGGGATGTAAAAACTTAGGCAGACTACCCTTGAAACAATTCTTTTCACTGGAGGTTTGTAAGGATAAGTTATACGAGGCAAGAATTCAGTTGTGCACTTTCACAGGGACCTGTGCTGTGGCTCAGAGGACTGTGTACGAGCTCTCACATGATCACCCCGAGCCTTGTGCTGCAGTGGGGATGTGCCCACCTCAGTGACAGGACACCTTTGGCTTGTGTGACTGCTGCTGCTTACACAGCATGTACAATGCCCAGAACCCATGTCAGGCTCTTGAGAAAAAAGGAAAGCCTTCAAGGTGACAGACATGATATTTGGGTTTTAAATTATGTGTTGGGTGAACGTGGGAATTAATTCTTAGGAATATTTAGGAGCGCCTTATTGCAGCACTACGTGACATGAGCAATCATGAAACCTTTTCTTCACAAAGAGAATTACTGCTGAAGGGATCAGCCCTAGTGGAGTAATTGACACATTTGCAAAATTGAAGAAAAACAACCCATTGATCCTCATCCCACTTATATCCACAAGGCAGCAAGAAAGTCAAGCTGCAGATTGCTGTATTAGCTGGAGAAGAGCTTGATTTGCCTTTGTATCCATTTTGGAATAACCCTTCTTATTGGAATTCTGTCTGACTGTGCAAGGTGAGATGGTTCAATTATTTAATCATGCCATCACTCTCAATTTGAAAGGCCAGTGCTGGAGCAAATGTGCTTTCCGTTTAATTTATACCAATACTTAACCTAGTTGGTCTGTTCCCTGTTTGCATGTCTTCAGTAATGTATCAGAATGTAATGGTTATTTCCTCCATTTTTATATCTGTCAAATTTTATGAGTCTCATATTCCGTGGGTGGCTCTGAATATGAAAGCTTTGTTCACCTCTATGTGCTTTTCCACAGACACAAAAATTCTGGGGGAAACAGAGATCACTTTAAGTCTGTCCCCTTTCATATTGAGAGGCAAAGATTTGCAGTTTCATTATGCATCTCCAAGTAATTTATAAATGCTTGTCCTGGCTGATTATTTCCATAGTAATTTGTTTCATTTTGCAAGTACGCTTGCTCTCTGTCAGTATTCTAGTGACTGAAAGCCTTTCAAATAGAGGATTTCTCAGCCTGTGTTATACAGCCTAACAACACATTCAATTTCCGCTATAGACCTTCTAAGAATTCTTTTCGATGGCCACTAAAAGTTTGAATATTCTTATGGAAAGTAAAATGGTAACAGCAGAAATGGGGGCAAGAAGACAAGAAAAGCTGTTAGTTAATTTAATTAGTTGGTTTTGCTAGAGAATATCCTTCACTTAAAGTCTACTTAATCAAAAGTCACACAGAAAAACTGAAAAAGGTAAAATTGAGATGTGTTTGGAGAAACCTCACAACTGAGCCTAAGGCATCTGTAGGGTTCCTATGTGTACCTATGAGGATCCAAATATTATTTACAGAACCCAAATATTATTTACAGAATGGGACCCCACGGTGGGGTTGTCTCATCCCACCTTCCTGCTCAAACAGGGCATGGGATTTTGTCCAGAGGGGTCTGGAATATCCCCAGTGAGGGAGACTCCACACCCTCTCTGGACAATCTGTTCAGGGCTCGGTCACTGCACAGGACAGAAGTTCTGCCTCATGTCCAGGTGGAGCTTCCTGGGCATCAGTTCCTGCCCGTTCCTCTGATGCCATTGCTGGGCCCCTCGAGCAGAGCCTGGGCCCTGCTCGGAGCCCTCCCTGCAGCCAGGGACAGACAGGGATGGGGTCCCCTCTCAGCTGGGGCTCCTCTTGAGGCTGAACAGCCCCAGCTCCCTCAGCCTCTCCTCAAAATAACATGATCTTTAGGGTGATTGTGGAGTTGTACTTCATTATCCTTGGGAACACAAACACGCACATATGGACCTGAGGCAGGATGGGAAATTATTCTTATTAATTAATTAATTCCTATGAAAAATTTTGATATAAAGTATATTATACCAAAAATGATATTCAGCTATGTGTTGTTTTAAATTTTAAAAACAAGAGGTTCTGATTTATAAAAGACAAAAAAATAATTCTAATTCCAAAATACCCTTCCCTATTTTCTAAAAACATAGGTATTTTCTAACATATCTTAAACATCTATTGATATAAGTCCATCTTTAGAGAGGAAAACAAGACATGTAAATGAAATTTTTAAAAAATGAAATAGGTAGTAAAGTATATGCTTTTGCCATATTATGTTTCTGATACTCTCTTGGTATTTCACAGAATTAGCTTTGCACATGATCTGGAATAACTTTTATCAATCATACTCAAAAGATTAGTCATTTGACTGGGTGTGGTAGTTTAGCAGTTTGGAAAAACTTCTGTGACCAGCGCAGAGGCCATAGTTGATAGACAGGTTGCCAGACCAGTTTTCCGTTTTCCTCAATAATCCTTATTCCACCTAAAGAAAAATGGAGTTTTAATTTCCCCTTCTCCGCTCAGCTATAGCAGAGGCAAGTAAGTGAATAGTTTTTCGTGGTGCTTGGCACCCAAACAGGGTCAAACTGCGACACTGGGCTAGTAAAACTTCCTGGAAATACTGTTGATGGAAATCATGAGCAAGAAAATGGAATCCCACTGTAATCAAAATGTGTCTTTGCATTATGACAACACTGTTTCAGAGAAGCTGCAAGGAAGGAGTAGTCAGGCGAAGGGATGAAGCTCTGACAATATTTTGGCATCCTCTTTGGACGTTTTGGAGTAAAATGTTTTTAACTTGTTTTTGAAGAAACTGTTCAAAGCCATGCTTCTTCCTCTACATCATAATTTTTAAACAAAGGCTGAAATCTAAACATTTCAAAACATTAAAAAATATGATTTTGAAGCGCTCACCCTAATGATTCAGATTTGTTATAATTTCAAGAAAACAGACTGAAAACCTGAGAGCAATGTGGTGTTACTTCTCCATAGTGTCACTTCCAGCTGCTTTGTGGCCATGACTGATCGTCAAACCCCAAAATGGTCAAACAACCACACTCTAAATGGTAGCAATCTTTCTTCCCATGCTCTTCTGCATGGAAATGGAAATGGCTGGAGTTGTATCTCTTTAGTTCTGTTACATTTTACAACTTTACCTGGTCTGACTGCATGCCCATTGTGCTCCATGTCTGCTCTCTACTGTTTTCGTCAAACAAAATGGAGGAAACACCTCAGGGAATAGATCAGAGATTATTAACTAAAGCAAGTCAAGTGAAGTGGTGCTCAAAAGGTCTGTCTAAATGCATCATTTATGTCTGAAAAATTAAAATTTTAAAAAAAACAGATTAAAGATGTGATTGAAGAAGAATGATCAACTTCAGTGTTGTCCAATGAGGTGACAGAAAACTATTAGCCCTCTAATTTTAATGCTTACTTTCTTTTGGTTTGAGATACAACATAAACTTTAATTTCTAACTGTTATGAGGAGAATATTAAGGCAGCATGTTTTCTCATCTACTGACAGCAATCCAGCTGTCTTGCATGGTGGGCCACTGGTGCTGTGGAGAGGATGGGAGGAGAACCACTGTGTGACTCTTTAACAGAGCAAGCAAGACACAGGGGAGGCTTATTTCAGTACAATCAGTGTGTTGACTTGTGTCTGGACTACCTACATGATCCCAGGCCAAGGCCACATGATGGAAAATCCTTTGTGAGTGCAGCAGAGTCATACTCGTGAAATGTGCGTTCAAAGGAAGTTTGAAATAATATTTGCTAAGGGACGGAGAACAGAGACTGCAGCTGTTTGCCCAATAAAACAAATTCAATATCCGAATGAAATTGGAACATATAATCAATATTGGTCTAGCGAGAAAAGAAACAATAATCTTATAGCTCTTTGGAAAAGGCACAGCTTTGTTCACCTTCTGGTCATGCTGCAAAGCCATCTGCTTTTCCTCTGTTCTATTTTGTTAAATATTTTGAGGAGGGCATAGATTGAGCTTGCTATGCCGCAGTGATGACCTGTTATTGTTTGTCTCTGAGCTGATGCTATTATTTCAAAGTAATGAAATTATTTCGTAGGAATAAGTATGCAGGAAGGACTGCAGAGGAACAAGGAGTACAGAGCATTGGTTTTGCAGAAATAAATGAGCTGGTATCAAAGGACCACATCATTAAAAGTACAGGCCAGTGGAAATGACAACTTCAAGATCAAAAGTTCCTGAGAGCTGCCCAGAGACTTGCCATGGATTTTATGTATATGGCAACATTCCTAGAAAAAAGAGAGACCTAGATTCAGTATGATTTTAACTTCTTATTTTTCTATGAAATTTGACATAATTAATAATATTTATGAACACTTCTCTTTCCTTTTCAGTCCTTCCCTCTACCCTTAAGTGAACTGAATTTTCCTGAGGTATTTTAAGACCTAAGAACCTAGTTAAACAGTACCTTTCATTCAGAGTCAAACAATACAAAGTCAAACAGGGATTAAAATTGTTGGAAGTTCTTTAACCCCTGGGAGCTCTTAGTTTGAAGAATACAGGCACTCTAGAAGTGTATGAATTACACAGGCAGACCAGAAAATGGAAATTTGAGAAAATGTTGTTTTCTTCAAGAGTGAAAAGTTAAGCTGCTCATGGCTGCTTGACTGGAAAGGAGGGAGAGAAAGAATGGGGAAACGGAGAGCTCAGGACACAAAAACCACTGAGATTATGTGGGAGAAAATAGAAAAAAAAATCTGTCTGTAGTAAAGAAGATAAAGGAAAGGAGAAATGCCAGAGAGGGGCCTGATACTTACTCTGTTCAAGAAAGAGAAGAAAATGAGGATAGACTGCTGTTTTAATTGAACATCTTGTCAGTCTCGAGCAGGACTTTCACTAAATTAACTAAGAAAGAAGGGATTTTTTTAGATATAGGAGTAAAACTTGATATCCACTGCTCTTGGAACAAAATGACAAAATGTCACATATGTAACCTTATCTCTGCAGAGCCTAGATTGCAAGCTTTTATTTGGGCATATGAGGTATTTCTCATGTTCTGTGAGCGACAAGGATATTGCCTATCTATTTACGTCTTTCTGCACAGTATCTGTCACTGACTCTACATTTAACCACCGTGGCTTTCAAAAACGGCAAAGTCTAAATGGCAAGGTAGAAAGTTTTCAGTTTTTCTCCTAGGGTATTTTGCATGTCAGTAGTGGAACAGGCATGATGCATTTCAGTTCTGAATAAAGGCTGCATAAGAGGTCAAAAGCACAAAAAAAATATGCAAAATAATCAGACTAAAGTAATATTTTCTGAGTTATGACTGCAAAACAACAGGTAAAAATGCAAAAAAGATTCAGTGGCAAAAAATCTTTCCAGTGCCATGTGAACACGGCAAGTACAGATGGATAACAAAGTTACATCCCGATTCTTTTTCTTGTAAATAGATTTTTACAACCAAGCCCATTAGTTTGCTTGTGTACATAGACAATAACTGATTTTAAAAGATAATCTTAACCAGAAGGTTTGCGAATAGTTTCAGATATTCTTCCCATTCTCTCAGCACAGATTTCTGTGCAGTAAATGTTGTGAAGAATGCTAAGGCCATCTATAATCACAAACATCCCCTCGGTATTTTCTGCCCTGCTTGTATTCCAAGCAGTTAAAAACTCTCTGAAAGTGCACCATGCTTCCAAATGAGAGTTTCCAAAGTGAGCCTCACAGAGATCCAAATGTGCCGTTTAACATAATTCCTCGCCCGCTGCCGAGCCATCCGCGGTGGGCGCGGTAACGGCCTCCCCGCCACGGAATGCTAATGTAATGTGCAGCGCTGCCATTTGGAAATTTAACTGTGAGTCAACTTTCAATAAGTCATTTCTCCTTTCTGATAGGAAGATTTTTCCTTTCAAAATGGACCTATTTGTGTAAATTGCAGGCAGTCCTGGCTATTTTGCACAGTCGAGGGAAAGAAGGGTAGTGCTTTTTATGGAGTGAGCTATCGGGCAGATTCACATTTGACACAGAGTGCGCTGAGTTATCAACTTTCTCCAAGGGCAATCATATATCTTGTGCATCCAGAGCCAAATTAAATCTGACATTTCATTTAAAGCCTGAGACACCTCGATGCTAAAGCAGAGCATGAGTAGTAGAGTGGGAGGGCGTTCAGTTTTTCTGGATGGATGTTTCTGTTCCTGCCCTGCTTGTCTGGGTTGTAGATAAGGTCTAATTGCCCACCATCATCCTATATTTTAGCCAGATGGAAATCTCAGATTTAATTCTTTTCCAATGACACTCCTGCCTATGCTAGTTGTTGCCTGGCAATGTTAAAGAGGACTAATCTGAGCTAGCTTCAGATGGCATCGTAACCATCATTATTTATGTAGCATGTTGTGAAGATTTCTTTGGTTATCCGCACAGCCCTCACATCAAGCCTGGTAGTTTGCAGATGAAAATGCAGTCCCTGCATTTCCCAATCTCATTCAGTTCAAAATCTTTATATCTCTTTCTAGGTGTTCAGTGCAGCCAATCTTTTCGTGCTCTCAGCCTCAAATTAAAAAACAGACTCTTTTGCTGAGGTGGTGGATGGGTAAAGGTCACCAGGATGGGTAAGGCAGAGGTAGTAAAAAAAGCTTTTATCCCCCATTAGAGCCACGGAAATATTCAGTTTCTTGACTGGTTTGTGATATTTATTGAAATGGACTCATAAATTCTCAAAATTTACACAGTATCACCCAGGAGTCCTAGGATATAATCTATATCTATGGAACTAGGCTGAAATTCTGTGTTCATTCCACTTTTATTATGTTATTTTCCAGCGAAAACTGGATCAACAGTGATGACCCAGTCCCAACAGAAACATCCACAGCAGGATGTAATTTCCTAGGTGTTTCATAGCAGAATTACTTCTGTATTTTTACAGCTCCACAGCCATGCCATCCCAGTTCTATTGTGAATATCACTGTATGCAGCATGATTGTTATGAAGGAGTATTTTTTCCGATTAAGAATATTGTTCATGGCAGCAAACGCTATTGCTAAGGAAGAAGCCCCTTTATACACGCTTCTATTGTTTCCTTCATTATACTTCATTTCACGTGTCACAGGCATGCACACCTCATACATCTTAATTATTTGATTATCATCCAAGATGGAGATATCTTCCCTGCCTCTAAGGTGGGGGAAGTTGCAAGGAGTGGGAGTATAAACAGAAATAGAGGAATTCATGCCTTATATAAATTTTTTTCACATTTATTTCCCTACTGATTTTTCAAAAGATAATTTTTACGGGTGTAGTGTGAGCCGCTCTCATTAGGAACCCATTGATTGTTAACCATTATTATTTCTTCAAATCTTGGAAATGGGAGGGAAAAGATAGACAGGAGAAAAGAGGGTCAATATTTTATTGCTTTAATGTTTGTTAATTGCCCACTTTGGGCACCTCCTTTAACATTTTTTTTTCTGATAAAAACCCTGGGATTTTTTTTTTTTCCCAATGACCTCCTTGCTTTTATTAAGGTCAAAGAGAGAATGTTTATTCCTTCATGAAGAGCAACCTTGGACTGATTGAAAGGAATAATAGCCCATTCAACCCTTTTATTGCAAAGTGGCCAGTCTTTCAATTGTGTCCTCGCTAAGACTTCTTGGAAAAAGCAGAAGCACTATTGTTCATTTAGCAACATCACCCACCACTGTATATTCTGCTGGAGAGTCCCTGTTAGTTGTGAAGTTATCCCTTCACATGATTTCCTAGAAAGATTTCCAAGAAAGGGGAAACCTGCAAAACCCTGCTAAAATTACAAGTTCTCGCTTTTCCTGTGTTGCCAAAATTCGCCCAAAACTTCTTTTTCAGGCTAAGGAATTTGGCATTTAGTCACACAAAAGCCTTTTGGCCTCTGCTGAAGGACTCCTCAATTTTCACATTTCCCTGTCTGCCTTGCTGTCACTGCAAAGAATCTGTAGTTGCTCACATACTAGTACTACAGACCCTGGAGGTAAAATAAAGGAAAAAAATCCCCAAATCCCACGTGGGAACAAAGAGAAGACACTGGGCAAAGCCCACAAGGACACCTAGGCATTCTGTGCCCAGCAGAGTTCCTAGCAGAGTTCCGTGTTCCTGTGGAAGGGTGGGAAGGGTCAGGCACCTACAGCTGGGTTTCCAGGCAGTCAGCGCAGGTGCTGAAGACAAAAAGAACACCTCAACCATCACAAAAATATATTTGTGATCTCCTCGCACTGCTGGGTTTGGATGACAAAGCCTGGACACCTGAAAAAGGTCATGACACGCTTTCCTAAAATATCCCAGCTCCAATTCCATCCCTGATTGGGAGCTCATGTTTCTTGTTTTAGGCTTTTTTAAACAATGCATCCCTACATATATTTATTTCTTTGCTCACTGACACCTGAAATCTTGCCTCATTTGTTACAGACTTGTGCAGGAAGAACAGAGGCACACACATCATTTTTTTCTTAGAATCATAGAGTCACAGAATGGCTTGGTTTGTAAGGAATCTTAAGGATCATTGTGTTCCATCCCCCACCATGAGAAGAGACACCTTGGACTATCCCAGGTTGCTCCGAGTCCCATCCAACACGGCCCTGAACATTCCCAGGGATGGGGCATCTGTTTTTCCTCTGCTTGCCAAGAGCCAGGCATTCCCTAGGAAACAGGAGTTTGGGATTTGAAGCCCTTTCACAAAGAGAGGTGTGGAACATCATTTCTGCTCTGTCTGAGCATGCAGAGCACAGAGCTGGCTCAGAGCAGGATGTGGTGCTCCCATCGGCCTCATTACTGATGGAAATTTCTGTGGTTGCTCAGCTCAGTGCTTGTGGCGTGCTGGAGGTGAGTACATCTGCAGGGCAAGGTTTTTCAGAAGATTTAGGCATGAAAAGATGAATGAATTCTATTTTGAGTCTCCTGCTGAGGTTTTTTCTACTTTGGTTTGTCACGACTGGGAGAAATAAAATGACCTCAGTCCTTGTGTACTCAGGCAATTAAATTCTATGCGAAGTTAAAGCCCAGACACCTCTGTGGTTCCGTGCATGAGGTGCCGATACACACTCTTTTCAAGGCCTTAAGCACTATCTGCAACGGATCAAGAGATTTCATCCAGAATTACTCACTCAGCCCTTGTACTTTGCCCGACAGAAGCTGCCACTGCCTCTCCACAGCTGCCAATTTCACTTGCTCCTTGAAGGATGGCCTGGCTTTTAAGGGCATGTCTACATCGTCAGCTGCAGACAGACACATGCTGTGCTCTGAGCTGGAGCTGCCTTTCCCTGGGAGCTGTGCAGAGATGTAAATGCCAAACTGCTTGCCATGCTAATGAGTCCAGCTGAGTGACATTGTGTCCTGCCGGGCTTTAGGCACATGCATTCCTTCCAGGGAGAGCACTGATGTAGTGATCAACATCCATCTTAAAACAACATTTTTTTGTTTGGTGTCAGGGAGAAAAAGTATTAGAGAGACAAATAAGATTTTAAAATAACAAACAGCGGGAATATATATTTAGTCTTATGTTTCCAATTTGACATGTCACTCTGAGTCAAGTTAGATAGGCTTTGATCCCCCAAAAGGGACTTTTTAAATGTCCTAACAAAGTACCAGTTTTCTTACAGAGTGGAGCTTATGGTAGTGTTATGGTTCCCTTTATTTTTTGCTGATGTGCACAAGCCAACATTGCAATCTTTAGGTTAATGCCAACAGCATGAAACCTGATCTTGTTTCAAAACCAGACTGAGCAATACTAAATAAATATTTGAAGTGTAGGTCTTGTAAACATGATTCACCGTGCAAATACAGATACCATTTTAGTGCTTAATTTGAGAATTATATGCTTTAAATCAAGCCTCGGATACTCACAGACCACAGTCAGTACCATATGAATCTGAAGGGATTTGATGGCCTGGAGGAGAATGGAATAAAGCTGTTGTGGCTCCTTACTTGGAGTACTACCCCTTGAGTGACTAATAGAAAAAACAGTTTTCAATTTTCACTAGGTAATTCATCTGACTGTTGCCTAAACTGCTCCCTAGAGAGAAACAGTTTTGGTAGAAAAACTGTTTGTGAAACACACATCAATATACTGACAGCCACCAAAAAAAAAAAGGACTAATGCATTTGACACTTGTCACATTAATGAGCACAATTCATATTAAGAGTTTGACACTTCCTAGCTAAAGTATTTGATTGGTCTTTTCTTGTTATTTTCCCCAAACAAAGCTTAGCATACAAAGTGTGCCTGCACTGATGGGGCACCTGTTTATAAATGTCTCAGTGCCGCCTCTCGGATGAGCGTGTGGAAGCGTCAGGTACAAAGCAAAGTGAAGCTCGGCTTGGCAGGAGGATTAAGCCATTAAACAGTCTGTGAGCATAAAGTTCTCTGTACCTGCTCTCTCCTCTGCACTGCTGCTTAACCAGCAGCAAATGTGTGCTGTAATTGCCACATTGTATGCCTGCACGCTCCTGCCCTGGGTTAGCATAATAAACACCCTAAATCACATTATGCTGTGTATCAGTCGCTCAGCATTCAAGATCTGTTCCTTGCTAACCTAAAATTATGACTTATCCCTGCCTTTGATTTTCTCTATTGACTGCTGGCTGTTTCTGTAAGGTTACTGTGGAAACAGGAAGAGGATCCAAGGATAGCAGTTTGTCTGTGGCATGTCTGTGCATCCGTATGTCACATCTATATGGCCTAGAGGTGTTGACGTGTAAGAACAAACAGTACAAGAGGAAGGGTTTGCAAGTTAGGAGAGTGCAGCAATCACTGTTCTGTCGGCATCAAATGCGAGGCTTCACAGTTGGCAGGAGTCTTAAATGCCAGTTTTCCTGAAGGATGTTCTATGGCTCCTTACTCTGGACTAGGAGACAATATTTACATCTGCAAAATGCTGCAAAATAAAGCAGCTTTTCTCAATTTCTTTTTCCCAGCTGGAGGGTTAGAAATCTTGATTCCTCTTTCATAGTAAAATCCACCATCTGCAAGTCTCAAACAGTCTGTGTATCCCTGTCCCCACCTTAAAAATCAAGCAGAAGAGGCTCTGAATGCACTGCCCAGCTCTCCTCCCTTGCCTTCACCGTTTGGATCCTTGCACTGACCGCAGTGGGAAACCCAGTCCCACACTCAGTCCTGGATGGATCCAGCCTTCAGCATCAGTTCCTCAGTTTCCCACCAGTCAGGGGAAATAAGGACACTGCCTTAGCCATCAGACTTGTTCAGACTACAATTCTCACCACGTGATTATTACCAGCTATTTATTTTTATCTGTTGAACTGTCAGAGGCTGAAGACAGACTATTAAAAACTACTCGGAATGAGGACTATGGTAGGCACCTGTTCGTTTGGTATGATTTAGCCCAATTAGTATTACATGTCCTGTGTTGAGACGAATTTCCTTCATAAGGTAGATGGACAAGATGGATAGCTAAAATTTATCTTGTCCTCTGACTCAGCTTGCCTATTTCTGTGCTCTGGGGACAGATTTTTAGTACTCTGAGCTCCTTTCAACTGCTGATATTCCCTGTATGACTTTTCTGGAAAGGTGACTGTAAATCCTGAAGGCAGGAGCTGGAACTAAGTGCACAACATTCCAGTAAGTCTGAAAACACAAGTCTCATTTCCCTGCTGGTGTTGTATAACCAAGAGATTTTCCTGCTAATGCCATCAGAGGGAACATCTCTGCACAGGGTAGGGATTATAAAAATACCTTGGAAACATAGAATATGCTGAGTTGGAAAGGACTGACAAGGATCATCATAGTCCAGCTCCTGGCCTGACACACAACAGTTCCAAGCATCACACCATGTGGCTGTTGTTCAAACACTTCTTGAGGTTAGTCCTGGGACCACTTCCCTGGGGAGCCTGTTCCAGAGCCCAGCCACGCTCTGGGGAAAGAATCCTTTACTAACATCTAACCTAAGCCTCCCCTGACACAACTTCATGCCATTAAGGCCCAGCTCCATGACATTATGCCTTGAATATATCATGATTAGAAGGAGATTAGGGCTGTCTGGGTTGCAGCTTTCTGTGACTTGGTTCTTGCTGGTCTGCTCTGTTATGAGGTGGAGAAGCAGCTTTGTCAGGATTCCCGGCCTGCTCTGCTGCCTTTCTGGCTGCCCTGCTCTGCAAACGTGTGTGAGGATGCACAACACAGCTGGCAGAACAACTGGGAATTGGGAATGGATTTAATATCCCTGTGCATTATGTGAAAAACATTCTCTTTTACTTTACCTGGAAGTGGCTGGCTCGGCCACCTTTCTGCTCAATTAGCTCATTGCTTCAATAGCATCGTGGCCCAGGAGAGGAGCGGCAGGATGCAGAGCTGGTTTATCTAGCAGATAAGGGCTTATAGAGGCCAGCAGAGACTGGCATTTCTTCCTGTGAAGCACTGCTGCAGAGCTCCTTGTTGCAGGCAGCCTGAATAATTTGTTGGAGCACATGAAGGATTGGTGGCAGAGCCCACAAATCAATCTCAACTCTAAACTATCAGCTAGAAGCTGAAATCAGTGTTCTCAGGAGATATTTTCCAGTTTCATACATGGGGAAGCAGAGTCACGGTGCTGCAGCACAGACACCATCCTGCAGGGAAATCAGTGGCAGCTGGAGATTTCCTGGTGCTTGGTTCCTTTTCCATAATGACCCTGCCTTTGTGTAGGTTTTGAAGTGGGTGCAACTGAAACCACCTCTCATTTTCTGTGACAGCACTTGCTGAGCAGTGTGATTCAGGCAACAGAAAGCATCACCTGAGTGTTAGTGAGATCCAACCTGTGCCAAGGCCTTACCACCCTCACAGTAAGGAATTTCTTCTTAATATTTAATCTAAATCTACCCTCTTTCATTGTGAAGACATTCCCATTGTTGTCTCACTCCAGGCCCTTGTCAAAAGTTCCTCTTCAGCTCTCTTGTAGCCCTTTTACATAGTGGAAGGTGCTCTGAGGTCCTCCCGAAGCCTTCTGTTATCCAGGCTGAGCTCTCCCAGCCTGTTCCCCTAGCAAAGACTTTCATTCCCATTTGTGTACTGAGCTGGAAAGTCTCAGTGCAATTCTCACAAACTCAGGATAAAAGTTAAAGAGACAAAACAATAAATGAGTGTAAAGAATTAAGTGTCTCCTTTGGAAACCCCTTCAGGTTAGGGGTAAAGCCCATAAAAAACTGTATAGCAGTCAATGCAATTATCACTTTCATTTACAGCTTTAGCCACGTTGGTAGTATAGATGATTTATAATGACAAATTCTATTAAAAAGTAATAAAACAACTCTCTTTAGAGGTAGGATTTATAGATGAAATTTTGAATCAACCAGACTATTATAACCAGAATGTTGGTCAGTTAAAAAAAAACACCAACTAAATTTCTTTAATTAAAAGGGTATTTTATGTACAAAAAGCAAGTTTTAAATATTCTCAGCTGGATGCAAATCGGTCGGTATTTTGACAAACCAGGATCCATATGTTTTCTGGGGAGTTGTCAAATATTCACTGTCTGCAGAAAATACTCCCTTTAAATGTTTGCAACTATCAATTGCTGTATTAGTTTCTTGATACAAGTGTGCCCTGTTTCCAAAGTCTCACAACGGGGACTCTGCCTGCCTCTTTACAAGCAGCAGTATCAGGGCTTTCCTGAAGAGTTGAATCCTGAGAAGGTACAAATTCTCCCAATGCCATATGGTTAAATAGGCAAGAACAGCAAACTGTGGTGTCCTTGACAAAATACGCTGCATTCCCAAAGTTTCTGCCTCTGGCTAGGGAGGCTCTGCACTTCTCTTCTGCCACCACCACCACCAGCAAGGGAGACTGAGCGCGTGAGACTCACTGCCCTCCCCTCAGCAGTTTCATGGCGGCAGTAGAAAATGGAAAGCCACATTTTACAGAGGCTGCGAGGCTATATGGCATCTCCTCTGCTGCACCAGAGTGGTGTCAGTCTGTCCATGTGTTGGCACGTGCACCAAAAGTTCCTCCCTGAGCACCCCAAGTAAAGGGGTTCTCCACGCCTGACTGTGCTGGTCTGAGTTGGTAGTACTGAAAAAGTCTTTATTAAGGCAAAAAGCTGTGCTGGAGACGAGCAAAACAAAAAACAAATCCCAGCCTGAAACAGAAGCACATGTGAAAGGTACCTATGGATTAAAAGTGATTGCCCTGAGTTTGACTTCCTAGGGCAATCAGGCAGTCTGGGAAATAGTCTGGTCCATTCACAGTAGAGAAAGGTGTTTGTAAGCAGAGAGGGGGTAAGGATGCCAGCCTCTAGGGGGTGGGGAGAGACAAGTGACACATTACTTGAAGAACATACAGGGAGAACCTTATTTAATTTAGAAACTGCAAAATCTTTTCTCTGTTGAATGTCTGAGAAAAAAATTCTAACAGCATCGGAAGTAGGTGTTTTGGTTCATTTGTTTTTCTCCAAATCCTTATCTCGCAGAAGAAAATAGATGCGAACTAAACGCTACACTTAATATTTCTAAATTTTCGCCTTTTTTCTTTTTTTCCCCCCCTTTCTTTTTTCTAGCAAATTCCTGCTATAAATTCAACACTTGCTTGTCATAAGATGAGTTATTGGTCCAAAGGAAGTTCAGATCTGGGGAACAGCTGTAATGAACATGCACAGTAAAGCCATACTAACACAACATCAGTGAAGGGAAATTTTATGCCTTACTAAAATTGATGCTGTGAATTATCCAGTTATGTAAAATCAGACAGAATGAGTGCAGAATAATGAATTGTATAGCAGTAACTGCAGCTCTGGGCCAGGATGCAGTGTCTGGGCACCGTAAATACACAACCCAGAAGAATGGCCTCAGCCTCAATGTGTTTTCTCTGCATTTGCAAATGCTTTGGTCAAAATGCAAGTAAAAAGAAGGACATGAATCAGAGTGGATATGCATATGAAATACAGGTATGGTAGACTTAATGGTGATTGCAGTATAGAAAAGTGATTTTGGGAGGCAGAGAGAGAGAAGGGACGGCTGAGGAGCAAGCACTGTATCATAGCATTAAGGCATCGCTTTGAGAATCATCACACACGTGTGCAATCTGAACTTGCCTGTGCCCTGTTCTTCCTTTACCAACTCCCTGTTGGTAAAGTGCAAATAATGACACTGACACCTTCTGCCAAATGTTTTGTTTGTAATATGTGTGGACACAGGGTGCAGGAATGTGAATAGGGTTTGGCCTTCCTTAAGCAGATGCAACAGCTTTTCTGGTCTGGGAGAGGAGCACTTCACTGACTCAAAAGGCTTGTAAGGAATCATGAACGTTCAGGCTCTGCCTTGGACCAGCAGCAAAACAGTTTCACAGTCTCGAGTGAACTTGAGAGACACAGCTTTTTTCTTCCTGTCCGCAGCAGATAATCTTTTGTCTGAGCAGCTCCCAAGGTCCCTGTAAGAGACCGAAATGTTAATGGTTGATGGCTCGAGTAATTAGCGGTTTGCAAAAGCAGCGTGTGCTTTGCTGACTATATCAAGGTAACAGCTCAGGGCTGAGTGTGTGAACAACACAGGGTGACCCCACAAACCAACCTTTGTTTAGGAGGAAGCTGGGTTTAGAGCCAGAAAAAGGATGAAGCTGAGAAGAAGCAGAGGTGGGATAGTGCTTTTTGTCCTCGCGATCTCCTTCCTTACATAACTGGCTCCGGTGTAAAACTCCTTCCCAGGGGAGAAATCAAGCCCCATGTAAGCCTGAAGATTTTCATGACTTCTGATGGGGCATAACTGGCTCCACTATGTTGGTGTGAGAAAGAAAAGCCTTGTCTCTGAAGGGCCCATAAATGATCAAAGAGCCCTGAAGCACCCCCAAACTCATCTTGGGGGCCTTCCACCACTCGACAGGGTAAAACTGCCTCCCCAGGGGATGTACCTGGGCATTCCCACATAAATCTGAGCTTACATTAACCCACTGAACTTTGTGCTCCACAGGGTTTCCCCCAAACTGACCCATCAAGGCAGTGACTGTCACTGCGACGAATGGGCACTGAAATTGCAGCAATCAAGTCTTGTAGCTGGATCCACAGGTGGGAAGATCTTCTTACTCTTATCCTTTCTTTCTCTTTCTTCTTTTTCCCTTATACATTTTCATAAGTGTCGTTCTTATGCTTTTATATTGTACCATCTCTGTAGATAATAATAAGCAAAATGGCTACATACCTGCTTTCCATGGCAACCAAACTGTTCTGAAGTAAACCCTACATGTATATATTTACAAACACTGTTCATTCAGTGCCTTTCCACTCTAATCCACTCCAAGGGATCTGTGAAAAAGAACGTGAGTTACCCTCACCTTCAGCGATGGGTCGTGACAATCCCAAGAGAATTTAAAGCTTTGCCTTAGTTAAATTCAGGTTATTTATCTACTGTTAATTCCCCTCATGCACATATTCAGGGCACTATTAAAACTGCAGTTCAAGGTATTATTAAAACTGAAACACTGTGTTTTCACATATTTTTTTGTGTAGTATTAACATAAATTGCACTCTATGTAATTTCTTTCCAAATCACTTTGGGGTACCAAATCTGTCAGCCTGGCTTTATTCCAGCTTTTTCTCATGACAGTGTGAATTCTTGCTCTCCCTCAAGTCTTTTCTTTCATACAATTATGGGTGGTGTTTTCTCCCCCTTCTCTCTATTTAGCTGTTCTATGATTGCTTTTTCACCCCAGAGAAGTTTTCTTTTCTTTGAATATTAAATGATAATTGTGTAAAACAGCCAACCTTGCAGATCCTTATTGCATCTAAATAAGTTCACCTGTGCAGCTGTACTGAAAAATAGCCTTGCCTTAGAGCCTGAGCTGGTGTTCCTGCATCTGCTTTTCCACTGTCATTAGTGGGAACATTTCCTGTATAAGATGCACTTCACAAAATCCCAGATAGGGTTAAGGTTGGGAGGGACCACAGTGGGGTCATCTGGTCCCACCTCCCTGCTCCAGCAGGGCCATCCCAGAGCACAGGGCACAGGATTGTGTCCAGAGGGCTCTGGAATACCCCCAGGGAGGGAGATGACCTCTCTGGACAATCTGTTCAGGGCTTGGTGACTGCACAGGGAAGAAGCTATTCCTCATGTCCAGGTGGAACTTCCTGGGCATCAGTTCCTGCCCGTTCCTCTGGTGCCTCTGCTGGGCCCCCGGAGCAGAGCCTGGGCCCTGCTCAGAGCCCTCCCTGCAGCCAGGGACAGACAGGGATGGGGTCCCCTCTCAGCTGTGTCCCCTCTTGAGGCTGAATGGCCCCAGCTCCCTCAGCCTCTCCTCATCAGGGAGATGCTTCAGCCCCTTCATCATCTCTGTAGCCCTCCGGACCCACTCCAGGAGCTCCATGTCTCTCTTGTCCTGAGGAGCCCAGAACCGGGCACAGCACCCCAGATGTGCCTCACCAGGGCCAAGCAGAGGGGCAGGATCCCCTCCCTGACCTGATGGCACCCAGGATCCATTGTCCTTCTTGGCCCCCAGGACGCTGCTGGCTCATGGACAGCCTGCTGTCCACCGGGACCCCCAGCTCCTTCCCCTCAGAGCTGCCCCAGCAGGTCACCCCCAGCCTGTGCTGCTGCCTGGGGTTGTTCCTCCCCAGGTGCAGGACCCTGCATTTGCTCTGCTGAATTTCGGCAGGCTCTTCTCTGCCCCTCTCTCCAGCCTGTCGAGGTCCTTCTGAAGGGCTGCACAACCCTCTGAGATATCAGCCACTCCTCCCAGCTTTGTATCGTCCATGAACTTGCTGATGTGAACTTGGTTTGTGAACTATAACTTTACCTGATACTTTTTCAAAGGCACTTTCATTAGTCCCTGGGTCTTACAAGCTGTCTTTCAGTGAAGAAAATACCTGGAAGCGTTCATAGCATTTCTTGTGGAGCTCTGCCTGACATTGCCTGCGTCGTGCAACGAGGTCTGCATTTTGGATGTTTAAAGTCAGGACTGATCATCAACAGTCCCCTCTGGCTCTCTTTTGATAAACAAAAACTTCTCATCATCAATTTTTAAAACAATCTTACAAATAGCAGTCAGCCTCAATAGACAGATGAGATCTCATTTATTTCGCACTCCTTACATATGCTCTGTAATACTTCTTATATTTTTACATTGAGTAGGTCTATTTGGGAGTTTTGTAGTAAAGCATTATCACCAGAGAATTCTAGGAAATTTAAATTGATGACATTTCTCTTTTTTGACTGGTGCTATCGTTTATATTTTTTTAATAATTGAAGTACTGGCAGAATTTCTGGCAGAATTAAGAAAATAAAATACAGAAATTTTAACTTTTGTTGTTCTGACTTTACATTATAAAATCAAAGCAAAATAAAACTTCCAAAAGAAAAAAAAAAAGGGAAAATGTCTCTTCAGATGGTTCAAATTAAGGTGGGCAAAGTCAGTCTATGGTTTTAAGTTTCTTTACATTCACCTTGTGACCCAGGGTAGAAAATCACTGTGAAAAATCGAAGTCAGAATTCTTCCCATGTGGTTCCAGTAAGTTTCCCAAAACACATTTTCACTTATCCTGCATTTAAAGTGTATTTTAAGTAAAACGTTAAAAGGAAACCACTGCTTCACTTAACAACCTTGTTAAAAAGTTACAGCAACTAGTTAAAGCTAATGATGCGTATTCCATTTATTGACAATTCATGGAGACAGCTGCCTCTGGAGGGGAACTATTTACACCTATTTCAGAACTACTCTAGGACAGAATTAATTATGCACAGGAGTTCTTGTGATTTGTAGGTGTTGTTCTTAACCAGGGGAAACCAAAGTGGCTGCCTAAGTAAGATGCTGCACTTCTGTGTGGTCAAACCCAGGTGAGACCTGGTCAAACCCAGGTCTAGTGCAGTGAGGTAAATATGTGACAAAAGCCCTTTTCGTAGACCTGTAGAATCATTCAGGTTGTAAAAACCCCTAAGATCATGTCATGTCACCAAACCACTACAGGCCACTGAGTACAACCATCAGCACAGCACTGCTCAGCCCACCACTAAACCATGAACCAAGTGCCTCATCCTCACGGCTTTTAAGTTCCTCCAGGGATGGGGACTCCACCACTGACTCAGGCAGCTGTGCCAAGGCTGGACAACCCTTTTTGCTGAAGATTTTGAGAGATTCCTTGACTTTGACATTAGCTATTTTTACGTCCTGGCTGAGCACTGAATATGGGTAATTTAGCCAGCTGAATGATCCAGTGGATATGAAATTTTGCAAAAATTCCCCATCAGATAGTGACAAGTTTTGACCGTGCAGCAACTCTTAGTGTGTGAGCTCCCAAGGGCTTCAACAGATGGGGATTTGTGCCTGAAGAGTCAGCCTCACTTGCTGTTTGGAAGGGAGCAGTGTCAGTTTCACAAAAAAAAGTTTGAGAAGGTGGCTGAAACCAGTAATTCTTTAAAACTTCCTGTACTGGGGAGCAGAAAGTGAGCATAAATACATCTGGGATGGATTTTATATTTGCTTTTAAATTCTGAGCTCCATTTAAATAAGAACAATCTCTGGAAGGGCAAATATTCCTTTGGCCTTCTGCAGCAGATATTTCAAAATTCTTCTTTGTGTAACCTGCCTATTTCTGACTTGTAATGAAAGTCAATACTTTCTGTTTCTACCACTGCACATAGTGTTTAGTAACCAGCTGTGAAGTCCAGGTGCTTTCATTTTCCCCCTGCAGAAATAAAGAAAAATAATAATAATAAAAAAAATCTTTTGAATTCAATCCTTATAGGAACCTGAAATATTAAATCCAGTGAAGTTATCGTATTCTTTTATTAAGGAGGTCATTAGTTTCCTGAGGCTTTTTCCTTCATCCTCAAAGTTGAATTCTGGCATTTACTGAATCAAGTGCTGGTTACAAATTAGGAAAGAAAGAAGCAAAATGAGATGCAGTCTGGAGTCTCTGCTTGAAGGCTGAAAGTTTAAATATCATTTTGGGTACAAAGCCATCCTGAACTCCATATGTCATTGCCTTTGCACAGTAGCTACGTATCCACTTCTCCAGTTCGTGTGGGTCACTGCTAACAAACCAGTTTATGGCCCCTTCAGCTGGAGTCTGCTTTGGTAATGCACATCTCCCACACCTACTCATGTTTCACATCGGTAAATGAAGCTCCTCGAACCAGGAGGGGAGAAGAAAAGCTCAGAGGGAGTGGAATTAAAAAAAAGAAAAGTGGATGAGATGTGTGATGAGATCAGCGGCTCAAAAGTGGCTGAAGAGGGCGATTTCCAGTGACCACAGCTGCAGTCCCTCTGTGATGTGCCCAGAGGAATGGGATGCAGTGCTCAGGCCACCTGGCTCAACTTGGATCATTGCTGTGCTTTTCAAGTCTGACAGGCCTTGAGTGAAACTGGCGACTTCCACAATTTCTGTAAGATGTAGGTACTGGCACAAATATCACCACTTTTACACAGGGGTGTCTTATAGAGCAAAATACTTTCTTCACAATAGAATGAGCAGACCAAGTTTTAAAAGAGCCATGGACAGCTGCACAGTAGAGAGAAAAAGAAAGAACCACAGCTGAGTTGCAACCTCAGCAGGTCCAACCGACTTTAGACCAGGCCATGGAACCCAAGCTGTCGTTTAGGCAGGAAAACGTGCAATAATAGTGCTCTCTTTGCTGAACTGGCTTGTGGAAAGGGATATGGGCTCTGTTAATCTGCACAGAGCAAGCCCCACAGGAGGCCACGTAAACTCAACCCTCTTTTATCAAGGACCAGAGGCTGCACAAGACCAAAAGAGGCAAAAGGAAGTTAAAACTGCAACTGGCATTGGAGACCTGACCCCAGCAGAACCTGTTAAGCATTTTTAAAGAATATGTAACATGCCCCAAACTGTTAAAGCTGTTTCTATTTCAAGAATGACAGAAGTGTTGCACTTGCCTTTGGTAGATAAACATCCAGCAGTAACAGAACTCTCCCGGGATGTGTGAAACAAGGGTTCTCCTAACCAAAAACATGGATTTTGGGGAGGACCCTAAACCACTAAAGAGCCAGTGGAGCTGGAGGGAAGCACCCCACAGTTCCCTGTGGAATCTGGGCTCCTACCACAGCCTGAGGAACATCCTTCACCTCAGCCCAGGGAAATGCTTAACCTCCTTGGGTTTGTCAAAGCTCTTCCTTATTATTTCTCTCCACTGCTCTTCTAATTTTTTCTTTCCCTTCCCCTTGCAGGCACAAGTTCCAAAATAAGTGTGGAGGCCACATACCGGCCTGTGCCTAGTGACAAATGCAGGGACAAACAGTGGTACCAGCCTGTGACAATTCTTGGAGAACAAAGGCCACTTTAGATATCTTTTTTCTTTGTAAACTGGTTTTCAGCTGCTGATACAACTTCCCTTTCTAGACCCACACAGCATTCCACTGGTTGGTCAGGTAAAGAAACTCTCTGTGTTTTTTAGACAGAGAATAAAGGTACCTGCATCTGTCTAAATAGTAAACATACAAATCCTTTGCTGTAAGGTCTATGGTGCCTGAAAATCCACTTTTTAACAAACAGAAACAAATGTAACAGGAGTTCAGTCAGGAGTTCCTGGACTCTGCCACTGCAAGAGTTTTTGCCTTGAAATCTCTGGACTAATGACGAGGCACTAAAGAACCACAGGGAAAAGAAAAGACCTCCTAAAATATTTAACTTATGTTCTTTTGGCAAGCAAATGCATTTCTACCTCAAGAGTGTCGTGCACTAAATTACATATTTTCTGTTACCCCTATAGGAAAAGCAGATAACTACCTGCTTTACAACCCTCTGTGTTCTCAGGGTTTACCATTTACATGCAATAAAGGAAAATGCCATATTGACTGCAATTAGTCTTTTTTTTTTCTTTTGTGTACACTCTGAAAAATAAAGAATCTTTGTTTTAGTAAGAGTCTGCAATTTTGCTGAAGATCATTGTCCTTTGTCACAGAATTCCTTTTCACTCTTGATAACAAAAGAAAAGAAGTCTTTGTATGTGTGTGTGTGGTGTTAAAATTAACTGTTGCCCTGAAAAAAGCCTGTAAAAGCTGAACTTGTGTGTGTCAGCACAATTTCTGAGTGCCAGTCAGAACTGGCTTTATTCTCTCATCATCTTTCTGGGCACGATGAGGCATCTTTGGTCATTTGATGTTACAGTGAGAAGTAACATCGGCTGGGTTCCAGATACTTCCGATCCAGCTTATCCTTCCCATTTGTGTTGATCCCTATCCACTGGAAAATTTATCCCAGCAGGACCTCTACAGCCAGTGTGTCCATTCTACTTGCAGTGTTTGGTTGCAGCCTTTCAGCTGAATACGGCAGCCACAGCATCCTCAGCTCACACACAGCCTGGGAGGATGGAAAGAGCTTCATCCCCCAGATTCTGGGCATATCCAGAGACAAGGTGGATATCCTGAACAGGGGCTGCTTATTTTATCTCCTTTCCAGAAAGAAGAAACTTTTGTTTAGATGAAAGAAGGGAAGAAGTGAAGCTAGTTGCATCCTTGCTGTAAGAAGTACATTCTCATCAAAGTGCTATTTCTCACTCATTTAAACGGAGAGAGATGTTTATAATACATAGCTCTAACATTTTCTGTTAAAGAATAGCAAATATCTGTCTGTTATAATACAAGTTGTATTTTCCAAGCTTAAAACCCTCTCCTTTCCACCCTGGGAGATGTGAACATCTCTTTCATTGTTAAATCAGTGATGGATCCAATTAGACAAAATGGTCATTATTTTTCTTTCTTTACTGCCTTTCCCACACATATTTGAAGTTTAAAATAATTCATCCAGAGCTACCTGATAGTTATTATATAGTCTTTTACCCAGATGAAGATTTCTACAGACATGAAAGATGAAGATGAAGATTTCTATAGACATAGAGTTGTAACAGTTTAGGAAGGGGGTACTATACTATTATCATCAGTCTTTTGGAGTCTTTTTAATACTCTATTTTTTTTTAACAGGGAAAAGAATCTTTGGAAACTGTAGAGTAACATTTGTGGTCAATCTAAAGTTACAAAACATGAAAAAAACCATACATGTTGTATGTGTATTTCTGTATTTGTCTAGGTACAAATCCATCTCAAAGCACTGCAGAACAGGTAAGTGTGACAGATATTGCAGATGCAACTGATGTGAGACAGTTCATTGCATTACTGGTTTATTTTGAGCTATTCAGTCAGCTTTGCTCCGAGTATCACAGATGACTACAGCAGCAAAAAATAGGTAGTGTCTTCCATGACAGAAAGCATGGCTGCCATAAATCTCATTGAGATGCTCTAATGAAACAGCACCTAACTAGCAATTATCAGTAAGCTGAGCCCTAAGTAGTCTATGAAAAACCTAGATCCCACAGGCACTGCCATCAGTAGCCCAAAACAACTTTGCAGCCATGCTAGTGAATCATTTAGACTGGAAAAGACCTCCAAGATAATTTAATTCAACTATTAAGCCATCACTGACAGTAATCACAGGTCCCCAGGTGCCAAATCCACATGTTTTTTAAATCCCTCCAGGACAGTGACTCCACACTTCCCTGGGCAGTTGTTCCAGTGCTTGACAACCTTCAGGTGAAGACACTTTTCCCCGTATCCAATCTAAACCTCCACTTTCGCACTTGCAGCTGTTTCCTATCCTCCTGTCCCTGTTCCCTGGGAGCAGAGCCTGGCCCCCTCTGGCTGTCCCCTCCTGTCAGGGAGTTGTGCAGAGCCAGAAGGTCTCCCCTGAGCCTCCTTTTCTCCAGGCTGAGCCCCCCCAGCTCCCTCTGCTGCTCCTGGTACTCCAGACCCCTCCCCATCTCTGTTCCCTTTCCCAGACCTGCTTCAGCCCCTAAACGTGTCAGTGAAGCACCCTGTTGTTCAAGATGAGGCAGTCACATCCAAACTCACTCGCCAGGAATGGTCCCTGACCATCAGGCCTCCTGCAACCATGGTCGCATACTGTTATTTTAAAAATTAAACTCACCTCTGCACATCAACAGGAGCGGGCATGAACACAAGGCTGGTGTAGAATGCTCTCTCCAGGCTCACAGCTCTCACAGCTTCACACTCACTGGTATCCAGAAAAAAACCCCATCAGCTCCTAGGTCTGTGGTGCTTGGAGCAGACTGACAAGGCCAGAGGGACCTTGAAGATTTTTGTGATTGCTCCTGCTGCTGGCTGATTTTCAAAGCAAGTGCCATTCCTCTGCCCCTCTATTCTTACCACCTGTGTCTCCTGTTAATCCCTGCCGTTGTATCAATGCTTTCAAACTTGAGGAAAGTTTCACATCTGATCACCGAAAAAATATAACAACCTCCCTGACATGAAGGGCAAATGAGACGTTGATCATCACGGCTCTGGTGACAGGTGCTGAGTGCCAGAGGCAATTGTCACTTTGCTGTGTCCCGGGTTCATGGAGCACCCAGTGAAGCCCTGTTAAATGCCACTGCCAAAATATCAGCTGGAAAAAAAAAAAATTCTTCCTTCAACAGGTACCTTTAACCTGTAGGCGGCTGTCAGACCTGCATTTTGCTATGCAGAAAGTTCATGGAAACTAGTGGTGAAACTGCTAATATATCTAAGGATAAGAAAAATTTTTTTCATCCCAATACAGTCAGCAAAATGAAGCTTTTCCCAGCTCAAGGATTCAGTCAGATGTCTCATTTTTCTGCATTTTCCATTACATGGCTGGCACTGTTGTTTGCCCTCTGTGACACAGTGGGGATGTTCCATGACCAGAACTTCCCAATGTCCTTCCCAAAGTCATGAGCTGCTGGAAATTTTGGGAGGCAAATACCCTTTAGTGAAGAGTGCTGTACCGCACCAGTGTAAAACAAACAAACAAAAAAAATACTAAGAGAATGACAAGCAAGAAAATTCTGCTGATTACTGCTGAAATTACTGATTTCTGCTGAAAAAATTTGATGTCAGGAATTTTCCAGTGACACAAAACACTATGTGAAGAGCATCATTCTTCTCTCATCTTCCAAAGAAGCCCATGGGCATTTCCATATTTATGGTTTACAGAAAAAACCCAAATCTAGTAGGTATTTAATTAAATACTACAACCTGTAGGTATTAGCCTAGATTTTATTTTGTTTTCTTGGACTAAGTTCTGCAAAAAGCCTCTTCTAATGTAGAGCTGGAGATGAAAAAACTGCACAGCTCCAATGTCGAAGAGGACATTTGGTCTTGCCTTTGCATGACTGTGATAGCTGAATTCTGCAAAAAGTGAGCTCTGAGTGAGTAGCCTAAGTTGTTATCTGTTTATATTATGCTGTCATCCCCTTCATTTTCCCAGTTATAATTACAGTGGTGTCTGTACTACTGCCCCAGGTACTTATGGAAAGAAAACATTTGCATATGTCACATTAACCATTATGTGCAGAAATGCTGTATTCCACAGATAATTGTGGTGTCTGAATGTCAGATAAATTAGATAAGCTGAGACCTCAAACAAAAAGTAAACCGCACAAAACTGAATTTGTATAGACGAGTTCAATAAAGTCTAGGCTCAGAACTGAGTTGAAGATTCAATAACTTTGTTGTCTTATAAATCTGAATTTTAATTCAGGGTAGGAGTTTAGGTACAGGTAGCGGTGAAGCCTGTGAAGTGTGGTGCACTGAACTTTTTAGAAGCATTGAAACAATGACAAACCTGATCCTAAAGGGATACAAAAGCCCTTTTTACTGGATGAATGGCTCTATCTGCCTGGATAAATATGTCTCAAACTGGAAGTGCAATTTTAACTCTAATATACTTCTAATTTTTTTTTTTTTTTCCTTTTTCACAGTATTACCGCTATGGGGGACAAGTAATAAAACCACAACCATAAGAAATTATTTGCTTAAAAATGGTTAAATTAATATTTTGTTTGGGTTTTTATCATATAATTCGCTTCATGTCTAACAAGACACTGTTACACCAACTTGTCTTCTCTCCCCTTCCAGCCTTGATTCCACTGACTTTTTCCTCTCCTCTCCTTTCCTCTCCTTTCCTCTCCTTTCCTCTCCTTTCCTCTCCTCCCTGCCCTCTCTGCCCCTCTCCTCTCTCTTCCCTCCCCTCCTCTTCTCTCCCTCTTTTCTTCTCTTTTTCTTCTTTTTCTTCCAGAAGCACATAAGGTTTATATATAATTCCATCAATACCTTGAGGCAAACTATTTGATGATTATAATAAAAAAAAAATCTCATTTTGCTGTAGTTTGTGGAGGGAGTTTCATTATTGCGTGTCACTTGGTTACAAGATTTTATGGGACTGTAACTCCTAAAGGACATTTTAAACATACACTTTTTATGGCAACTAAACTCCACGATAAACGAAACCATTAAAATAAGATATTGGAGTTGTTTCCTTTTGTCTTTGATGGATATGAATTGGACACATAAAAAGTCTTGTTTCACCCTTAAACCCCTGCAGCCTCCCCTTCCCTTCTGAGTAGGTTGTGAGCAGACAGACAAATGTGTTTTCTGTGTGAGTTTGGACTGAGCAGCAGCACAGCAGTGACAAAGCCAAAACTTGGTTCTGCAGCACTAAAACAGGACTTCCTTAACCACAGGTTTTGCTTTCCTTTCCAACCCTTTTTTAACCTTTAAAGGCAGACATTTATTTTCACCAAAAGGAGCTACTTTTGTTCTTTTGCAAAGAATACCTGGGCTCCAGCCATCCAGTTGGTGTTACACATTTACCTCTTTGCCTCACACAAACGCAGAAGCCACAGAAAAATTCCAGAGGCAGATTTGAAAAAATATTTTTTCTGTTGGCATCCGCACTAGCTAAAAGTTCTAGAGGGTCCCCTGTAGGCTTATGTGGATGACATTTTAAAACGTGTTAAAAATTTAGGGTAATTAACTGAGATGCAAAAATGCACAAGCAAGCAAGTAAAAATCTTTCCTTTTTTTTACAGGAAATTTAAGATATAAAATTTCTTCCTTAACCATAAACATGATACTCTTCACCTAATGATAATCTTCACCATTTTTTGTGCTTAAACCAAAGAAACAAACAAAATGTAGAAACTGAGAAGGTGAAATTTTCTATGAACGTGGGTATTGGGAAAATCAAAGTGCAAAGACTAAATTGGAGAAGAATATGATAGAATAGAATAGAATAGAATAGAATAGAATAGAATAGAATAGAATAGAGTAGAATCAGCTTTACTCAAATCACGTTAGAAAACAGTGTAACAGTTGGTTCTAGCTCCTCATCATTGAGGACTCAAGGCTTTAGGGAATGCAGCCACACTGGTGCTCAACCATTTCAGAGGGCAAGGGTAGTTACAATGTTCTGTAGCTCTTCGAAGGTCCAAGGTTATGTATGACTACTTCTTAATTTAAAATACCTATTTTATTCCATTTCTTATTCCATTCTGAACACTGCAATGATTTGAACTGTTAAATCTGCTTGTGTTTATTTGAGAAAAACTTACCATTTCTTACCCTTTGTATTTTGCAAGTGCCTAATGAGTGATGTTCAGCTGCCTACCAAGGTTAAGCCCTTATAATGAGGATTAATGTTTGGATCTTAATCAGAATAATGATGCTTTTTGATTTGAAGTCCCCTGAAATCAACAGGTCTGGTGCCATTACTGAGCCTCTGATCAGTTTCAAGGCTATTTTGTACTAATAGCAGACATGAAAAAATATTTTAGTTGAGCTCACAGGATCTTGTGGACCAGGCTGAAGCAGAAAGAAAACTGGAGTTTCATTAGCAAGCAGAGTGGTCCAGAGAAAGCAAAGAGGTAAAACAGAGGGTAGAGTCCCAGAATCCCAGAATAGTTTGGTTTGGTACAGATCTTCAAGACCATCTCATTCCACCCCCTGCCATTGNCAAGGGAAGCTCCCTTACTTTTGCAATAAACTTAGATAGTGTTTTAGGTTTGGAGATTATTTTTTTGCCTTTGCTTTTTAAATTTTATTTCCCTCCTCATTATTCTTTGCACAACAAAATATGTTCAGTACTTAAACACAAAAGAAACATAGACCATGGGAAAGTAAAAGCTTCAGGGGAAGGAAAACACCCATGCAATCTTTCCAACACAGAGTCAAACAATAAAAAAGGAAAGAAAAACTTCAAGGAGACAAATAAGAACAAGTATCAGATGAGGAAAGACAGAGATTTCAGGAAGAAAGTCATTCTGGCTGCTGCTGTGCTGGGACTATTTCCTTGTCACATGGTGCTTAATCATAATAAATTAAGTTTTATTTTGCATCTTGCAACACACTAACTTGGCTCAGCAGGTAATGGGAGGAGTCCTGGGTTGCCANCCCCCTGCCATTGGCAGGGACACCTTTCACTATCCCAGGTTGTTCTAAGCTCCATCCAACCTGGTCTTAGACACTTCCAGGGATGGGGCAGCCACAGCTTCTCTGGGCAACCTGTGCCAGGGCCCCCCCACTCTCAAGCAGAAGAATCTCCTCTGTATATCTGAACAAAATTTCCCCTATTTCAGCTTGGAAGAGCCCACAGCAGCAGACAGAGCTCTTTATAGCTGACTCTTAGCCATAGCACCACCAAGGGAAGCTCCCTTACTTTTGCAATAAACTTAGATAGTGTTTTAGGTTTGGAGATTATTTTTTTGCCTTTGCTTTTTAAATTTTATTTCCCTCCTCATTATTCTTTGCACAACAAAATATGTTCAGTACTTAAACACAAAAGAAACATAGACCATGGGAAAGTAAAAGATTCAGGGGAAGGAAAACACCCATGCAATCTTTCCAACACAGAGTCAAACAATAAAAAAGGAAAGAAAAACTTCAAGGAGACAAATAAGAACAAGTATCAGATGAGGAAAGACAGAGATTTCAGGAAGAAAGTCATTCTGGCTGCTGCTGTGCTGGGACTATTTCCTTGTCACATGGTGCTTAATCATAATAAATTAAGTTTTATTTTGCATCTTGCAACACACTAACTTGGCTCAGCAGGTAATGGGAGGAGTCCTGGGTTGCCAAATGGTGTTTAACAGAGAATAACAACAATTTCCCCCCTGCAGGCTGGCATAAATAATGAATTCAAAACGTGCCTCTTTTGAGCAGATCATTCCAGCTGCTTCTTGTTCTTAAAGCTCATTGGGAGTTTTAACACCAGAAAGTCAGCCCTCCTAAAGCTGCAATTATCAGTCCTGGGAAATGGCGAGTTTGATCAAAATAGCTCTGTGTTGTCAGAGATGGAGAACTACAAGGGCTCCTGCAAAGTTCAGTGAAGGTCCAGCCAAGGTGACCCACATCCCACTTGAAGGTCTGTTATGGGATGGACTCAGTTTGTCTGGAGTGGGTCTGAAATACCACCACAGCTGAGAGGTACCACGCCTTCCCGCCTTCTTTCTGCCAGCCTGAATACCAGCGGGGACTTCAGAGATTGAGACCCTGGGCAGGGACACACCACAGAGGAGATTTAGGTCAGAGAGTGGCAAGGGAAAAATAAAATCCATATTTTTCTAAGGCTCTGTGAGAAACAGAGGAACCTCCTGGCTGCAGCGGGGTGTAAGGACAGGTTGGACAAGCAGCAGTCAGGGTTTAGGAATAGTTTGCCTGCTTGTGAGTGGAAGGATTGTCCAGTCAGTCAGACCTTTGAGGTCCCTTGCAGCCCTGTGCTCAGTGATTGATGGAAATTGTGGTATGCATGAAAGCAGCTTGCTCCCAGGTTCAAGAGGGCTGCATTCAGTGCCTCTTCCTGTTCTCTGGAGTTGTTTTGCCATTGTCTGTGCTAGGAGCAGGGTCAGATCCTTAATTAAAGCTGTGATTGGCTGCAAGTATATTTTCCTGTGACTAATGAAGGGTCTGCCACTTGTTAGTAGCAATTTCCCTGCGGGTATCTTCACATTAGAAAAAAGAATGAGACCAAATGACTGCACAGAAGGCACTAGTGGGTCATTAAGTAATGGAAATAAATATATATGAGCATTTAGAGTTGTCTAGGACCTTGCCTGATTTCTGGAGACGGAGAAAGGGGTGGTTGGGTGTGTGGTGGGGGTTCCCTTCTGTTCCTATGAACTGCAGCAAATTATCCCTGTCAAAATCAAGCCTTAAGAGAATAGAGCTCTTAAATAAACATTTCAATCCCTCTTTGTCAGCAGAGTGACAGCCTTAAATGCAGCCTCATGCCTGTGCCGTAGAGCTGGGATTAGTGGTGCTGAAGCCCAGTCCAGGGTCTGAAGCAGAGGCTGTTGCAAGGTACAGATGTTTGTTTTATATCCTAAAAGGAGACTCTCCTGAGACTTGATCCTAAGCCAGATGGAGATTAGCTGTGCCAGGAAGGTCATCTACCAAAAACCTTGTTGTCACAGGGTAAAGTGCCTCACCATGTCAAAATGCTTGGCCAAATTCAATTCTGGCAGAACTTAGTTCCTATTTGAGGAGTTATTTGTGGGGAAAATATGTCTAATTTCTGTTCTCCATTGCTCTGTGTACTGAATTTATCTCACAGTGTTGGCTTGACCCTCATTGCTGTGTTGTCTTGGTACTCATGAGGTTGATTTTCATTCATGCAGCCTCCTGCAAGGAGGAAAATCGATGCCATCCTCAAAGAGAGAGATGACTTCCCAGGCTGTAATGGAGCTGGCAGACACAGTGTGTCTTCGTTACTCCAGCATAAACCTGAATTGCTGTGGGTGGGTGAAACCCAATCTTTGACACTTCTTCATTCTGAGCAGTCTGAGTAGAGACTGAGGGGTACTGGAAGAGGGTTTCATGGAGCTTTGTTTTCTGCTGAGATTTAGTGTGGCTGGGCTCAGTTTGGGGGTGGTAATTAGTTTGGGGAGCAAAAATACACTGAACCCCAGTGTCTGATATTCTGTCTCAGTAGGGTGTGCCTGCAGGGATTCTCTGATGTTTACTCCACGGAAAAGTTATGCTGAGACTTTCACCTTCAAGGGCCATGAAATGGGGTTTCTCTAGGCAGATGTCTATCTTCTTGAATCTTTTTCAAACCTATGGTTTTTTTGCCTTTTTAATGAAATTTTCCTGTGAGTTTGGACCTATAAATATGCATCACCTCCCTCAGGAAACATGTTCACTGCTCTCTTTAGGAAACAAGAGTGATAACCAGCACTGATGGGAAGTGTGTGACTTTTAACTGGCAAAATAAGGTGACAGGCAAGAAATAATACTCTTCTCCTTCCAGATGCCAAACTGGGTTAAACTTCATTAGTTCCCAGCCAGAAAACACAAATTTCTTCTAGATAACTATGTATTTTTCATTGCCATGAGTTACTGTATTTTCTTTTTATGCTCTCTTTACTCTAAGTGTCCCATGTATATTAACAGCAAAAATTAAGATAAGGCTGTTTTGGAGAGGGGATAAAAAATAGAAAAAGCATGTGAATTCAATTTATGGTCTATCTGGAGATAAATGAGACTTTGCCAGTACCGAGTTTAACCCAGTTTCAACAATACCAACGTGTCTGTAGTAATTCACGGGGTATGATGTGAGGTTTTATGGAGGTACTTGGCACTGCACACTATATATTATTTGGGAGAGGAAAAATATTTCTGTTTTACAATTGTTTAGCATAAAAATTACACCCAGTTTTCCGGGTCATACTGAATGATATATCTCGCATTCTTTGACGTTATTTATTTTAATGGGATCTGTTTAAATTAGGCTTTGCTCATCCTGTTTAGTAACTGTGTTCCCATGAGATTCCCATAGCAGTGTGTCTGGCTCTTTTGTGGCAGGGAATCCAGACCCATATAAACACCAGCCAAGCCCCAGGTGGGAAAGAACAAAGCCAAGGATTGGTAAAACTGAGGAAGAGATGATTTAGGCTGCAGGAGAGGGAGGTGAGTGAATGTAAAGGTCCTTGGGAAGGTAATGACAGAGGAGGGTCTTACCCAGTTTCTTGCCCCAGGTTCAGGGGGATGCCTGCAGTTGTGTCCTGATGAGGATGTGGACTTGTCAGTGAGACCTTCCTGACTTAACAAGACAGGCTGGTTGCCCTACATGCACCCAGCGTCTGCCTAATGACTCACAAACCACGAGTTTATTTCCATACAAAATTTGATTTCCACAGTTTACCATCCTCCAAGAATCATTCTGGTGATTCTGTTCAGGCCTCCTCTTCCTCTGGGAGGTGCAGGGGTCCAGCCCATGCAAGCTGAAGACCCCTGGGACCTGCTGGGGGTTGACCCTTCTGCATGGTGGATGCACTGGCTGCCCCATCTCTGCTGGCGAAGACGCTTGGCAGCTGGCCTCTGAACCCTTCTCCTCTCCTCTACATTTTTTTCATTAGGTTTTCAGATCCTTAAAAATATTTTAATTAGTTCAACCCTTCTTAATGGCAGCAGGTCATGTACACGGACAGACACCTAAAATTCTAAGGTTACTTTGGAAATTTAAAAAGAAAAAGGTGCTCTGCTGCATAAAGGGCAAGCATATTGAAAAGCCTTTAGAAATGTCACTAATCTTAAGTACATAAAAGTTCTCATTTGAAATTCTATCAAATTAGGGAATGGTCTTGCACGCATAAAGATAAGATGATTTATGAAATATGTTTTTGAAACAGGGAAAGCAATCCATGAAATAGGGCTACTTGGTCTGATTTTAATAGGCCTTCTTGCAGGAGAAAATCATCCATGCTCTGGAAGGAAGGGGAAAACGACAAGAGAATTTCTATGGTATATAATTTAAAAAATCCCAAAACAACAGCCTGTATAGTCTGGAACTTTCTTGATTTAGGAATTAAGATTGTTGGAAACAATTTACAGAAAACTCACAGTGCAGGCGAGCACGGAGAGGATAAAGGCATGGTTGTAATGTTGATGTGATAGTGCAGGAAATTCATAACAAAGGTTTCTGCCCCAACCTGGTGATTCAGCTGGAGACAACCAGGGAGAGTAAAGGGGAAGATTATTAGGTATCAATGTGGAGGGACCATGAAAAATGCCAGTATGATCTGTCAGTGCAAGTAGAGATAGAGAAATATTAACAATATCGTACAA
Organism: Dryoscopus gambensis; assembly: GCA_013389985.1. NCBI lineage: Eukaryota > Metazoa > Chordata > Aves > Passeriformes > Malaconotidae > Dryoscopus > Dryoscopus gambensis. Next base: position 46,916 of record WEIT01008480.1, on the reverse strand, counting down.
GGCACTGAGACATCTCAATGGGAGTTATGGGGAAATAGGCCATCTGTAATGGAGAAAGATGAAATAAATCTGCAACAAATGATGGGAGAGAAAAACAGAATGTACCTGCGAACTGCAAGGGGATGAATGATCAGAGTTTCTGCTGAGAACACAGGGATCTATGTCAGGAAAAATTCGGTCTTGGCTCTGACTATCACAGAATGATTGTGGACCACAGGTACAATAAAGTAATCAAAAGGTGAATGGTATTTCAGGGTGTGTGACACAAACTGTTTTTGTCAGAGGTGGAGAAGGGGCAATATTGTTACATGAGGTAAAGGTTAGACTATGTGCTTAAAACAGAAATGGGGGAAGAAATCCAACATGAGAACAACAACAAAAAACCCACTTATACTCTTTAGCCCCACTGTACAATTGTTATTAATATTACCCTGTGTGGCTGAACATCGAGAAAGGAAGAGATGTAATCAAACTGGAGGAAATTTTTTTGCCCAAGAGTAAATGGGCAAAATGAATGAGAGATGAACCAATATGAAACATCTGAGGAGACTCTCTAGCTGCTGCAACAAGAGGATTACAGAAAGTTGCTCAGTGGGGTGGAAGAGAAGGAGAAAAATCTTGCTCACCATAAAATGGAGTTTGGAAAGTTTGTGGCTTGAAATAAAAGCTGGAGAAGCTTGCACTGCTACTGAGCTGATGATGAGAAGTCATGGACTGACGCTGGAGAGTTCTGGAACTCTGCCCTGGGGGAGCGACTGCACTTCCAAATAATCCTGCCAGCAGTGATCCAATTCTTTCCACATACTAAATGTTATGCCATGATTTCCAGTCAGTTCAGAGCTTCCTTTAACCTGCTGGGGCCATATTTTCAAACCATGGCATAAAGAAGAGCCAGCAGTGATGTCAGAATTGGATCTTTTACTAGATTTTAAATTTGTATTAAGGTATGGTATGATTTGTGTTACTTTTTTTGTTTATTTGTTTCTCTTCTTTTGTTCTGGAATGGCTCCTTGGAAGAAAATTATTAATTTAGTTCAATCCTTTCAAATTTAACTTCGGTGTAAAGACATTTCAGGGAGACTGACAAGAGAAAGAGGGAAAGAAGGAATTTTTCCATCCTCTCAAATTGTATTTTAGATCTCTTTCTTTACAAAATGTTCTTAGAAGTCTGGAAAAGTAAGTCATATACCACACACCATAATGAATATTATCAGCTTATTACCTAATTAACGCTAATATTTTTGTAAAGGTCTGGAAAATGGAATTTTAATACACAGTAATCACAAAACCACAGGATTGATAACTTTCTCTCTGGAGCATCACTTTATTGCATTAGCAGTTTTAGAAAGGATAATTCAAAATCATGTCTCCTCTGACTTGATTTAAAAGAAGATCTCTGTTGCGTTTCCTATTCTAAAAAATAGAAAACAATAAACATTTAGGAAAAATATGCAGTATTATCTGAAAGATAGAAGGTTATTTTAGTGGAGGGAACAAACAAATACCCTTAATCTGTCACTTTATGATTGCATAGTGAATACCAGGACTTCTTGTGATTATTGTGATTATCTGAAAAATTCTCGTTCTTGTCTCTGCTTTGTTGCAGGCTTTCTCAAAGAGAAGTCACTTATCTCTCAGTGCCACCATTTCCCCTGTGTTTAAAGGAAATAACATCATTCCTTGCCTTGCCAGGGTTGCTAAAAGGGCAAGTGTTTTAAAGACTGAAGCTTTTTAGCTCTGGTGTAGGAGTTGGGACATACAAATAAATAAGATCTGGTGTGGCAGACTCAGGTTCGTGGCTGTGTAAAATCAAAGCTTTCATCTGTCGAGAAAACACATGTCTGGAGGGAATGAAGTGCAGTAAGATGATTTGATGGCAGAATTAGGGTGATAGATATCCATAACCAAGCCTACTATCTCCATCTCTGGCAAAGGGGAAAAAAAAATGTTTTAAACCCAGTCACCCGTATAAATATAATGATTATATCATTATAGAGTCTGCACCCACTGACAAATGCAAGGCACTGTAGAAGCATAAAGCACTTCAAGTAAATAGTAACACAATTTTGTCAGAGGTTGAAAAGTTAATTCAGTCCTGGCCCCATTCACATTATTTTTTTATTTTTTTATTATTTTATTGAATTGGTTTATAAGGTAATAAATAAAGCTCTGCAGTTTAACTGGGGTACACCAGTTGACAGTGGGAACTTTGACTGATGGCAGAGCCTTGGAGTTTGGATTAATATAATATTATTTTCATATAAAGTAAAAATTCTCCCTGTAATATAGCCACCGTCAAAGCATGCTGTGGTTTCTGCTGGTTTTTGAGTCCTGGACTTGTCTTTTAGAGGGTTGTCAGTGTGAAACCACAAATACAACTTGGAACCCCAAATTTATTGACTGGTTTAATTCTTGTAATTATTTCATTTTTTCTTAATTAATACGGTATGCATGACATATGCATGGTTATACACACAGAGAAATATTCTCCTAAATTATGTGCATCTAGAATCCTATAGGTCCTAAAAATATACCCACCCAAAAATCCAAACCAATCACTAACCAAATTAAAACCCAACCAAACAAAAGATACCCCCAAACAAACAATAAACATGGGGAAAGCTTGACAAAAATCTGACTTCTCAGATGGAGCTTCATGTGACCTTCTTGTTTACATGCTGTGCCTCTTCAAGTTTTATTCTTTTGAACATGAAGAAATCAGTGTCCCAGTGCCTGTCAACAGGTCCAACACATCCCGAGTGCCTCATGCATTGCTTGGTGGAACTTTTGGGCTGAAGATCTGGGAGGCTCAGCCCTGGCTGGGGTCACATTTTGCTCTCCTTCCATGTAATTTATTTTTAAACTCATTCTGATTTTCACTGCATGGGTAGCCTCTAAGAATTGTATCCATTTATTTTCAGAGTGCAATCATCAAACCCAAAAAGCATAGAGGTCCTGTGGTCCCTCTCTAAAACAAGAACCCACGCTGCTGAAGTATCACAGCATCTCCCTAATTTGGCATGCCTTGTGTTGGCACATTCCCAGAAATAGGGATTGTTTAGGAATGATCGGTTCCTAATGCACTGGAGAACATGTGAAGAAGCCGTCAGATATTTTTTCCCCTCTTTTTATCATCTATGGCATCTAGCAANAATAATCTTTTATTTCTTTCCATGTAGTAATTATTCCCCTTGGGTCTAATCCAAACACTAGCTGCCCCCTCCCAGGACTCCTAAGCAATGTAGGAAATGTAGACTTTGATGTCTTAATGGTCAGGACAAAGGATTTCATCTGGAATGATGAGGAGAAGCAAGAACCTGTAGATCGTTGCTGGAAAGAAAGGAGAAGAGGGTGTTGAGTGAGTGAGCAGCAGAAATGACCAGACAAACACACATGTTCTCTTTCCCACAGCAGAAACTGCCAAAAGTCAGTGTCTGGCCCTGAAGGCAAAAGAAATTCCTTGCCAAAAATCCTTCCACTATGAAAGCAGCAGATCACCAAATGGGTGGTAGCAAGTAGAGCTCTTTACAGTCCCATTACCTGAAGCATCTCAGCTTGTGCTTAAAATTGTCTCAGCTCCTCTCTTTTGAATAACCAGATCTCAGTTTGAATTTCGAACTTTTTATTTATTTATTTATTTTAAGCTTCTCTCGCACAGAGGTCAGTTATTGGTGAAAGAAGAGATTAATTATCAAGGGGAAATAAAGGAAGAAAGTTCAGGCAAGACAGCAATTGCCAAAGACAAGGAGAAAAGCTCCAAACTCCATAATTATGATGCATATTTTTGGTGCATTCTGTGTTATTTTGTTAGGAAAGGCCTACAGAAGTTGTTTATTTTGGTTTAATAGATGAGGTGTTTTAAGGAACAGGGTGTAATAATAACAATTCTAGATAATATATGTTAATATATGTGCAAGAAGAAAACAGTAATAATAGTCCAGAATGGGCAATCCTGTGTGGAAATGGAACTCAGGGTGTTGGCATTTCGCACATGACTCTCTGTGGATATTTTTTTGTTTTGGTTTGTTAAGTAGAAGAAATAATTCATCTGCTGAAGACCTGGCTTTTGGCCTTTGCTCCCCTGCAGCAGAAAAAACCCACCTCTTCCAGCTGCTTTGGTGGCATGTGAGACTCAGGTGTTCCCTCATCTGCTTGGAGATGGAAGGGGAGGAAAAGGACGACTGAAATACGTACCCAAGACTTAAATAAACAGCAGGGAGATGAGTTAGTGGAGCAAGGCTGGGG
>WEIT01008480.1:15322-42656 GCA_013389985.1 Dryoscopus gambensis | reverse complement strand
ATACTTTGTTTTAGCGATCTCAAATATTATTTAGTTTAAACAAGCCATGGTTTTTCATTCAGCAGCCAATGCGTGGAGAACTGGAATGTTTTGCAAGGCTCCCTCCAAAAGAGATGGGCAGTTTGGCTTTGGGGTATGCTCAAGGAATGTAAAAAAGAAAACCCCAACCCTATGTGATTCTGCCCTGATAAATCCCAAAGGAACTTTAAATATTTTCAAAACCTTCATTTACATTTCTCTTTTTCCTCTGTTTACTGAGAGGGAAACACAATACCTTGTATTTTGTCTTGTACTTTGCATAGCTGGTGCCAGCGGCTGTGGATTGCCGTGTTTGTGCCTGGCCCTGCACAAGGACTGCAGTTGTCACTGTCTCACTGACAGTCTTACTGCTTCTGTTGAAAGATCACAATCTTTTCAGGGGATTTCTCTAGCTCCTTGCTAACTGTGCTTCTTTGCATTATACAGGGCGAAAAAAATTACTGGGATCATTTCTGAGATTTTTTTTCCTGCACATCCAAGTTCTGCACAAGCGAGTCCTTCAGAAAACAAAAGTATCTGTGCCTTGTCTCTGCTTTTTTCTTGGTATTCTCTTTATTAGCTTGGTCTTGACATCTGACACTAGGAAGAGTATGAAACATATTTTTTTTTTACTTTTTGTGTATGATGCAATCCAGGTCACTGCAGCCTTCAGAATTGAAACATTGGGGTCTCATTAACTCTATTTTATTTCCTTTCCTTCCTTAGTCACAGAAAATAGATTAATAGGGTAGCACTTTGCAGTAAGTGGACATTAATTAATGCTAAATTACACCAGAATTCCACTGGAATCCCATATTAACAGTCACACTAAGTCCAGAAGACCTCGCCATGATTAATGTTCTTTTAAGGAATATCAAAAAATTAATAACTATTTGTCACTTATAATAAAGTGCTACCAGTTAATTTTATCCCATTTTGTGTCCTGGTGTTGCTGTAAAAATGAGATGCTAGAAGTTTAAAGCCTGGTTTTTGAGAGAAATGCAAGCTTCTGCTTTCTGACCTGCTCAGGACTATTCAGTGCAACTTGTCCTGTTGATACTCTTGGTATCAACAAAAAGAGCAAATGTCTCTTGATTTGGGATGCAGAACCTGGGCAAGAGGAAGAGTTATTTTAATTCCTGAGCCATAATTCACTTCTTGGTATTGGAAATTCAGATCCTCAGACTATTCATTAACTTGACAAACACCATAATGAGTGCAGAAAATGGCAGCACATAAATCCATTCTCTTGACAAAGAACATAATGAGAATGGGAAGTGACACAAACTAAATAGATCACTTTACAGTCTGGAGACTGTATGTACTCGCTTCGTGTGTAACCACAGCTCTCCCCACTTGCTTCCGTCTCTCCTTGTGCCTTCCCAGGACTCCTCTTTAGGAACAGGCAACAGGGCAAGAAGGAAATTGTTTCAAGTTGCACCAGATTGAGATTGAGTGTCAGGAAAAAGAATCCTTTACTGTCAAGCCTTGGCACAGGCTGCCCAGGGCAGAGGTGGAGTCCCCATCTCTGGAGGGATTTAAAAGACGTGTACATCTTTCATGAAAGGTGGTCCTTTCTGAAGTACACCTCATCCTGGGCTCCCACCAAGAATTAATTTAACAAAGACTAGTAATTAGTACCGTTACTTAATGGCACAGCTGAAGTTTTGGTGTTTGCAAAATGATTAGAGAACTTTACACAAAAAATTATTAATGTTAGTTTTACTATTAATAAGATCAACTACATTGTCTTTTTCCACTAAAAATTATCCCAATGCCCAGTAAAGAAATTATTTTATTCAAAACCTGTCTTGCTTTTCCTGGTATCAACAGCACAGATCATTTAATATATTATAAAGTCTTTCTTGCTGCTGTAAAGTAAAATTTAAGCATTTATTTGAGCCTTTCTTTCTTCTTCCTTTTTATTTCTGAGGAAAGTGCTCTCAGGGAATAACACAGCTTGCTTAACTGCATAATGCTTTATGCAGTAGGTACTTCAATTTCCTGGCACTGAAACCTGAAAAAGTCAAATGTGTGAAACAAAGTCTTTTTCTAAGTATTCAGTATCAGAAGAAATTATCAAAGCCTAGGGAAACGGGGAAATAAATACACCAAGCACAAACAAGGGAACATTGAAGATGAATCCCTAATTTTGTCCCAGTGCTGTGCAAAACAGGCTTCCACCTCCTCTGTATTCAGTTCCAAGTCCTACATGACCTTCGGCTCTAAAGATGAGAGTCATATATTTAACTACAGTATTTTTTATTTACTATACAAGTTGAGATGCAAAACACTTAATCTACATTGTAAAATGGAAAAGTGGCTGAGTTTGCAGTGACCTTGAATGTTCCTACACTAAAAGTTGATCATTTTAAACAAGTGCAGACCTTTAGCTGTGCTAAATTGGACTTAAGTTTGTGGCATGTGTTATTTTTCAAAATCTGACTCTCTTTTTTCCTGGGGAATCGGAGAATACAAATCTAGATGTTTTGCATGTATTTATTTATGAGTGCATAGATATTCTCTGGTTAAAGAGCAGCGAGAAGGAAATAGCAGTGAAGGGTGTTCAAGGGAGTTATTTGCTCAGTCCCTACTGACTTTCTACTGAAATTGGATACTGAACTCACTTTTCTCAATATCAGTGCACAGAAACTGCAGCCAGAAGCATTAACACCTTCACCCACTAAACACATTAAGGAAAGTGTTGATTAAAATCAATGATAAAACTCCTTTCAGTCCTTTCCCTCTTGAACATAGAGGGGAACCAAGGAATCAGCAATTTCCTTGGGTGAAACAGTGAATTTCTGCACAGTTTGTCCCTTCAGCCATGGCTGATTTCTCTGTCTCCCATTTCACAGCATGCTGGCCCTTACATAGCTTATAAAGCTCTGGTTCTGTTTTCTTCTTTTTTCTTTTTTAAATTTTTTCCTTAAATATGAGCCAAGCAAAAACCTTGTGTTACATTGTTATAATTATGTTTTTACTAGAATAAACACATACTCCTGGCCAAAGAAGACAAATGTCAAAATCCCATGTTTTTGGCAGGTGTTGCCTTTTCTGCTCAGTGCCCCTTAGATATTCTAATATGATTATTCCTGCTCACCATCCCTCTCTTCTTCTGTTTCAAGTTGGGTTTTTCTTAATGTGACACTGGCCTACCTTCCCCTACAGTGGAAAATGTCCTAGCTCAGACTATCACCTTGTTCAACAAACAGAAGGCTGTTGCAGCCACCAGGAGCAGAACAACAGCACAATGTGTGTGTTTTTTCAGGGTTGAGTTCATTTTTTCAGAGTAACTGTATGGGGCTGTGTTTTGGATTTGTGCTGGAAAGAGTGTTGATAATATAGAGATGTTTTTGTAATTCCTGAACAGGGCGCACCCAGACCCGAGGCCTTCTTTTGATCCTCACCCCATCCCACCAGCAACAGGGCTGGGGCTGCACAAGGAGCTGGGAGGAGACACAGCTGGGACAGGTGACCCCAACTGGCCAAAGGGATATTCCAGACCAGGTGACTTTATGATTAGCATATAAGTCTGGGGGAAGAAGAAGGAAGTGGCAGGGGAAACATTTGGAATGATGGCATTTGTGTTCCCATGTCACCATTATACATGGTGGGCCCTTGAATTCCTGGAGTTATCCAGTTCCTGCCTGTCCTGGAACGGGGTGGATGAGTTCCTTGTTTTGCTTTGCACACTCTGCCTTAGCCTTACCTGTTCAACTGTCTTTATCTCAGCCCATGAGTTTACTTATTTTCACTGCTCTGATTCTCTCCCTAACCCATGGAGGGGAGTGGGCACAGGGTGTGTGGGGCTGAGCTGTCAGCTGGGGTTAAACCACCCCAGAGGGACACGTGGGCTTCACTGCCAGACCTGCTGGTGTCTAACAGCAGTGGCACAGCAGCTTTTGCAGACTCTGGAAGATTTGCTCCACTGTGCCTTTTAGTCTGGGCTGTTTGTTCAAAATATTGCATAACATTAACATTTAACATTTAAGAAATGTCTAGGTGTGAGAGAGCAATGGAATAGCTTTCCCATGCTACCAAACCAGGGGATAACGGATGTGGCAAAGAGAAACTTAATATATTTAAGGCGATGATTAGAGGCTACTGAATCCAATGTGATAAATTGAAATAGATTTATAAGGTTAATACCATTTTCAGAGACTATAGACCATTTTATGGGATGTGCTATATAACTTTTGTTCTTTCAGCCAAATACATGGTCTTTACCAGAGATTTAAAACAAAACACTGTAGCAATTGGATTCTAAAGGTCAATAAAGGAAGAAGAAAAATGAAAGCAAAAATCAGTAGTGGGGGGGAAAAAAAGCCAGGGGAGGGTACTTCATTCATTCTGTTTCTGGTGCTGTTGTTTTGCCAAGTAAACTGCTACAAAGATAATAAAAAGAACAGACCTCTGGAAAATAAAGGTTTACCTTCATGAGGAAAGATATTGTGATTTTAAAAGCCTTTAAAGTTATATTTCCTAATAAATAAATCAACAAATGGGACAAAGTCACATAAAACACAGTGCACATCTCATTAATCTTTGAGATATTTAAGCTATCTTTTTAGGTGAAATAAATCTTTGCTGCAGACAGTTTGTGTGCAAAATTTGTAAGCCATGCTGTGTCAGCGTGCCCTGCCTGGAGCCATAGCCAGCAGTGGGGACTCTGGGGGCTGCACCCAGCTTACTGCAGACTTTGGGGAATGGACCCAGGTGTTTTGCTGGTGTGAAAATATGACTGTAATCCATTAGGTGTCACAGCAGGATATCCCACTGAGTGGAGATATCTCTGAAGGTTGCTTCTCCAGGGTGAGAGACTCCTTGTGGCAGCTGAGTTTGAGGAAAATTTGGACGGCATTCTCAGGCATGTGGTGTAATTGTTGGGGTTTTCATGTGCATTGGACTCGGCGGTCCTTGTGGATCCCTCCCAGTCCAGTACATTCTGTGATTCCTTGATTCTATTCCATGAAATCCTTGGTAAGTGATTAATAGAATGGTAAACTTTGAAATTGCTGCTAGAATTGATTATGCACATATAAACATTTAGATATAAATCACTGCCCAAGCCTGGGACAAGAGTGGATCGAGCTGCACCGAGACTCCTTCTGGGAAGGTGTTTAGAAGGCCAGGGGATCCCTTCTGAGCCTCGTGGCTCAATCGAATTGTCCCCCTGATGGTTCTGTCAGCCCTTGTCCTCCATGCAGTAAATAACCAAGTTTACCTTGCCACTGAATCCTGTTACAACACTGCTGTATTTTCTCTCAAACTGTGCTAATTTTCTGGTTTATATCAATAAACATATTGCTCCTTGTCTTGTAACGAGTGAAGTGCTTCACTCCATCCGCGACATGCTGAGGAGAGGAAATTTGCCTTGGGGCTGGGATTCCGTCTCCTTACGCCAGAATGATGACAAGCATGGAGAAAAGCAAATCAAAATTAAAAAAAAAACCAACCTCATAAAGAAGAGTGATTAGAAAGACTGAGTTTGATTATTTAAAAGTAAGAAGAATAAAAAGAAGTGAGGTGTAAAAATGCAAGCTAGGGAGAAGCCCAATAAGAAGGCATAAGCTCCTTTTTTTTTCCCCTCTGTGTTTATTTAGTAATCTTGTAACATATCATAGTCAAATGTTTTGCACTCCTGTAGTCAGAGAGTAATCACAGATTTCTTTTTGCTCCTATGATCTGGGGGATACAGGTGTGGGTGTATGATAGCTTGTCCATTTTATCATTTATAACCGCTAGTCCAGCAAAACATATTATTTTTGTAAAAAGCCTTCTCTTGTTTTAGAAGAGGGAGCCAAGAGCAATCTATGCTTTGTTTGATGGCAGAAGCTTAGAGAACAAGAATGTGTAGGAACAGATGCAATGGATATCAGTGTGTCAGGGGACGTGTGTGTGTTTGAGAGACAGAAAGGGATGTTCTTCTTGGTAAACAAAAGTGGTTTCCTCTGGACTTTTCTAAAGGTGTTTGAAAGGGAGTTGGAGAAAGGGCTAAAATATTACCAAGGATTGAGAGGTTTCATTATGAAGTATGTTTTAAAGAAGTTGAAGAACTGTCTGCTGTGACTTCCCAGGACTTGCAAAGTTATCACTTCATGCAGGAGAGAAAGAGTCCATATGAAAAAGGAGCTAAGAAAATGAATCACAAACAGGACTGCCTACTAGGATGCTAAGATGAGGAAATGGGCCTCTGCAGGAAAATCTTCACAATACCTAAATAGCAGCTGGAGAATTTACTGGGAGGGAAAAACTTTGTTCTGGCCCAGCATAGCCACCACAGACCAGCACAGGCTGAAAGGCTCTGAGTGATGACAGGAGGGGAAAGTAAGCTGCTTGTTTCACCGTTAAACAACTGGTTTGTAGAGATTTCCCAAATATAAGAAATGCTGTTTCCACCAGACACTGACCAAGTGGAAATTAGGGTCAAATATACTTTGGCAAAAAGTGATAGTGCAGTGGTGGAAACTGTTTTCGTGGTATCCTGTTCTCCTCACCCTTATCTTTAGCCACAGAGGTAAAATATTGCAGCCTTAAGAAACATTTTGAAATACGATATGTCCTCCAGTGGAAAATCACCCTTTGAGATATGTCTGGAAGTGAACCAGGGGAGAGACTGAAGCTGTCTGGGACTAGTGTCAGTCACTGCTGGGACGGTCCCTGCAAGAACCAGGAGGCCTTCCTGAGGAAATCTGAGTTGGGAAGATAAATGTACCTACTTCCTCCACATCAGATACCCGCATCCCACAGACATACTGATTTTGACAAATTTATTCTAGTTGAAGAAAAATATACTAGCAAATAAAAGTCTGACTGGTTCTTGTCCACAAGACATTTGGGAATGACATTCAGTGCAGCCCAGAAGACATTCGTAAGTCCTCTGTGAAATAAAATCCCACTTCAGACCTCAGTGCACTGGTAAAGCCCTCCCTATCTTTCTAGCAATATCCATAGAGATAATGCAAACTCAGAAAGAACACCCTGAATGTGCACGCTATTTATGTCTTTCCCAGGAAGAAATTAGCAGGCATAACAACCTCCCCAAAGGTGGGATGTAAACAACATGAGAGATTTCAGCCAGAACAAGAAATGGAGTATCTGCCATCTCATAATTGGAATTCAAATTTAATTAAGATGGAGAGAGAAATACTCATCAACCTTTCAGTGAAATGCAGGAGCCCTTGGTGCTGCTATCTAAACAGGAGAAAACAGCCTTTCTGCAATTACTGTTAAACAAACAAGTCTCTGTGTAAGAAAATGGCCTGTATTCTTAAATCTCAAGTTTATAACACAAAGTAGTATTGAAATTGAGCATCTTAGAACGAAGACCCTAATTTTACAAAATTGATCTCTGTGGAGGCCGGTGGGTCCATAGTACAAGAAGTTAAGAGGGTCCATTGGTGGGACCATCCCTAGGGATAGAAATGCTCCCCAGGTTAGGGAGAACGAGAAAGCCTTTCCCAGGATGCTTTGCTGTGTTATGTTAATGTCCCAGTTCTGTTTCCCTGGTTGGCCTCCCTGCCCCCTTGTACCCTATACATCCCTGCCCAAAAGCTTCTCCCTTCCCTGCTCTCCCATCAGCCCTTGTTCCTTTGCCACTCCCTCAGTGTTCCCCACTGGCTCCAGTACCCTAGCCCTGCCTGTGTACCGCCCTCTTGCCCTCAGATTATTGGTCCCTGATGCTCTCTCCACCCCTATTGGCCCTATACATAAACCTGGACCCTCCCATGTTTGTCGTCTTTGTCCCTGGATCCGTTCACGTGGGTGGGTGAAGTAAACCTCTCCCATGGAACCCTGCACAAAGACCCTTCCCGTCTCTTTGCTGTTGGCTTGTCGAAGAAGCTATCCGGCATGTGTGCNTGGTCCCTGATGCTCTCTCCACCCCTATTGGCCCTATACATAAACCTGGACCCTCCCATGTTTGTCGTCTTTGTCCCTGGATCCGTTCACGTGGGTGGGTGAAGTAAACCTCTCCCATGGAACCCTGCACAAAGACCCTTCCCGTCTCTTTGCTGTTGGCTTGTCGAAGAAGCTATCCGGCATGTGTGCGTGAGTGTGTTGGCCCTGCCGAGCGGCTTTCTGCTGGAGATGTTTTCAGAAGGTTGCAGCACCCACCAGAACACCCGCCGCGACAGATCTCAACTGGTCAGAGACTGGCAGAAGTTGCTCAGACAAGCTGTGGATGTCCCATCCCTGGAAGGCAAGGTTGCTCAAGGCAAGGTTGGATGGAGCAGCCTGGGATAGTGGAAGGTGTTCCTGCCCATGAAAAAGAGTGGAATGAGATGGGCTTTAACTCCCTTCCAACCCAAACCATTCCATGATTCCATTCCATGGTGTGTGCATGTGGTGTGACCTGGTCACATCAGATACAGACAGGTAGGTAACCCCTAGAGTTTTCTGAGTCCCTCGCTCCCACTTCTTTGCAATCCAGCAGCAGGAGGTGAGAGGATTACTCTGCCTGCATAAACTACTATATTAAGCTACACCACTCTGTTTCTCAACTGTGGCTTAAGTATGGGAAGGGACCAAATTTCAGGATTGATAAATATTCTGGCAATTGGTTTCTTGTCCTAATGCCTCCCAAGGGATCTGTAGTCCTTCCCTGTTCATCCCACACAGTGCTGTTCAGGTATGTGAGGTGTGCCTGGTTACATGATTTCCAAACATGCCTGCTCTGGTCTCGTGTCTGAAACTGCATCTGCCACACAACTTGAGCAGGGTGTCTGACTGCAGGTGTTGGTGCTTACCACAGCATGGTTATAACACTGATACTTAAAACTACAGCAGACCACTGTGAGGGCAGCGTGTGACTCCTCACACAGCACACACAAAAGCAATTTTACCTTGTTATTACTTTCTGAGGTATATAACATCTGGTTAAGATGCTAGATATCTATTTATAAAAGTATTTAGTCTTGATTTAAGACTTCAAGCAAAAGCGAATCCATCATGCTCTATGACAAAATGTTCCAGTGGTTTATAACTTTCAGTGTTAAAGAAGTGAAGCAATTTGTAGTTTGAATTTATCTTCTACCATGAACCTTTGAAACTCATTATGTGTCCCCTTTTTTAGATTAAAGAGCTGACTGTCGGTTATCTACTCTTTTCCAGATTCTTTCAGATTGATCAAATTGAACTTTAACCTTTTCTTGGATACGACTGAGAGGGGATTTTCCTCAGTCTCACCAAAAGGCTTTTCCCCCACCCCGCAACTTCATGTTAATTTTGCAATTCTCTCTGTGCTTCCACCCTTTGGTTGAAAAGTTCTGTACCTGTTATGTACATGTAGGGCTGGACACAGTATCCCAGTGGTGGCACTAATGATGTTTGGAAAGGTTACATGGGAATGGTATTGCTTTTGTGGGAATGGCATTGCCTTTGTGTCCTAAATTTAATGAGACCATTTGTTCCCCTTGCTTTACATCCCAGCGTGACCTGCAGTCTCTCAGATAGAGTCATGCTTGGAGCTGGTGTTCCAGAGTTTTATATGTCCTCAAACTCATTGCAGAGTTCCCTTTATCTGAGACACCATCCTCAGGCTGTTAGGAGTGACCTGATGTTTGCTTTGCTTCTGCATGCTTGACTGGAATTTAACTGTAATATTTGTTAAAGTTAATACAACAGCTCATTAAAGAGGAATAAAAATCCCTATTGGGTTGCAAAGCATTGTGGTTAAAGACTTGAATTTGGCTTCAGGAAATCTGGGTGTTATTTTAGGCTTTTACTGTAAACTGCATATGTGAATCTTAAAAATCAGGGGAACTTAATAGTCTCCTGCTCTGGTTCCATTATGTAAAATGGAGTTACAATTTTTCGACACAATTTTTATTGTCTAGGCAACCAGTAAGCTAAAAAAAAATTGCAAGAGTGAGTAACAGGAACAAAGTAAAAGACTAAGGAGGAAATTCAATGAAGAAAGCACGAAAACAGAGCTTTATAGTTGCATAGACTTGGAAAAAGATCCTCCTGGAACACGTGTTCCAGATTCTACTATTATGGTATTATGATCTAAATTTTCAGTCAGCAAACCCCATTTGGCAATTCATTAGGCTTCCCCACTTTTAAAATCCCTCTTCTGACAATGTGACCCAGTGACCCTGACCTGCATGTCCTGTTTGCCCTTCTGCCATCAGTGCCCTTTAGCCTGTACTGCTCTTCTGGGTCTGTGGTGCTTACACCCTCAATTTGCAGATATCAGTAGAGAATGTCACAGTGCCAGTTCTTTGTGCTTGAAACACAATCCTTCAATCAAAGAGAATCACATGTATATCATATATATAGATAGATACATGATGTCACTGCATCTGCTCAAGTGAGTGCTTGGATGGGTAATAATCAGGTTGGAAAGCAATATAGTAATGGTTAATCTTTCCAGAGCTCTGTTTTCACACACCTATTTAAATCTGAAGCGAAACCACTGTCCAGCAGAGCCCACAGCTCTGGATCCGAACCAGAACCAGGTGGTCAGGGCTGGCCTGTGGGCGTATGGCTGTGGAGAGGGGCTGGTGACATCAGCTGAGTGCTGTTGTGGCAAATATGCATTTCAGTCACATAGCAAAAGCTGATGTCTATATTTTAAAAATATTTATCCCAGCTAGGCACAGTACATAGTGATCAGGATACAAATGAGATTAATTCCTCCTCTCTGGAGATAAATCCAGATTAATTTGCTCTTCCAACAGTGCTCCACTTTCCCCCTGCACCCTCGACAGAATATTTTTTAATTATTATTTTTTCCTCTTCCCTTGTAGACACTCAACAAAACAATTACACTGTATCTATACATTATTGTAAATCCAGTTCTGGGGCACTGGATTGTCTCAGGAGCAGTGCTGAAGTGTGGTATTAAATTTAAGAAAGTGCAAATGGCTTTAAAAACTGCCTTTAGTGTGTGTATGTGGAGGGGGGAATATGTAACAATTACAAATTTAAAAAAATAGCTCTTTCATGCTTTTCTTTGAAGATTTTGGAGTCCAAATTAGATTTACTACTGAGCCTTCTTTGCCATTCTGAACAAACATTATCAGTTGATTTATGTTCCTTTTTAAATAAATTATGGGAAGGAGCAAAACAAGCTGCTGTAAATGTAGGGGGGTGCTGGATTCTGTTCCCCCCAAATGCCACTCCTTCCACTCACAAGTCAGGGAGACACAATGGGGGAACACTTGCAGAGCACTGACAATGCCAGCTACAAAGCAATAGAGAAACTTGTCTGGTCCTGCTCCTCTCTCCTGTCTTCTCCTGCTCTCCTTATAGGGGATTTCGACTAGTCGTAGTATTAGCTGCAAACACAAAACTCCTCTGGCTCCCAGAATAAAAAGCAAGCAGGCAAATCTGCTGTTTGCCCTCCTGGATGATGTTTGATAGTCCATTTTGGTGTTTGGCTGCTGCTGTTAACAATAGAAGCCACGTGTGTTTGTCTGATTACACTCACTGCCCTCTGAGGGCTGCACATATAGAAACAGCCATTTATGGTATTTCCATTATTATTCCACGGGAGGGATTATTATTTTTGTGAAACAATGGTTTTTTCATGGGGTTCAGTGAAAAAAACTGGCTGCCATGGGAAGGAGGTCCCTGCCCAGGTTGCAGCTGTTGAGGCAGCTTTGCTGTTCACAAGTGCAACATCCTTAGGACACATCCCATGAGCTGACTGCCCCAGAGCTGGCCTTTTGTCACAGGTCTGGCTCTGTCCCTTCAGAAAGCTCTGGGTCTGCCTTCCTACCAGTAGCTGGGTCAGAGAGAACATTGTGGAGTATCAAACAGGTCCTACCTGTCACCTCTGTGGGGATTTCCTTGGTTGACTTGCTTAGTCACAACACGCCTGCCCGGGTTTAGATTTTACAGTTAAAAATACGAAGAATAACCAAGATGTGAACTCTCGTGTGCTTAAAACATCAAGGCAAAGACAAAACTAATTAGCATGCAGTTCATAAATGTGACATTGATGAATTGCAGCTTAGCTATTGATTAATCATGTATCAGTTACAGTGGTCTAATCACTGTGGCTGCAAATCAGCTCAGACCTGTCCATGGATTGATACTCAGTGCAAGAAATTAAATCAAAGGCTCTGAATGGCACAAAAGTGCAGGCTAAGGTTTAACTCCCAGCTGATGCACAACTACCATGCTTGATTAACACTAATGGAAAGCTAACTAGGTATGCCTGCAGTGCACTGATATGAGATCAAACTTCAGCTGATTGAAGACTCCCTAACTATTTATCCTGTTTTGGGCCCAGTTACAGCCACCTCATTAACGAGAAAGAATGACCTCAACCTGGGTGTAATGGAGCTGCCACTGGGGTAAGAAATGCCATTTATTCAGCCACACTACTAAAGGAGCTAATTTGGTATGGTTTATTTCTGGAGCCCTATAGGATACCTAGTTTTTATTAAGCACAAAAAGATGTGGGGACTAATTTTTAGAGAAATAATTCCTGTGGCTTCATTGAAGTGTTTAGCAGAATATATTTTGGAGGACCAGGCCATAATTCAGGAGAGTAAAAAACAGTGTCTCTGGTGATGTAGGCACAGATATCACTGGAGAGTAATTACTTTGAAAACAGCTGTTGAGCACTTTTGATAGAAAATTTAAAGGTGGTTTTGTTTTTCTCCCACATCTATTTGTCAGAGCTCTTTTAATTCCTGACACATATTAAAAAAAAAAATGTAATTTAGGCACAGCCTTGCAGATCTTTAAAATACATTTTAAAGTTTTCACTTTAAAATGGAAAAATTTACTTCTTCCAAGAAATCCCCTACAGCAATTCTTTTCATTATAAAGGAGATCTGAGTAGTTTTGCTGAAAGATACATTTCTAATTTGGGTGTCTCTGTTATACTGATACACACAACTTGTAAGTAAACTGCTGGTAAAACAATTCGTTTTCAAGGCATTGTTTGTCCTTCCAAGGAAGACAAAACTTTCAACATCTTAAAAGAAAATTACATCATCTTTATATGAGGAGTTTAAGGATATTTTTATGCGTGCTTCCAAAAATATCCTCCTCTCTTCACTGCTAGAAGAGGAATATCTTCCCCCCTTCACTCATTTCTGTTACAGTGAGTTCAGGGAACAGTCAGGTGGTCTCTGTGTCAGAGTTGTTGCACTGAGGGTTGCATCTGAGGTGGAAGGGTCATGTACACAAGGATGATTGTATAGAACCCTGAAAACCTTTCTGTACTGCTCATCCTTCAGGGATGGAAGTGCTCCAGGCCAGGTTGCATGAGACTTGGAGGAACCTGGTCTAGTGGAAGGTGCCCCTGCCCCTGGCAGGGGGGTGGAATGAGGTGGGCTTTAAGGTCCCCTCAAACCCAAACCAGTCTGTGATTCTGTGATCCTGTGGCTGCCAACTTCAGCAGAGCCGTGCCTCTTAGCTGGATTGTTTCCACCTGGTTCGCATTTTCTAAAAGGTGGTGGGATACCAGGAAGAAGAAACACTTTTTTCCCCCCTTGTTTGCAGGCAGCCAGGCCAGCTTGTGACCTCAAAATAGAATGTATGCTGTGAAACAAACAGCATCCATGCTCCATCCTCCCATTCCTGAAAGCAACAAAAGCCTTGTGGAACGTATTGACTCACTGTTGTCAACATAATGATAGTGTTTGTAAAATAAACTCCTACCAAACACTCCAATAATTAGAATGTCTCTTTTCCCCCTCCCAACCTTATGTTCCTTTCAACACAATGACATCAATGTTCATTAATTCTATATTTGAATGTTCATCTTCTGTGGCAGCTCTACCAAATAAACAAAGCAAAACAATATTTAACAATAAGAAGATGTAAAATGTTTACATAGGAAGGGAATAAAGCCAGTGATGGCAACAAAACTCTTAATCAAACTCAATTATAGAGACCAGGCACAATCTGCCAGAGCTGACAGTCTGCTGACTTTACTTATAGTGTTGTGAGCAGAGAAATCTTTCATTTACAGCCCTACTGAAAAGTGGTTGTTTAAAAATCATGGAGGAAAATCACAGAGTGGGTGATTTTTTGTCAAAATAAATTTGATCATAGTGACTGCCAAGGAACTGTGGGTATAAATTAGATGTAGTCATTCCCTTTGATGCTGTAGAAGATATTGTTTGGGTCAGTGGTTCCAAGTATGCATCTGGAAAAAAAGTCAGTCTTTATCCCAGAGGTACATTTTACCAGCAGTGAACAAGAGCTTTCAGGAAAAAGCAAAAACACTCCCTTTGAGGAAATCCCATCTATTGGCAACTTGACAGGATGAGAGGAAATGGCGTAAAGTTGTGAGAGGTGAAGTTTATATTTGGTATTACAGAACATTTCTTCATTGAAAGGGCTGTCCAGCCCTGGCACAGCTGCCCAGGGCAGTGGTGGAGTCCCCATGTCTGGAGGGGTTTAAAAGCTGTGTGGATGTGGCACTTGGGGACATGGTTTAAGTGGTGGCCTTGGCAGTGCTGGGGGAATGGTTGGACTTGATGATTTTAGAGGGATTTTCCAACCTAAGTAATTCTATAAGTCTATGATTCTAACTGGGGTTTTGTGTTAAACAAATCCATTTAGCTGGAAATTTGAGTAAATTAGCTAACTGGTGAGGTAGAAAACAGTGAACGATAACTCTTTCCAATCTTCTGTGTTGAAGAAACATATCCTCTAGGAAGAAAAAGCACAAAGCATATGAGGAATGTATTTTTTTAAAGTGTGTGCTCCTAAGAGTGTGGCTCGTGTTGGACAGAGCAGAGGATCAGCAAAAGTCCTGGGGTTCGCTGAAGT
The DNA here is from genome assembly GCA_013389985.1 of Dryoscopus gambensis. Lineage (NCBI taxonomy): Eukaryota > Metazoa > Chordata > Aves > Passeriformes > Malaconotidae > Dryoscopus > Dryoscopus gambensis. Next base: position 27,893 of record WEIT01008480.1, on the reverse strand, counting down.
TTAAACGTGAATTGTGAGTTTGACCCTCCAAAGGGGAGACTAAGCTGTAGAAAAAAACCCAGAAAGGACCTTTCAGAGGTCTCAGAAACTGATCTGACTTGACACCTGGGAGGTTTTATAAAGCCTGTGCATCCCATACCTTTTGGATAGTGGAATGTATTGAAATTGAATGTTACAGCATCCTGCCTGCATCCTACTCCCTAGAAAGGAATGATTATTGTTCTTAGGGAAAAAAACATTGATTGCACTCACTGATAAGGAGACGATTCAGACTAATTATTTCCTTTGCTCCACGGGTAGATTCTGTGTTATTTTATAACAGAAAGTGAAATATAGCTAAACTGTAGATTACTGTTCCAAAGTGTGTTTAGTGCAATACACATAAATAAGAGGTATATGTCGAACAGAGGGACAGCTAGCTACAATGTCACTTACATGAATTTCATATAAGAATCTTGTATGAATATAGAGCATAGACCACTAAAACTCTTCAGTCAACTTCTGGGTTCGAAATAGATACACCCCCAGTCATATATGGGGTTTTTCTGAGTAGTCTTAAAACTGTCTGAATTGCAAATCCTTTTAAATGTCCATCTAAATGTCCAGGCTATGTGCCAAGAGGAAATCAATCTATGCAGACTCTGGAATCTTCCAAGTGTGATAAGCCTAATAGGAACATTAGTCCGTTTTATGTTACCTCCAGGAGATTTTACAGTGAAAGTCTTACCTCTTTTCCACTGCTTTGCGTGCCCTAGTGATTAATTTTAATTGAACATACTCAAATCAAAATTAGTTTCTTGCTAGAACTGTGTGAGAGTGAGCCCATTTCTAGCATGTTTTGATAGAAAAATACATTCTCTTGGAAAACGCCTGAAAAAGCACCTATGAAAACATGCACATTTATAGGAGGGCAATAAAACTAAACATTGTGGGAATACATAGTTGGTGACAGTTTGGTGTATTTTCAGTCTCCTTCAAAAACTCTACAAAAGGTTTTGCTCCGTGGCCGCTGTTCCTCAGAAGAGGGTGCTGAGAGTTTCCCAGCTGCCCTTGCACACCAGAGTGAAGAGACACAGCAAAGTGTCTTGAAGAAACTTTATTTCCCATTAGTGCAGCATTATTTCGTGATGGACGAGCAGCAGAATGCGTATTTTATATATATATTCTATATCTGTCACACTGGCATCTAGAAATTAGGCCATGTTTTCTGCATTATTGTTATCCATGCCCTTGTTCTATTTCTCCTCATTTATTGCTTCCTTCTGTTCTGGGCTTCCTTGCATTTGGTTTCACGAGGGCTCACTGGTCTGCCCTGCACTGACTTGGGATCTTGTGGTGGCTTCCCTCACAGGCAGAGCTGGGATTTGCCATGAAGCAACCTCCCTACACCTGAGCTGAGCCTTCTGCACTATGCTGTGGCCATGCCTCAAGGTAGGAATTCCAATCCAGCAAAGACAAAAAAATCACAGTGAAATTCAAATTAAGGGCTTTGAGAACATAGGTAAATATGTGGAACAATTTCCATTGCTCTTGACATTTCACAAGTGCTTTGCTATGACACTAGTGAACAGCCAGCATGTCTTTGCTTCTTGCTCAGGAGAAAAGTGTCTTCCAGATGGTTTCTTTTTATTAATTTAGAGAGAGTTAAGCTCCATCTCAAAGCTGCAGACAGCTGACTGATGGATGCTCCTGGAAAATCTGCTGATTGGCAAGACTGCATTTCACATTAGCTGTTTCAGAGTTACTTTGGTAATTGGTTCCAAAGGAGAGGAGGGGGAAAAAAAAAAGATTTGCACCAGCCTAGATGTAACTGATTTGCCTCATTATTTCTGATTTAGAATTGACAAGACATAGATCAGTCATCGACAGCTTCATGCCCCTAAGAATGGATGTTTCAGGCACTCTTGAAGTGCCAGAGAATCGTAGATTAATATGTTTAAAGCCTTTTGCTTTTATGTTAGCAAAATGAACCTGAATTGGGTCAGTGATATATGTGTGTCATTACCTTTTCCCGCACCTTTTTGATGATTTAACTGAAACAAATGAGTGCTCTCAGTGACAGACGTCAGTGGATCAGAGTTTGCTGTGTAAGAGTGATGTCCCACACCTCACCCCATGTTCCTCCTCCCAAGGACGTGTCTGTCCTGCATGCCGCTCATTGCCTCCAGACAGGCCCCAGACACTTCCTGAAGTGGTAGCTTCAGCTCAGGCCGACCTTCAAAGGTACTGTACTTTAAAACTGCACCTATTACAACCCCCTGGGCCTTTACTGATCCCTTTTCACCAGGATTTCTGAGTTTCAGGGCAAAGTGCGTGCTGCTGCAGCTGGACTTGTGTCATACCCTGATTCAGCACACTTCCCTAAGGTCCAAATTATCACTGTTCCTGTATCTATTCAAAATCTGGTGGAGTGTGAGGCTGATTTTCCATACCTTGCCTTCCATATCAAGCCCCATGACTGTGTGATTGTTACTGGCAACTCTGCGACAGGGCTGTTGAAAGGTAACTTTTCTACTTTTCTACTGCTGTGGCTGAGCTTTGGACCTATTTGCTATGGGCTTTGCGGATGTTTATATTTTGCATGGATGCAAAAGGAATTGGGGATATTCATTCATGGAAGGCAAAGCTGTCCAAGAGTGTTAAATAAAAGACTCAGAGAGCAGCAGTGCACAAGGGGCTGGGAGTCCATTTGGAAGGAAAAAAACCTTTAATCTGATTTTGTTTTGTTATGTACTATTAGATGCTGTCAGAGACTGGGTAGCATGCTGGGCAGGCTGAGCCAATTCAGCCCTTCTTGCATACCAACATTTACAGTGATAATCAAACCATCATCTGATCACTATTTGAAGGGATTNTCTTTCCCCAAGGACAGTTATCTGAAGGTTAAACCACATTTGTTGTCACTAAAGGATCAGGAAAAATGAGACCAAGATGCTTCACTGGCAAAATGTTCCATGGCAGCACTGCTGTGCAAAGTGCTGTCACCAGAAGTGGCTCTCCTGCTTTGGCACTTGTGCCCCACATTACTCTTTTCCCTCCTTCACATTTACAGAAATCTCTGTTTTTGCTTGACTGTTTGTGTGGCTAAACCCAGGAGATAAAAACACCCCTTCAAACACCACTCCCAACATAGTAATTATTCTTTTATGAAACATTTTATTTTTGATGAAACAATATTATGTAGAAAGTGAAAAGGTGAAATTTTTAATAAACTTTGGGCTCACAACTTGCAGTATCCCAAAGACCAACTTTGCCAGCACCTTTCCCTAGTACAGATGATGTGTGTGGGTTAAATTACACTGTTACATCCTAAAAGTGTTACTAAAGTAAGTGAAAGGAAATGAGATTTAAGAATAGCCAGAATATTATTCCAATTTACACCATGTAATATTGAATTTAATTAGTCATTGCAGTGAAATTAAAAAATTTGCTCAGACATAGAAAGGAGGTGAATCTGACCAGATGGATATATCATATGGATAATCCATATATTTTGCAAAGACTTCACACATCTGTTTAGCCCTTTACTCTTTTGGTTCTCTTGTGCCCTTAAAATTCATTTTTTGAAAGCCTGATCACCATAAGAATACCTCATCAAATTTAAATTAATTCCCAAGATAAAGCTGCAATGGGCATCTCAGGGAAACTTCTCTACTGAACTGACTTACTGGCTGTAAAGCTGAGCAATGAAATTCCCATTCTTTGAAGGACTGTTTGGATTCTGAAAAACTATCGGCACATTTAAATACTCAGTGCAGTTAATATGGAAATTCTGAAACATAGTTTTTATTGAAATCTTGTTTCTGCTATTATTTCATTACTCTTGCTGCTTTTGTAGGGATATATCTTGTTCTGGTTTTAGTTTTTTCAGGGACAAGTGGCCTGTTGTTGTGAAGTCAGATAATACTGAGTTGGAGGAAGACATGAACGATTAGCAGTGTCTTCCTTCCTTCTTGAATCTGTCTGAATTTTCAGTCAATTTCAGTCAAGATATGTGTGCTTTGATGAGTTCTTTGCCACTGGGAGTGGAGAGCATCTCATCCGCCAAGGACAGTAGGATTGGAATAGTTCACGCTAGCTGCTGAGAAGTCAACAAGTTCTGGAAGGTTTTAAGGCCAGATTTGAGGCTGTATGTTGCATTCTTTCAAGCAGGATTTCCAGCTAGCAGAGCAGCAACAGTGAAAGCAAATTCATTGTTGTGGGTGAATAATGACAATAATAACACTGACAGCTCCATGTGTTATATGAACCTCTCCCTCCAGAGTCATTCTTGCATCTCTCAGGATTATAAAGAAATCATCACTAATTCTCCCTTGCCCCATTCTCAGATGCCAGGGTCTTACACAAAGAGATCAGTAAATGTGATAAAACAGTGACTCAATCAGTCAAATCAGATTGGTAGGTTTTGCGTTCTGCACTGCTCTTTTTTTTTCCCCATCGCAATAGCAATTACCACATTAAAAATGTTTAATTTGAGATTTTCTGTTTCCATTCACAGTTCTCAGCTGTGAGTGAGATGATTGTATCTTCTTGTATCACCAAGAGTTTTACTCTACAGCTGTTTCTCTTGTGTATTTTATGAACCCTAAGGAGCTGCAGCTATCACTTTCAGGGTATTTATGCTTCAGTTAAGGATAGGTGTATCTTTCAGAGAAATTTTTTTTTCAGAGAAATCAATTAAAATGGGACAAGAAGGGACACTAAGAAGTCATCTCCTTTCATAAAGACAGGGCCAGTTATGTCACTTGTGACAAATGCTGGTTCAATTTTTCTTAAAAATCTTGAGTGATGAAAGCATTTCCTGATGTTGGATTTTAATCTTCTTTGCTTTATTACTTCTTGGCCTAACAAAAGTAGACAGAGAAAAGAGTTTCTTTCCTCAAGCTTCCTTTCACCATTGAAGACTGCTTCTGCATTTTCTCTCAGTTTTTCCTTTCACTAGATTAAAGAATCTTAATTTTTTTAAACCTTTCTCTTAGGTCACATATTCTGCACCTGACCAAATCAGTCTAATTCTCTGTTGAGGATCCTTTACAAATTGTCCCCATCCTTATGAATTACTGTGCCTTCTATGCACCAGCACGGGGTTTTTGACTCAGGTTCAGACTGAGAGAGTTATGGTTGTTCATCCTGAAGAAGAGAAGGCTTTGGGAGACCTTCCGGTGCCTGTATCAGCTCCAAGAGAGCTGGAGCAGGACTTTGGACCATGGCATGAAGTGACAGGACAAGGGGGAATGGCTTTAAACTGTCAGAAGGAGGTTTAGATTAGATATTAGGAAGAAATTCTTCACTGTCAGGGTGGTGAGGCCCGGCCCAGAGAAGGTGTGGGTGCCCCATCCCTGGAAGGCTGGACAGTGCCTGCCCAGAGGGCTTGAGCAAGATGGTCCCTTCCAACCCAAACCATTCTGTGACCCTGTAATAAGTACATCTGTGATTTTTGTGTGGCTTGGTCCAATATTACTGAGATCCCGTTCTGCCACACCTCAGCCAGGCCAGAAATCCCCTTTGGTGTGTGTGGTTGTGCGTTTCTAAGAGATTCACTTTACATTTGAGCTTCCTGAACAGCACTATACTTTTTTCTCCAACTGTTTTCTCTCCAATTGTTTTGAATTCTCCTTCTCTTCCCCACTGTTTGCAGATGTTCACCTTGGTGCCCTGTGACTGCAATAAATACGCTTTCTACCCTTTCATCCAAACCATTTATGGACTTACCAATGATGTCAGACTTAGACAGAATCCTAAATAGCCCCAGTATTGACTGGGGGTAGCTATCCAATTCTGATGCTCTGGCAGTAGCTATGTAATCCCACACCCTGGAGGGTCACCTGGATAATGTTTCTCAAACTTTTTTCAAAGTCCTTCATGTACGAGAATGTCAAAGCTTTGCTAAAGTCAAAGTATGTGACATTTCTTACTTCTCCCTTATGAACAAAGCCAGTTGCCTTGTCATAATAGGAATCAGATTAGTTTGACATGATTTGTTTTTGATGAATGTAAATTGACTGTTGCTCTTCTCTTATTATCCTCTAGGTGTTTACAAACTTTTGAGTTACTTATTCTAGTATTTTTGTGAGAATGTAGCTTTAGCTAAATCAGTACATTTCTTGCTGTTCCCTGAGTGTGTTAGAGGTAGGCATTGTATTTCTTCTTTTCAAGAGAGAATCCCAAATTAACAGGAAAAAAAAACCCTGAAATTTTCCTTTTCTAAAATCCATTTTTTTTTTAAGAAATATCTGTTTTATAAGTATTAGAATTTATGATACATCTTTTTCTACATTTGGTTATTGAGTAACATGAGAGATACAAATGAAGGCTTGTGGTTCAGGCAGTATTATACCCACAGAATTTTAATTCTGTTAAAACAGCCCTGTCTACCACAGCTCCTCAAATCAGCACAATGGCATCTGGACTAGAATTGCAATTGTGATTCTTCAAACTCTGAAGACAAGGAAAGAATTCTCTCTGCTGTTAGCAGTGTTATTGAAATGACAGAGATGATCTGTCCCAACTCAGGAAGGAGAAGTTAATGATACATTAAAAATTGCAGCTTTTTCACTTTTTCCCACACCTTCTGTGGCATTCACAAATCTTTGAGGGCCATCAAGTGAAAATACACAGCTCAAAGGGGATCAGACTGACCGAGTTTCAAAGAACTGTCCCCAGATCTCTTTACAAGGTTTGTTCTGAAGAAGTTGGCACATGGTAGGAAACAAACAAATAAGCAAATGAAAAAGGATTTGAAATACAGGAGCAATCTAAAAACCTGCAGTTCATCTAAATTTAAGCATGGGCAATAACTCAGAGCTCTGAAAATACATGGACTTGCAGAAAATGTGACCAAAATGCCTTCTTTGGAACAGATTGACTGCAAAGGAAGCACACTAAAAATAACCATTTGTCTCTTCTTCAGCTGTACCATAAGATAATTAATTTCAATCTCCCTAAGAAACACTGTCTATTTCTTTTGCATTTTTTTTATTTGCTCATGAGGATTTCTTCTCCTTTTGGTTCACTTCCAGTTGTTCTCTCTCCCTGCCCAGTCTGAAGACAAGTAGGGGGAAATTTGGTCTTTCAGTACCCTGTTAAGTTACAGATAATGAGCTGTGTAGGTGTTAGCATTTCTTGGAAGCAGGGTCCCACTTTATTTATAGCTCTGCTGTTTAGCCTTCTGTGTCTTCACGCTGTGGTACCCTGCCAGAATGCCTACTGAATATGCAAGTTCATAGGCAGCCTCACTAGCAAGTGAAAGCTTAGTCTGTGACTGAAATAGGGGATGTGCTTGTAGCAATCACACGGACATGTGGCATGGGTAAGGGTTTGATAAGAACCTGATAGGATTTGTCACGCTATTTTGACATCCTGTTTTGGTATGTGACTATCCTTGACCTAGTGTTGGGCAGGAGGACCTGAGTCAGTTGGTCCTGCTCATCAGGAATAAAATGTGGAGCTTCTGACTGTGATATGGTTAGCACATTTTCCTATGGGTAACACTCATAGCTTAACAGACTAAAAGAGAATAATTTCCAAAATCTCCTCTAATGGATCTCCTTAGTCTGGAGAAGTCCACACATAACACTAATCTTGTTTTTGAAATGTAAGAAAACCCCCACCCCAAACCCTGAAACCTCACTGCAAAAAACCCTCACAACAGTCGGTAGCATCTAGATTTTGGTTAAAATATCCAGAATTAAGAGCCTGTATACAAGTGGCTACTTTTGTGCTGGATGGTGAAATCTTTATAGTCAGTGGAGAGCTTGTCAGGGTGGTTAGTTGTGTTGAATCGTTCTCTGGAGCAAATCACCATCACAAACTGGCTACTCAACTAAATTAATGGCATCATGGAGTCTTCGCTTGAGCTGGAACAGACCTTAAAACTCACCTAATTCCATCTGCAATGGACAGGGATACTTTCCACTAGACCAGGTTTTGCAAAGCCTCACCCAACCTGGTTTTGAATTNTCTCATTCCACCGACTATAAAAACAGCTCAGAAATCTACCCCACACATGGATACCTACATCTGGAAGCCGAAACTGAGCTCAGCTAAGACCAGATCACAGCCTGAGCTGCTTGGACAACTGTACGTGACAACTTGCACAGCATGAACCATCAGACTCGGAGGTCCCACCTTAGACCCTCTTTTAGGAGACAAAGACTTTTTGTTGTGGTTGATCATTTCCTATACATTTATTTTCTATATGGCTTGCACCTACATCCTATACCTGGGATTTCTTGAACTAAGGAGAGTCCAGCCAGTTCCTGAGACTAAAACTGCTGCCTCTTTGTGTGATGTTTTCCAGTCTGAGCTTGCAGAAGCTTGTTCAGTGCTTTAGAAAATTTTGAGTGCTTAGACACACAGGAGATGCATTTTAATGCATTGTCCTCTCCCTCACGTCCATCATTTCATCTGCTACATGACTTTACTGGGTGCCACTTAAAATTCCTCTCTGAAGCTGTTTGCCTTTTTCCTGGAGGATACAAAAGACCTATTTGCACATGGGAGCTAAACAACCCCCTCCCCCTGGCTGGTTTAATGTATATTTTACTAATGAAACAAAATCAGCAAATGCCGCAATGCAAAATTAGGGGGGAATTGAAGCAGAAACACCAAGCAGCTGTCAGCTCCATCTGACTGAAGACCCAGGTGCTGGGTCTCCTTTGGGACAGTGTTGTAAGTGTCCTCCAACCCACTGTTTGGGGAGGGCAGGATGTTTTGGTGTTTGTAATAAACTGAGCCTACTTCTTCAGCCGAGGTGAGTGTCCCATTGCAGCAGGCACAGCAGTAACTCATAAAAGAGAGGCTTTCTCTGTATTAAAGGAACTAGGAATAGATAGAGACAAAGCACGGTGGAAGTGAAGCACAGTTGTTCTGAGCTGACAGGTGGAAATTGATTCACAAATAAAATGTAGCACAGCTCAGTAAAATGGGGAACAAATAGTGAGTTATGGGTTTATGGTAGAATCACAAGATAAGTGGTAAAGACATTCTTGTATAAGGATCATCTGAAATCCGATGTAGAACATTGATTTTTTATATATATTTTTTTTTTTAATAATATATATGTCTGTGTTATGGTTACTGGTGTTATTTCTGCCCACCAGAAATAGCATTTTCTGACAGTATTTTCTTCTTCAAGACATTGCAGATATATATGATTGTTTCATCCCAGTTCCTGGNAGTTGTTTGCTTCTTTTTCAGAAAGTCCACAAAATATGAATTTCAATGACTTTAGACAAGATTCATGATTTATTATGACAGCTTCTGTACAGCTTTAGACTTGGTAATATTTTGTACCTGTAGTGAAGTTATTCTCAATAATGACATGAATTTATTCCTTTTTTTTTCCTTCTATGGCCGGAAGACGATCTGCCAATAATATGATCACAGGCTAATCCTTTGATCTCTTACTACCTTACATTTATTCTTGTACAAAACACAAATTTCAAATTATTCCAAGTGCCTTGAGCTTCTGGAGGGAAGGAGCCAGGTTATCATGTTGTTGCTATTAGAAATCAGATGCTAATTTTTGCCTATTGCTCTTGCAATCCTATTTTCATCCCCAATGCAGGATAACTGCACTTGGAGGCAGTGTCTACTCTTAGTCTGTGTGGGAGGGACACCAGATGGATCTGACAAATAAATGGAAGAAGCGCAAGGTACCAGTGGCATGATTATGATTTGTGTAGTAAGTGGCAGTCACAGAACTCCCACTGTCTAGCTATTGTCAGGCGTTTTGTAGTCATTATGGAACAGCAGGTAAATATTAATGGAAAAAGATTGCATACTGTGAGACAAAGTATTAGCCTGTGTAAATCACGGGAGCTCGGCTGATGTCAGTGGGGCTGTAAGATTTCAGACCAGCTAAGGGTATGGGCCTTAAATTCTTCCTTCTCAAAAGGAGAATAAATATCTTGAGTCTCTTCAGCTCTATGCTTCAGACTGTTCTCTCTAAACAGCTGGTTCCTCAAGTGTACATATGTATATATGCAGTTAATGCGTGTGGCATAATTATTTTGGAGAAGGGAGGGCAGTACACACTACATACACCTGAGGAAAAGGTCTGTATCTGTCAGAGTCAGCAGTTCCTGTAATTACACCCACTGTCAATATCAGCTCTGGGAATTTCCCTTTCAAACCATCCACTTTTGTCCTCCTTCATCAGCAAGGCTGAGTGTGACATCCTCTAACAAGGTTGGTAGGGTGGTTACGCGACTCAATTATTAACTCAAATGCAACTCGCGTACTGCAGCAAATAGAATTTCTTCTGACAGGCTGCTTGTCATATTATGGCCTTATTTGATTAACTCACCCCTTTGGAGGTGTTCATGATCTCATTATATCTTTAATGATAAAATTCCCTTCTGCTATGTGCTATTTTATATTACGTTAAAAGGAATTCATTCATTTTTCGCTTGTCACTTGCATAATTGGATAAATATTTAACAGGGGCAAGTTGATTTAATTTCTTCTAAAATTGTACGCACTACCAAAATACATTCTGGACACCTTAGATGTTGGTCTGTTGGCCAGCAGTGGAGCAGGTGGTAAGCCCAGTGAGACTCCCCATCTTGAAGGTCACTTCTGCTTACATCTGTGGAGTCACAAAAAAAAAAAAAAAGAAAGGATAACAACAAAGAGTTTAACTCCAGTAGAAAATAATAGGTTTAGTAGATTGCAGTGCAAAAAAAATAAATTAGAATGTGGGAGCCTTTACTGAGGTGGCACATGGCTGAATTCTTCTGAAAAAAGAGGTAGTGCATCTTGTGGTTAAAAGGTGAGATAAACAGAGTCACTGTTCTGAGTCTTTGATGCTGAATCACAGAGGCCAGGAACAGATTTTTAAGCTCTCTTGGACTGGTTTTAATTTGTGTCAGCAAACACAAACTGTATCTACTCTTCAGGTCCACAGGCCTCCTTCTCCCATGATGATGTTTGGATGTCCAAACGTTTTGTTTTAGGCATATCCATGGAACACAGGACTCAGTATGTTGTCAAAACTTGCAGCAAAATTTGTATTCCGATGCTTGATTGACTCAGGGTATTGATATCAAACTGGCTGTTAATGGTTGAAAACGTGGGCAAAATTATGGCTTTACAAGATTCAGAAGTGTTTCAAAACAGTTTTTTTTTTTCTTCTCATTGGCTCTGTTTCACTATCCATAAATTAATATGGATAGTTAACACCGTCGTATAAAATGATTCTTTGATTTACTTTTAGATCTTAATATTAAAATCATTGAAGAGCACACAATTATTAAACAACTGTATTTAAAAGCGTTATATTATGCAAAATATCCACTAATATTATCATTGACATTTTGTGTATTGACAAAATAGGGGTAAGTATACATTCATCAAAATTGAAAACTCCAATCTGAAAATCTTTACTTTTATTGAATTGCCTATTTTCCAGGAGGGTGACATGAAATTCCAGTCATAAGGTTTTAACAACTGTTACTCTATGAAACCTTGGGCCCCAAGTAATGAAATAATCAGGGTCTCACTGGGTCTCTTGGTCCATTCCTTTTTCCCAGGAAAATATCAGCAGGCTCATGTTTGCATAGACTGTTCTTAAAATCCTCCCATGCTGGAGATCTCATAGCTTCCCCAGGCAAACCACCAAATTTTCCCCATCTTTTCCATGGGATTTGGTCTTAAGTCTTCATCGTGTATAAACTCAAGCAATTTCAGGTATACTTTTTTCTCTCTCCAAATACAATTTATTTGATGAAGTCAGGAATTAGAAATAAATAGATTTTTCGGGGGAAAAAAAAAAAGAAATAGAAGAAAATTTGAATTAGGGATATTTTAATGTATTAAAGGAAGAGTAGGATTTTCCAAGTCTCATGTGGATCAAACTATTCCTGGCTTCCAGCAACATAAAGGCAGCAAAACTCCTCACATCGTGCAAGTTCCCCAGACAAGTCTCTGGAGGCATGTGCTTTTCTTCATTCGCTATAAACAGAGATAGCTGAAGATGATGTCAGGTGACCAAACTGTACGCCTGAATTTTCTTGGATGCACCACACTTTTCTGATCCTAAGTAAAATGGTTTTTTCATCTAAAGGCACCATTTTCAGTCTGCATTCTGCTGGCCTCAGAGGTTCTGATTGCCTGAGAGTATTCCCAGATTCTAGAGAATGGTCTCTCAAACTGTCTGTCTGTAGAAGTTTCACCTTATGTGGCACTGACCTGGGCTGACTCTCAGTCCTACAGACAGGTCCCAGAATAGCCTGGAAGTTTTCATGGGCAGGATGCCAATCTCAGCTGGCGCTTTGCATGCACCCACTCAGTCCTGGACAGCGAGAAATGTGATTTGTGTGAACTGGGCTGATCCCTCCCTGTCAGAGAACAGTACCAGAAACATCTAATTTACCAGGACAGACATAGCCCATGGTGCGCTGCCTAATTTGAAAGTTACAGGAAAGACCACAGAGGAAGGTCACGTTTGGACATCTCACACAGAGATCTATGTAAATAAAATTTATCCAACGATCTGCACCAGCTTGAAAAATTTTAGGGAGTTCATCTTTTGAGGAAAAAAAGAGAAAAAAAAAAAACAACAAAAAAA
>WEIT01008480.1:203-14600 GCA_013389985.1 Dryoscopus gambensis | reverse complement strand
GAAAGTTGTCATTATTTTCACTGCACAAGTGGGGAAATTGCAGTACAAACAGATAATGGCCACGGTTGTAGAAAAGGTCACTGGTACAGCTCGTTGACACAGAACAGATGGAAAATGAGAAGAGTCATGTCCATGAGATTTAATTGCTACATACACAAAAGTAATAATCATCCATTATTTTTGAGTCTAGAATTGATTCATTTGATACTGGGTATGAGTAGCACAGTTGTGAGTCAGGACAGAAGGTGAAGTTTGGAGTGCCTATAATATCACATCAAAAGAATTATTTTTTTTCAAGGAGCATTTTTTTTCTTCCAATAAATAATTTTTGATCTGCAGTATGAGAAAAAAAAAAGTCATCTGCCACCTGAAGTCCTCAGCAATCCTTTCCCAGACCCTCATTTGAAACTAGTAAGTGACAGTTGTACTATTTCACCCAAATTCATCTGTCCTTTTAACCTGCAGGGGCCAAATAGGGGAAGCAGAATAACTTTTGCCCTTAACAGATCAAACCAAAGAAAAACATTGGTGAGAAATAGGTTTTGTGCTGCACTCTCTCACTCATTTGAGGGAGGGGAGATTTATTGACTGCAGGGGTCAATAAAATTGCAGCGCAAAGTGAGTTTTCATTCTGAGCCCTGAATTAACTCTATGAACTTTGGCAGGAATTCGCTGCAAACAAGTTATATCCCAAAGAATTTGTGACTATAAACCATGGCTAAGCCAAAACAGACATAAAGGGGCTAAGGGAAGGAAAACCTCCCACCCCTGTGTGAGAAAAATCTGCCTCATTCTGCTGCTGGTGCAGAGGGCATACAGCTCTTGGCAGCTGGGACATCCTCCTGTGGGCATGAGTTGAAGGTGATGGGGAAGGAGTGGGGACTCAGCACAACCCTTATTTTTCCATTTTTTTGAGACTAAATAAACCATGGCCAGCACGTGGCCCTAAAACTGGATATTTTTTTCTGCCTTTTTAAATCATTTTCATAATAAGGTTGGAATGGTAATAAAGATATGGGTCCTAAAATGACCATAAACAACACAGGTTGTTTCATGAGTTTTATTCCTAAATGTCCATGGGTGTGATCGATATAGTCATTAACTCCCTTAAAATAGAAACTTGAGGAAAAAATATTTCACTAAATCACAGAATCACAGAATATTTTGAGTTGGAAGGGACAAAAAGAGGATCATTTAAGTCCAACTCCTGGCCCTGCACAGGTGAGTACCAAGAATCACACCATGTGTGAATCACATCATGTTTGGATTAAGTTAGGTGTTATCATGTATAACAAAAGTAAAATAAAAAACCATTTCATTTATAACAAAAGAAAAATAAAAAAATTGGCACCCATAGACAGCAAAGGGTATGCAAATTATCCACTACATTTCAGGTTCATCAGCTGATTTCAACAGTATGTACAACTTCAAGGAATGAATAGTCAAATGATGGAGTTAGTGGAGAAATGACATAGAGAAACTCAGTATCTTTCTCAAATCAAATAGGTTTTTTTTTGTTAAAAAATTATGGTCACTGCAGTAGAGCTAAATCATAATATTAAGTTTAGTTGTTGCCACATAAGATATTTTCTGCTAAGGAACAGAAAATGGGGATTCCTTTGAGATTCTTTAAAGAGGCAAGAAACTGTATTAATAGAGGTGATAGGAGGCTAGAAATAGCTTATTCTTATTACTAAAGAGGCCGGGGTCATGCATTACTAAACATAATAAACACTCTTGGCATGAAGTACAAGAGATTGCTTATGAAATTTGATGATGACATGAAGGAGGAAGGCCTCATCAATGCAGAAGAAAAACTGGATGAAATACAGGAAGAAATGGGTAATGCATGAGCCGGGGTTAAAGATGGTTAAATTTCTTACTACAATGCGGAAGCTCATGAGCAGAGGGAGTAATAACAAGAACTTCTTGTGCAAACTGCTAGGTCTTCACTTAATAACATCTTAAGGGAGGGAAGATCAGGATATTCCTGACAGTAGTAGAAGAAGAGAGTTCAGCAGCACACAGACACGAGAAAAGCAGCTGTGATTGCTCAGTGAGGCATCTTCACTAGAGGCAAGCAATCACTAATTTTTTCTGCACCAAATTGCAATGAGAGCTCACCTGAAACTGTACAAAGAGTTTTGACATGTGGGCTTAGATAAGAAAGAATAAACTGGAACAAGTTTAGTGATAAACCTTTAGAGAAAGGAGATGCTGTAATTTGTAAATGAGGAGGCTGACACGATCTCTACACTGCGTTTGCACACAGAGCCCGGCTCCAAACCCACCACAACCTGTGTGCTCACAGATAACGAGGCAGCAGCTCCGAGGTTACGCATGCTGCAGCAAGGGGCAGTGTTTCAGCACAGATCTGACGCCTAAGTAATGTAATGCAATAACTTGCAACCTCAACAGAGTAACCTGGCATCTCCCTAAAGTGAGAGCAAAGGGGTGCTTGGTCTATAAATTCCTTTGAAAAGTGATTGCGTTGTTTCGCTGAAGCCAATGTGAAGCAAAAACTACTCAGGATATTTAGGATGTTGTGGATAAGAAGAGTAAAGCCCTCTGAGCCAAGGAACAACTCTGGCACCAAGTCATGTGTGTCCAGTGTATAAAAGGGCTGTTTGGACATTGGTCTTTTCTGGTCCTGTGCTGACTTGGGAGCTTGATTTTTTCTCTATACTCTGGGTCCTATTGCAACATATAAAAAGTTGTCTTAGTAGTCAATGACCATATTAGTAAATATCGCAGAATCACAGGGTGGAAGGGACTTTAAAGCTCATCCAGTTCCACTCCTTTGCCATGGGCAGGGACACCTTCCACTATCCCACACTGCTCCGAGCCCCATCCAACCAGGCCTTAAGCACTCCCAAGGATGGGGCAGACACAGCTTCTCTGGACACCCTGTGCAACATTTTCAACACTCTCACAGGGAAGAATTTCTTCCTTACATCTATTCTTCCTGATATCTATTTCTTCCTAATATCTGACGTATTTTGGAAAACACGTTTCTGTGATTTCCATCAGTTATGTAATGTTGGCTGCTTCTTGCTGCTTTGGCAGCCCTTGTTTGCTGAGCTGTCTTCACTGACCTGGTTCCCAGCTCTGCTGTCACCCGTGTTAGTGTTTCTGCCATCACCCAACATGCTTTTGGTGGCCATGCTGGGTAGGATAATGGGAGAAAAGTGGAAACCAGGATTGAAGGAGGAGGATCCCCAGAGGTATGTTCAAGGATTGAAATAGATGCTGAATCATAGACATCAATCAGCTGCCTATCCAGAGGGGCACAGCTGCTCTACAGGCTCTGTGTCATCTCTGTCTGTCCTGTGTGGATGTCTTGTGTGCCCAAAACCACCCCAAGCTGTGCCAGAGGCCTCTGGAGATGTCAATTCTTCAATGTCTCAGCTCTCCACTGGAGCATCATTATGCCTCTGCTGATGTTCAACCTGGATTTTTTGTTTGTTGACGGAAAATCATCCCACAAGCAGAATGGCACAGAGACAGAGTGGTCTTCTTGAAAATTTAGGGTTTCTTTTAAGACATAAACGCATCTGAGAAAGGGGGGTGGGAAAAAAGGTCCCATCTTTGGATTTAGTAGTATGACTCAACAAACCAAAAGGATCTGAGTAATAGAACAGGTCAAAAGCTTCAAATTTGTAAGCCTAAGGTTAAATATGCCAGCAGTTTACATTCTCTGAAAATCAAACTTCCTAAATTACTAGTGCTAGGAAGCCAAGTTTTTGACAGCTGACCTGTGCAGGACTGAAATTCAAGTCAAACTGTAGGATCATCTCAGCATGGTGTCACCAATGCTCATCACCTGACAGCTGTGGAAGCAGTTTAGATGTTTAAGCTTACACCACAATCATTCTTCTCCTCTGAAGCTTTCCGGAGATGCTTATATGAGTGTTACTCAATGTATTTTAAACCCTCTTTAAAAACTGGTAATTTTAGAATTAAGAAAATGGTGGGAGACAGGCCCATGTTTTCTCCGTATTGGTGTGGCTTTTTTTCCGTCAATGCAGCCATATCAGCTTAGACCTGGAAGACATTCCAACACTGTACAATCTAATTATGAGCAAGACAAATAGAAAAAATAACAATCAATGGCAAGAACAGTAGATGAGAGTAAAAATTATTCAACAGTACAGCTGCTTAGATTTGTTATCTTCACGCCTTAGCGGTTCTATTAGGTTTCCAACACCGACTGCCTGGCTTCTTTTTTTTTTTTTTGTAGTCTAACAGTGCACTAAATATCCATAGACATAAAATGTGCCAAAAAAAAGTCTCTTAAGCCAGAGGGAATAGAACTGTGAATGTGCAAAACCGCGTCTGCGTATATATGTCACATCAGTTAAAAAGGAAAGTATAGTTTCTTGATTGCCTATACAAGCCCCATTTACTAAACAGCAGAAGTACCAGACATACATTTTTCAGGGAGCATTATATTGGCCAAAGGTCGCAAAAACAATTTCAGAGGAAGCCTGCCCACATTAGTTTCTTGAGATCTTGATTACAAATTTATAAGAGACATACCCCAGACATTGAGAGATGGTCTCAAAGATTACTGTCCTTCCTGCCATCTGCACACTCCACTGGGAACATTAGAAACCCTGTCCATCAAACAAAATAAACAGCTTTTCTCATGAACAGGCCCAAAGAATGCCCTATAAATCATATCTGTCAAAAATGCTAGTAGCATTGCAGAAGACAGAAATCAATCCAAAACTCATTAGTTCGTCTGACAAGTGCTTAATCTTATATTGTTTAATGCCAACCTGAACAACCCAGACAGAATGGAACCATGCAAAGCAGCGCCTTGATTTTCTATTACAGAAACTTTCGCAGTGATTATGGCTTAATCTTTCCTTTAGATCCTCTTCCTTTTAATGCTCCTTTTCTCTTCGCCACCTGCCAACAGATATTGACTCAAATAGAGTTTCCTTACTTCTGCAGGGGTAGTTACATCAGGATTGCCTTGTTCAGTAGCTTGCTAGGTGGTACCTCTCTATCTTGAGCATGTCCTCTGCTAATCAGGATAAGCAGCTGCATATTGGATTATATGTGGTGGTGTTTTGAAGAGGTTGCCAAGCAGAATGGATATGCTACTCACTTCTTATTAGATTTGTATTAAATCTTTTAATCTGCCAGCAAGGAATAAAGGGTGAAATAATTCCTAGATCACATGAGATAAAAGGAAAACATAAGTACTCTAAGAAAATTTTCTGACTCGATGTGTTCTGTTCACAGAGTTGGAGAAAAAGACGTATTACAGTTCCACATGGAACTCATATCTCGTGAATCTCTTAAAATATTGGAAGAAAGTGTAGCTTGGTTTCAGTGGCTTTATTCAAGTGATTTAAATGCGACTAGGGACTGTTCCTGTCCACTTAGACCTGCTGGGGTGAAATGTCTGGCATCCATGCTGTTGGACTCCCTGCTTCTCCAATAAAGGGTGTATTCCCATTACTAATTCTGCAGGGGCTGTTTACAAGAGCCGTAAGTGGCACTGACCAAAACAGGGTGCACAGGGTGATTCCAACAGTTTCAGCAAAATCAATTGACTAGTTGACTTCCAGGGTGGAACTGAATTTATTAGTGTATACTTATGCTTGCTCTTTCTGTTTAGGTTACCAGCACATGGAGAGCTGTAATGTCCAAGCAAAAATATGTCCTAATGTAAGAAAATAAACTTTAGGAAGAAAGGCATTATTCTGAGATAGCTTTCAAAGTGACACCAACATCCACGTGGCGTAAAAGCAGTGCATTTGTCCCTCTTTTGCACAAATATAAACTGAAACTTCAGAAGAATCATAATGGAGTGGAGAATGGATGATGATTTTGTATGCTCAGTGAGTGTGTCACTGCAACACACCGTTTATCACACTAATGTCAGGTGTCCCTTTGGATCTGTGTACACCACAAAAACCCCACAGAAACTCAGCCCTGAGTCAAGGAGTGCACACAGCCACTCGCACACAAAGCCAACAGCACTGCACAGAAGCTTCCTGTGAATTCAAGTGAAGACCCAGGTTGTATGGAACATGCTCCAGTCAGGCCACAAGACACGAAGCTCGTCTGCCTTGGTGCAATCCCTCTGGATTTTGGATGCCAGAGCGTATGCTGCGGGAGGAAGTAGCCCTGTGCTGTGTGTTTGTGAGTGCTGTGCATACAGCTTAATTGCCAGCTGTAGTTACAGCAGGGATGTAATTAGCTTTTTATTCTTTTCTTTTTGTTGTTTTTTTTTTTCCCTCATTAAAGAGCCAGTGCAGTTCTTGAAGCACAAGAACCCTTTGCGGGTGATGTGCATTGTTGCACAAGTTAACTTCCCTCATCTCATGGATTTTTCTGAAGTCAGGCATTAGATCCAGGGACTGTAAGTGCTAATTAATTTATTCTTTTATTTTAATCTAACTGTTCCAAGATAAATACAAAGAAACTGGCTGTTATGAGGGCTGAATATCTAAGGCCTTGTTTTAGGATTGTGGGGAGATAGATGAGAAGCATTCTGGAAGAGAATGTCATTTGGGAATTGAAATATTGCTTTGGAACTCGGAGAGGGGGAAAGAAAAAAAAAAAAGAAGAACGAGATCTGGGTAGATTTGGGAGTCATCAAGGGAAAACAGCTGAAAAGAGATGAAGATATAAGTGTTAGTGCTGGACCAGAACAGGGTGAAAAAGCATATTCAATTTTGACTTCACAGAGATTGTATGAAACAGCTCAGGACATCCATCAGAATCTGATAGCAGATTCTCAGGAATAACTTACAGCCTGTGCTACTTTAGGAACAATAAGTTCTGTAAATATATCCCCTGTCTGCTTTTTACAGAGCAAAATGATGAGAGAGGAGCAGAACAATAGAATGGGATTATAAAATGCTGCAGCAGTAGGAGTTAAGGAAATGGAAATAGTGGCTGGTTTCTGTGATAGGCCCAGGAGAGCATGAGGACACTGCTTGATGTAGCTCCTGGATCAGTGGGTGATTTTTAGTTCACTACAGTTGCCCTTCTCACACGGCTTATTTTAAAAGGGAAAAGTGGTACTTTCAATTTAATATTTTCTGTAATAATCCTTACAGATTTTACGGGTGTTATCATCTCAATCCTTTGCTCCAATTTTTTTTTTTCCTAAACCAGCTTCTCACCCATATTTTTCAGCTGTCATTTAGAAGCTACTTTCCTCAGGGAATCTGACCACTGGTAGTGATTTCTGAGTTATTATTTCTCCAGGCTGCTGCTGTCCACCACCAACTCACAGCTGCCATCAGTCAGGAAGGCAATCAGACCTCCTGCCCCAGATCAAAATCTTCCCCTTCTTCCCCTTGTACTTGAGTGTCACCTGCACCCGCATCCTGCTGCTGGTGATTCATCCCCTTTTTCTACCCCTCACCCATCAGAAGAATCGATACAGTGGCAAAAAAGGGTACGACTATCTGTGTCTTCAAGCTTTTTAGGTGTGTTCTGGTTTTAATTGCTATTCCAGTCAAGCATTTTTATGGATTCTCCCTCCTCATTTATACTCTTCCTAAGTTCCTTTCCAGCCCGCTCTTTCTTACCCCCACACAACCATTGCCCACCTCACCTCTGTCCCTTGGGAAGGGGAGGTTTGCCATGAGTTTGAGAACTTTATGGCCTTACAGTTACTTGGAAGGGGGCAGGGAGGGCAAGGACCTGTAAATGCCCAATTGCCTTAGAGCTGGCAGCCTCTGGGGAGCTCCAGATGACACAATGACTTCTTTTGCTCCAGTTGTATTGACTTAAAAAAACAAACTTTCACTGTGTCTTTGGGGAGAAGATCCCACTGAAGGATGGATTAAAAGCTCATATAGTGACAGAGATCACAGAACTGGGACTGTTCAGAGTCTCAACTTCTACTTCAGTTTTTGCAATATACAATTTTAATAGCAACTACAACAACATCAAAAAATAAAAGTAATAACTGCACCTCCATCCTTGGAGATACTCAGAACTGAAGTGGGCAAGGTCCTGTGCAACCTGATTTAATTAAGCCTGCATTTAGTATCAGGCTAGATTGGATAATATTCAGAGGTCCCTTCTGACCTTAATTATTCTATGAATCCATGATTAGTAGCTGTTAATAGCAACGGCCCTGAAAATGGAATTTGAAATATGCACAGGGAATGAGATGATTATTTATACACCTTTTCGTGGATCTTGAACTTAAATTATTTACTGATATGCAGGCATGATGTTATTTAAATCAGGGGATAATTTCTTTTCCCACGGGGGAGAAGGTACCATAATTTTTCCTTAGACACAAGCTCGAATGTCGTGGAAATCAATGGATTTTGAAAATGTGCCTAATGTCAGGCATGTGTTGTGTATTTTCTGGAGCTGTAGCCCATGGTGGGGAAGCAATATTAATAACAGAAAGTGGCAGTTCCTGGAGATTAGAAAGAGATTACATCTCTCAGTACTTCACCTTGGGAAGTCTTTAACCATTCCTCAGAAAACAAGACCATTATAATGAAAAGTCTTCCCTTGTCGACCCTTGAAATCTTATTAGTAAATGGGATCTTTTCTTCCCCAGGGGCTTGATTGACTAACAGCGGAGGAGTGATTTCTGCAAGGTTCATGGAGGGAGCCAAACTCTTATGTTGATACTCATTTTGTGGGCAAGACGAAAAAAAAAAATGCCTGTGGATTTATGTCACATGTTTCACTTTATATTCCATTTCCAACTAGGTCCAAGAGATGTTCCTCTAATATTGAAAAATATTTTGGCGACCTACTTAGTAATTGAAACAGAAAAGTTACATCTACTATCATTAGACAATAATTATTTTGTTTTTCTAGGGAGGATTAGTAAGATAAACACTTCACAAATAAAGTTCTAGGGCTTCAGGCAAAGATATTTATTGACTTGGAAGGTACTTATCTCTTAGTTCACTCCCATGTAAAAAATATAATGATAGTAATTATGTTAAAAAAACAGATTACTTTTTAAATTATTTAAAAGTGCTCTTCCAGAATGTAACAGGATGATAATTGCTCCAGCAGCTTTTATGACCTCTGGGGAAGAAAAATTAGCCACAGGGAAAAGGAAGATACTAACCTGCTCTTTATATTTAATTCTACTTATTTATTTAATTATTTTTTGTTTGGCATCTTCATTTCAAATACACCTGGCCTTTGGGGGAATAAAGTGAACTCTGAGGATGGAGAAAGATTCAAACTCCTTGAAATTGATTGTTGTGCTAAAAGTCTCAAAAGAGACAGATATCAGAGAATTGTCAGAGTAGGTAAAACACAGATGTAACCAATACTTGTACCTCAGAATATCAGCATCTCATAGAAACTCAGACACCTGGGGTTTTTTAATTACAAAATAAAAAAAAAAAATCACAGTATGAGTATATTCTTGCAATGTTTTTATGCATAATGACAATTTCTTATTCTAATTTTTGTTTAGCTGCTCCATATTGTTATTAATAGTGAAAAGTAAATCTTGTAACAAAGATCATTATGTTCTTTGAGCTTGCTTTTGTAAATTTAGCACTCAAACATCCTTGGAAACATAAAACAAAGTGTAATCCTTATATTTTTACATATCTGTGAAAAATCAAAAACTAATCCATATGGACATATAAAGGAAGAGATCAGAGGATTGAGCTGACAAAAATTTCCTCAAAGGGACTAGAAAGCCTATAAACTTTCCTTTTTCCCAGGACACCCTTCACATCTGCCCCTGGGTTTTATAAATTCCACCTGTGCTTTTATTAATCATGTTCTTAAAGTAATTTAATCAGATTATCTCAAGTTGATGTGGATACTCAACCCAAAGTAAATTGTTTCAATTTGCTGAACATTATTAAATAAATAAATAAAAATGCTGATCCTAAGTGATGTTTGTTGTTCTGATTTGATTTCATTTCTGACCTGAAAAAATCAATTACTTCCACTGCCAAGTTTTATCCCCTTTTCTCCTCTAACTTCGTACTTAAGTTAATGGACTGTAGAGTCAGAAGGGAGCACTGTGTTAATGTAATCTGACCGCCTGCACAGCACAGACCATGGGAATTCCTTACACTAATTCCTGCCTGTAGTAAAATACTTTATAGAAAATGAAAAAAAAAAAATTGTCATCTAGTGTTAATTTGTTTTCATCTGTCGTTGTAAGAAGCTCATTACTACTCTGAGTAATCCACTCTAGCCAGGTCTACCTCTGTGTGCAAGGTGTGAGACTTTAAAATATGTGACTTACTAAGCTAAATAAATTGGATTTGGGTTGTGGGTTTGGTAGGAGGGAGGGGTTTGTCAGGTTTTTTGTAGAGTTTTGTGTTTTGGTTTTTTTCTCAGTGAAGACATGTTCATTTAGATGCTCTTGAGGAACATTATCCTACTCTGAAAGACAAAGCCACAGTGAAAAAAAAAAACACCTGAATTCTCTCCTGAGTCTGATAGTTTTAAACTTTTGGCTGTTATTTTACCCATTCTGTTTAGGCAGCAAATTTAAAGAACAGCTCTGCACAGGAAAATGCACTTTCAGAGATAACTAAAATTGGAAGCATTGGAGCTGTCAGTTTACACATTATTTACTGCAAATTTAGCCCAGATATAGGTCTGTAGTGATGAAACTACACTGCTTTCAGGACAGACACTGTCTCTGCATGGCATTATACTACACTACACAAATGTATCCTCTCATTCAGAGGCAGCTCTGGCATCTCTGCATGGGATGCTGTTGTACCAGGTAGGCAGCTCTGTGCCGAGCAATTCAGGGCAAGAACTCTCTTTTCATTATATGCATGTATGTGTAACTGCCTCTCCCTGGGGCCTCGAGGTATTGCTGTGCTAGAAATAAATTATAATAATGAATAAGTGACCTGGGCACGCACACACAGTCCGGGAATCTCTGATGTATGCAAATGGCGCTCGGTGCAAAGGGCTGGCACTAAATCCGGGCGATAAAGTTAACTTACAGTTCTGCCCCCGTGCATTTTAAATTTTATGTGAGCTTGTTATGCAGAGCATTTTGCCCCAACAGAAGTAAAATAAAATAAAAAAATAAAACAAAATAAAAATAAAGAGACAAATAACAAGTGATAGCATCCACCTGTTCAGTATTAGCAAGGGCACAAGGCGGTTCGTGAATGCTCCCGGTAAACTGTGACACAGGAATACTCTGGCCATAAACCCCACTGGGAGACACTGAGCAAATTATTCCATTCAGCCATATATTTGCAACGCTATCTGCCTGTGAATTTTACGGCATGCCCAGCTCAGAGATATTGGGCCACAATTATGCAAGAGATCAGCATGTGTAAGGGAGGGGATAAACACCCAGCACAGCCTCAGGGGGCCTTCAGGGGTTTGGTGTCCTTGTAGGGCTGCAGTGTCAGTGGGAATGTGGGGGTACCAGGAAGGTCTCCTGGCCAAAGCCCTCCAAGTGCAACCCTTCTTCTTCACGTTTTTTTCTTCTTGACACTGGGTTGAAGCTTAAAGCCCTTCAAAGCAGAGTTTACAGTTACAGTTCCAGTGATCTGATGCCTGAAGGAGATAACTGAATTTCATGCAATTACTGGGAATCGTGGGTGTCTGTCACTTGAATTTATAAAGTGCAGGCCAGTAGTTTCCCATGTATGGATGGATGTTCAAAGTCCTGTGATGCTGTTATAAGATCCATGAGCTTTTACAACATGTTGAACTCCTCTCTATTTGCTTGTTCACCAAGAAAAATAAAACGAAAACCAATAAAATGCTATGACAGCAAAATCACTTTTTTTTTTCAGATGAGCTGAACAAGAACAAAGAGGGAAGCAGTAGTGATCTGCAGGAATCACACACTCACATAAGTGTCTGCTAGAGGTCCCTTTGGCAACCTTTTCACAAGTAATTTGTAGTGGGGTTTAATTTTTTTTTTCTTTAATTTTTACGGGCACAAATATAGGAAAAATCATTAAGAGCTGTTTCTCCATGTTACGCAAACACCCAGGTCAGACCTTTATCAACCAGACAAAGCTGAGGCTGCCTCTGTCCAAAGTTGTCTGGGAGCATCTTTTTTCCATGCTATAAAGTGATCACTCATTCCATGACTTGCACTTTGCATTTTGGACCAAGTATCGTACTGTGCTGTGGGTAATTATGGTGGTAAAAACCTTGTGCACATCAAAGAGCTCCCCACAAGAGTTTACGAAAACTGCCGCAGAGTGAAGAAAAAGCTGAAGAGATGAAGCAGAATAAAAGCCACATCCTCTGTCACATGGGAGCCATTTGCTGATCAGGAATCACTGGCCAGCACTTATTTTCAAGTTGTTGTGGTCAGAAATGCAATCTGTGTCTGTCCAGAAGGGTAGGAAATACTATTTATGCTACTTCCTGAATAACTGCCAGTCCTCTGAGTTAAAATTCACAATTTTGGCTTGGAATATCAGAGGCTCTTAAAAACCTCTGCCTTGCTAACTAACCAGGCAGGGAGAGATTCCTAATGTGCCAACATTAAGATTTAGGAGACAGAAAAATAAATCTGTTCTTATAAATCATAAGGCAAATTTTGGCTAATTGAACAGCTTCAAAATACTGTTTTGTCTGTTCTCAGTCTATAGTGATGGCCTTACATAGCATAATTGTGTCTGTTCATATGCATATATATATATTTTATGGGAAATTCAAAGGGTTAAAACCAACTTGAAATCCTGATTGATGATAGAAATTGCTTTTAAAATAAATACTGGTGAAATACAGTGATGACTAAAGCTCCTCAGTAGCTGAAACAGAAATCAGACCTTCTAAAAATAATTCAGCCTAGCTTTTTGCATTATTATCTGAAAATATTATACTACTGTATTATCCTTCACAAAGTGTCTGTTCCTTCTCTGCTGCAGAAATTCATTCTTTAGCCTGCAAACATGTTATTTGTGCTCTTTTACAACAGAGGCTGCTCTCCAGCAGACCCCACAGGAATCACTGAATGGGAAGAGAGAAGCCCAGCTCCCATGTCACACTGTGAGTGGAACTCACTATCTTGTGGAGAGACCCAGCATGATTCAGGGTGACCTCATTTTCCATTAGAAGAAAGATGTAAGGGGTTCCTATGGTGAGAGAATGAAGAATAACTACTCACATCCAAAGGATTAAGTGGGTACCAAGCAGGAATGTGGGGTGCTTTGAGGAACGTGGTAACTTCTGCATCTCCTTAGCAAAGCATCCTCTTTCCTCTGGCTGAATGCTAGAGCTCATCAAGATCTTCAATTCTGTCTGACATCAAAAATCCCCTATATTTTTTAATCCAGTATTAAGGGTGTTTGAAGCCTTTCTGTAGATGTTGTGGTGACTAAAATGCAGCAAGACCCTAATCAGACACCTCTGACTTGGGAAAGCAAGCAGGTGAGCAGCTCTAGAGAATATGCTAAAATGGTCAGCGTCGGTGCCTCGTGGGCAGGGCTTTGGAGTCAGCCAGCAGAGCAGGGTGTTCTCAGGTGAAGGAGAGGGGTGAGGAGGGAGGGAGAGATCCTGATATGCACATTACCGCAGTCAGCCTGGCATGAGGTCTCTTTGACTTAAGAAAAAGACAACAGGGATTTACTTAAGAAAAGGCAGCTCTTGAAAAGTCAGTGGGGCTGTGTATGATGGGAGCATCGCCCACCTGCAGCCAGCCTGAGATGGGGCTGTGGTTCTCTCAGCCTTTCAACAACAGGAGCAATCTGCTCCTTCTCCACCTGCAGTTCTGTCAGATTATGTCTGTGCTGCAAATTAACTGAAACAAGGAGTGTCCTTCTGTTGCTGTGGGGATTCAGCAACATTTCCCGAGTCAGCTGGCCCACAGAAGGAATCAGGGAAGGCTCATTTTTGTAGGTGTTTCAGGATGTTTATTTCCCCAACTGCATCGTGGGCAATCCAGCACGAGAGTCCCCAAAGTCCCGGAACAACCCAGAGTTCCCCACGCAGGGGGACACAAAATCACCAATAAGAACACAGATCTGTGGTACTTCTGACCAGGGGCAGATGCAGGGGCAGAGAGACCCAGTGTTAAGCCATGCAGGCATCCCAGAGCCCCCTCCCCTCAGGGGAACAGGGGGGAGACCCCAACAATTCACCCTTTTGTTTTATATTATGAAGGTTTTTTCCTCAAGGGTCCCAAAAATTCAATATTTGAAACAGCAGAACAAACACAAAATAACCAGAACAATTTCAAAAGAATATAAGCTACCCACCCTGAGTCCCAATGTCCAAACAGCTTATTTCTGGCATGCTTGGAGGGGAAACTGAGGCAGGAGAGAGAGTCTCTTTCACAGGAGTTGGCTCTCTGCTGGATGTTAGCACTGTGATGCAGGTATATTGTGTCTGTTAGAACTCCAAATAGAGATAGTTAACTCTTTCCTTTCCTTACCCTTTTATCCCCCCCTTGGTATAGGAGAGGAATTGTGGGGAAAC
>WEIT01008479.1:311561-372891 GCA_013389985.1 Dryoscopus gambensis | reverse complement strand
TTTCACAGAAACATAATCATTCTTCATTTGCCACAGCAATGCAGCATCTTTCTTGCTCTTAGGCAAATAAGTGATAAAAAGAATTTCCCCTTTAAACAAAAAATCTACTGCTTTTTTAATTGTGTTTTTGTGATTGTAGAAATAAGAACTCAGATATTCACTGTGGCTTTCAGCAGACTTGGCAATGAGTGAATCTTAACCATGATAATTAAGGAGGAAGAAAATGTTGTGAGGAAGAAAAGAAGAAGGAAACCAATATGATTTAAATTTGTTCACATTGCTCTTGGGTCAGTGAATTTCTGTTGTATGATGAAGTTAAGAATTTACCTTTGAAGTAAATGAGCAGTAAAGGCTGGATTTGAGATAAACAAGTCCAATACATTCGACTTATTTCTGCCTGACCAAGCAAGATTTCATTGGAGAGGAACCTATTGTTCACATCCATTTTTACAGGCAGCTGTTGTGCTTGAACTAAAGAAGTCTTCAAAGCTCTAAGACAGCAAAGTGGAAGAGAAGTCCATGGCATGGCAGCTGGATGCTGATTTCCTTCAAGGAAAGGCAGAAGTCACATATTTTGCCAAATTTTAAATAACACTAGAAAATACACCACATACACAGATGAAGAGCTGAGGCCAGTTCAGTCTTCTCCATCAATTTCTCATGGAAATTTCCCTGTAGCAACTATTGCTGTGATTATTTTAATTGTATTTAGTTTAAATTAATCAACTGTCTAACATCTCATTATTAACTTTCTTTGAACAGCCACAAACTCACAAGAGATTAACTGAGTCAGAGGTTAAAATAAACAGCTGGCATTAAAACATTTAATCTGCAATTGTTGGATTCACCAAGTGGAACAATATATTCCAGAAAATAATGGAATTCATCAGTGCAGTCTTAAGAAGTTATAAGTCTTAGAAGTTTTTGCATTTCCTCTTAAGCTGACTTTGTGTTTTATCTATTTTCCTATAGAAAAATGTCTGGTTTTGCTTCCTTCCTTTAAAACGCTTTCCATTCTCTTGGAGCCCTTCTTTGCATACTGAAGTACCTTCCACTTTTGGTGGCTTTTTGAGGTGGTCAGGAAATAGATGATGTTTTTCAAGACTCAGGCACAATTAGGCAATAAGGTAAATTATCTTGGATGTGACCGCCAAGGAGCAAGGTTGGGTGGTACCTAAGGGAAGCGCCTTTCAAGAGCAGCAGTAACACAGTGAATTCTGTGTGGCAGTTGCTCTCTAAATCAAGGACATTTTTATTTCTACAAGATCCCAGCCCCATGTTGAACCAGTGGTATGCATATTTTCCTTGGATCAGAGATCAAAAAGATTGTTTTAAAAGTATTTTTGTATGTGATTGTGTGATGGGTTTATCATTTCTTCTTTTAGCCAGGTTTTCCCTCTTCCCCATCTGTCTCAGTTGATGTTGCCAATATGGCACTTTCCATCTGGCCCTGACTGCTACAAAAGCTTTTGCTGTTTTCAGCCACAGATCCTTCAGTGAAAAAGGTGCTGTGGGATGGGCAGTGTGAAGAGCACCTCCCCCAGAAGGAGGGAAGTTTCTTCAGCACTTGTGATTTCTCACTCTGAACTTAGCCCAAGTTGCATCTGGAGCTGCTCCCTTGCAGCAGTGTGGTTTACCACAACGCCAAAGGCTCCAGATAATGCTCATTTTATTTAAAAATATTTCACAGCCCTACTGTTTGCCCATAGTTGATTAACTGGCTGTATAATCTCAACCATGCTCATCCTTGGACTGTTGATAGCACACTTGGTGTCTTAGGAAGGTCCTTGATGCAAAAGTCTAGTTTTTATAACATCTTTAAACACAGTCATTCCATCTACCACAGGAAAAACATGCATTCATCTTCAAATGCACTGGTAAGCACTATCCATATCTTAAAACCTGTAAATGATCGGAGGGAGATGGGGAAGAAGGGAAAAGGAAGCCTGGGAGACTCTTTGAAACTTAGAAATGTTTGCCAAACAAATTACTTAAGGAAGAATAGCCCAGAGCGAAAGTTTCAGCCCCAGACTCTACAACTTCATGTGCACATGGAAATCAGTCTATGTCCTAAGCTGTAGAGGTGGGATTTGGACCGCTATGATTCATCTGGTGGTTCAAGAAGATGTCTTTCTCTTCAAGAAGGATAGGGAGCTGCTGGAGAGGGTCCTGCAGAGAGCACAGAGGGATCTGAGGTTGGGCATCTCTCTGATGAGGAGAGACTACGGGAGCTGGGCCAGGTTAGTGTGGAGAAGAGGAGGCTGAGAGGGGATCTCATCAATCCATGCAAATATCTCCACAGTGTGTCAGGTCAGTGCCAGACTCTCTTCAGTGGTGTCAGGACAAGGAGCAAAGGCCATAAACTAAAAGAAACCACAAAAAGTTTCACTTCACCATGAGGAAGAACTGGAGATGAGCTTCCTTGGTTAGGGCATGGTTCCAGCAATGCCAGGTTTGTGGGTTTGATCTCTTTATGGGCCATTCATGTACGAGTTGGACCCAATTATCCTTGCGGGTCCCTTCCAACTCAGAATATTCTGCGATAAACTTCTTTCCATGAGGGTGGCAGAGCTCTAGAATGGGTGCCCAGGGAGGATTGGGGTCTCCCTCTCTGGAGACATTCCAGAGAATGTGGTTCCTGTGTCACCTGCTCCAGGTGACCCTGCCTTGGGCAGGGGATTGGATGGGATGATCTCCAGAGGTCCCTTCCAATCCCAGCAATTC
This sequence comes from Dryoscopus gambensis, assembly GCA_013389985.1. Taxonomy (NCBI): domain Eukaryota; kingdom Metazoa; phylum Chordata; class Aves; order Passeriformes; family Malaconotidae; genus Dryoscopus; species Dryoscopus gambensis. The sequence continues at coordinate 370,167 of WEIT01008479.1, read as the reverse complement.
TGGGATTCTGTAATAATTAGGAGCTGTGTGAGCCTGTTGGTCAGACTCTGCTGGCGAGTGTCCCTTGTGCTCAGCTGGAATCTCCCTGACCAGAAGCTGCAAACTTCTGTGAGAAAAATAAACTGCTTTGTCCAGACGTTTGAGGAGGAAAAAAAATGAGGAGGTTCTTTATGCTTTAGATTTATACACAGCAATTGTACCTCATTAGTCTGGATTTATGCTACACAGGCCAAACACATAAATAATTGAAACCTTTCAGAGCTGTGTGAGATCCTCGGCTGATTTTAAAAGCAGTTTATTGTGGCATTTCAAGGTGCTGTTTAATCCCAGTCTTCACCAGTGATTTTTCAATTAATCTTTTAATAGCACTATGTATAAAATAGACTAAACATAGAATTATATCAGCTCTAATAACTGTATTATGCAAAATTAATTTCCAGCAGCAGCACAGGGAACTGTGGACTCCTTAAGGTTTTTGTGAGATTTTGTTGGTCAAATGCCAGGAATTGTAAATAGATAAACCTTACCTTGTATATTAAGAAAACATTAACTAATTTTTAATGAATGAAAATACCTAGATTTTTTTCCTTGAATGATTAGTTGTATTCCTAGATACATTATTTTTTCTACTATGATAATCAAATTATTTTATGATTGTTTCACACACCTTATTTCCATTATCAGAATTCAGAATACGTCTTGTGTGAAACAAATCCTGTGTACAATTTATTCATTAGTATCAGAAATATTTTAGAGAACAGTAAACTTTAGCCCTACTTTTTCAGCTGACAAATATGAATTTCTTAGCATCATTTACCCAGCCAGTCCTACTCAGGGAAGAAGCTTATTTTCTTGTGTACATCTGGGAACTACTTCATCTTTAAATTCTTTTTGTCCTCAATATTTGTAAAGAAGTACTACAGAAACTACAAAGATGGAGTAAATTTTTTTGCGGATACTTTCTGCAGGAACTGTTTTCTGTAATTTCTGTTTCTAAAGCATAATACGCATAAGTAACTTCCAACCTGAAAAACTGAATTGTTTCTGCCAAACTCAGAGCAGAAATCTCAGGGCAGAAATCATGATTTCTTCTTTCCAGGTTATCTTACAAAATTTTTGCTTTTAAATTAATTTTTATAAATTTATACTGCTGCCTAGATTTCTAATAGATCTGTCATAGAAAAATATGAAGCAGGTTTTTATACAGCTTTATTCATTCTCTTTAAACCCAGACACATTTGCATTTGAACTTTCAGATCTTGTTCCCGGCATTTGAAGCAGTCTGATTGTGTGGCAGTGGGTTGTATTAATTGCAAATAGGCCAGACATCTGTTCCCTGAAACTGAATAATTCCTTGTGTCTCATTTTTGTTTATTAGTGTTTTACATCAAACCATTATTATTTTTGTGGGGAAAATGGATGCTGAAATTTATTATTTGCCCGTTAGGAAAGACACCAGACTGATTTCTGTGCATGATGTTGGAGAACTGGGAGGAGAAGGGGAATTTGCAAAGTGATTTGAAATCGGTATCGATGTTGTATTGATTGGAAACAATTCAGTGCTGTTATTTCCAACACAATTCCTCATTTCCAAAGTGCTTTGCAGTGTAAGCCTTCCTGCCTGCCTGTCGGGTGGTTTATCAGGAAACCAGTGCTCAGCAGGCACTGGATGAAAGCAGGCAGGTTCATGGGAGGGGCGTAGCTCTGGTGGTCACATTTGGTGGCTCAGGCACCTGGTTTTTCGGCCTGTAGGATGAATATTCATTTAGGGATTTACTGCCTTGGAGACAGTAGCTTGGTTTTGGTGTTTGATGGAACTCCCGGGATGTGTCAGGATCTCCTGTGAGCTGGAGGAATCACTCCTGAGCTCACAGTGGGACTCATGACTGCAGTGGCTTCACAGTTTGTGCCTTAAAATGGAGAACCAGCATTTAAAAAGCATTAAAACCACCATTTAAAGGGCATTAAGTGTTTGAGGTGACATGGGCAGGGGAAGAATGTCTTGAATTAACAAAATACATGAGCAGGGGTTGGCAAGTAAATTGAAAAGAACTCTCTGCTTGTCTAGTGAAGAATGAGGAAGATGAGGAAGAGTCTTTCCCTTGGGAAAAGGGAACAAGCGAAGAGAAAAGTAGAGAAAGACTTGTGAGAAATGGCCTCAGCTTTGCTCCCTCTACAGGGTTACTGTGCCCAAAGCTCTCAGGTGTGTACTGATATCCCCATAGATTTATATTGTGGAAGATCAGACATCATTTTCATCCATGTAAAATTCCTGGTGTACTCTAATTTAGAAAGGAAAAAAAGAGACAAAATCCGTTCCATCTTCTGTAGAAATGCTGGACTGGTGTGAGCCTTCCATAAGTGTGACTGGCCACTGGCAAAATCTGTCCTTGAACCTTTGAACAATATTCCTGTGCCAGTTTTTGCCTTATTAAGAGAATAGGGAATGTTACCGAGGGAGAAGAGCCAGCTCATCCTTAGTATGGTAGAAGCATTTAAAGCCCTTCATTTATGTTGACTTTTTATCAGGCACTATTGCAATTAGGTTAGACTAATGAAAGGTAAATTCCTGCTCTTGCATAAAAAAAGAAATCCTTGTAAAGAACCTAATTAGTATGTTTGTTTATTTAGACTCTAATGGCTTAATTGCATCTTATCTTGCTATTTACAAATAGGCATCATTAAAGAATAATGAGCATGTGAGGGAAAACACAGCCATACCAGCAGCAGATGAGACATAAAAAATGAGGGGGAAAAAAAATCTAGTTGAAAGTCTGTGTGTGGTGGGTTTTTAACTTTATTTTTAATGCAAAACCTTTTTTTTCAGCATATATAAATGTGATTTCCATGCATTGTACTGATTAGTAAGAAGGATCTGTGAGTGGGAGGCCGAGCTTGTGGCTGGTTCCATGGCAAGGAGCAGGTGTCTGGCCTTTTGCTGGAAATCTGTAGCTTGGTTACGTCTCTGGTTGGATGTTGCCTTATTTCTGAGGTGAATAAAAACCACACACACACTTGTGCTCCTTTTTATAGAAGCGGGGAGGTGCCCATGTTAACTGAAAATAATGTTTTCTTTCTTTTAGCTCTGCATTGCAGAGCATCTGCAGCTCAAATCAGCAGCACATTCCCTGGAATGCTGAGGGGAAATCTGCAGCTTTGGGAATTTTTCACAAAGTGTTGGAGCTTGGTGTTGTCAGCACACATTTTCCTGATATCAAACTTAAATAAGTTTTAAGAAAGAACATTTGTTAATGAGTTGTTTAAATGGTTCATAAAAGGGCTTTTCACTTGATATTAGTTTCAGTGAGGAGGCAAAATTAAAGTGGGGATTTCAAACTCTTTCCTCCAGGCAGAGTTCTGGCATGGTAAATTAATTTTGATCCTTTTCATTTTGTAAACTCATTTGGACTCTGAATCTGACTTACTTGGAAAGGTACTTTCTTCTTTTCTGATTATAATTGGTGTTAAATGGGAACTTTTTTTAGCAGTCTTACAAGAAATTATCTAAGCATTCTCCCTGATTATTCTGTTTCCCCCTCTCCCTTTCTTGGCATACTGTGTCTGTCAGATGCTCCTTGAGATTTATCTTGGTGATAGACAAAATATTTTTAAAACTGGGATATTTCAAGAAGATTTTTATTTTATATGTCTTTGTCAGAAAAGCTGCATAATATTGCAGATTTCAATCAGCTGCCTGTCCTACCTTCTTCTGGGGCTTGCCATTTTAGGAAGCAGGGGATTTATGAATAACTTAACTCTCTGAATTTAGTATACTTTAGTTAAAAAGGAAGTTAGAAGTACGTTGTTATTACACAGCCCAAAACAGAAGCTACAGAAGTATTTCACTTGCAACTGTTCCATTTTCAGCTCACAGAACTGTGGGGCATATTTTTTCATTCATATTAATTGAATTTTAAAGTGACCTTGTACATGTATTGATTTGAATTAAAATTTTCTACATCAAGGACGAGTTGGCATATATCCTTCAGGCAAAATATTAAAAAGCCAAGTGCTGTCTTAACAGGATATCGACAGGAGAAGTTGAAATTTAATAGGAAAACTTGGCTTAGAAAGGAAATTGTTGCCTTTTTGTCTCAATTGAAAGGTATCTTTTCTGTACAAGGAAGGAAATTTCTTTCAGTTAGTACCTGTGGAAATGCAGGGGCATTTCAGTGCCCATTAAATAGGGTGAGTCTGGACCTCCAGGAGAGACCTGCACTCTTGGAGCTTGGAGTAGAACTATCAAATTACTGGTTTACCAGAGCCATTAGTGTTTTATTACATTCTTTCAGGTGATCTGTAGGGACACAGTTGTATGACTATAAGTGTAAATTATGTTCCACACATAGATCATTCCTGAGCACAGACTCCAAGCAGCCAAGTTCAGCAGGGATTGGAATAAAATGGGCTGCTGAAAAACATGATTTGTAAAATACGGTGGAGTTGAACAAAAACATTAAGCTCTGGAAATAGTTACAAATCTTGATTACTGGAGGAAAAAATAAAGGGTATTGCATTTGCTGTGTACAATATGGAACGTGCTTCACCCTGAAAATAGCTGCGGAGCATAGTTCTGGCTTCCACATCTAACAGCATCCTCCAGTCTGGTGACAGGCTGTTGTTCATTCTTTGTACTACTATCCTCATTCTTTCAGTGCTGTTAAAGTGATGAACTGTAATTTCTCTGAGCTGCTCTTTTACAGAATTCCTGCTTCTGTCAGACTTAACTAATGAGACAGTCCTACAGAAATCATCTGAAAGTCCCAATGTCTCTTCCAGCCAGAGTAAAATCTACAGGAACCCCTTGTCAAAACAACAGTGGTACAAAACAGCAAAGTCCTTTGTTCCAGTACCAGAGCACTGTAAGAGCTAATTCAGACAACCCAGCACCCACCCAGCCAAAGTTTGGGTTTCCAGGGTGCCTGGGTGCCCCCTGCACTAACCAGTGTGTAAGGGGGGAGTGCAGCAGTAGGACCTTTCTCAGGGAGCTCACTGAGATACCCAGCTAGGGTTGCGCTTACGCAGCTCCATACACGTGTGGGAGACAGGAATTTTGAATTTTGATGGTCAGGCAAGTGGGTGGTCAGGGTCCTGTCCTGGACATTGTGCAGGATGTGACATTGCGGTGCTGTGACGGATTCTGGAAGTGTGGAGTGAACCACTGGAAGGGTATGGAGTCAGATCACCTGGAAAAGGGCAGGGAGCTAACACGGAAGCATTCGTGCAGGTAAATCATGTGGGGAGGTTTGAGGCCAGCAGTAAGTTCATTCTAGCAAGCTGGAGTGCCACACACAGGATTTTTCAGCTTGTTACGTTCCACAGATCACTCTGAGGATTTTCAGGAACATCCCACACAGGCTTCAGATCAACCTCAGATTTATTTCTACCTGGCAGCGATGGGAGATGCCATGAATGCACAATGTAAAGAGGAAGAGGAAAGAAGGGAGCATCAGCTAAAGTGTGTGCAGGCGATGGGGGTAGAAAATACTGTACATAAAGCTGGGTCTGGGTGTATGTAGGGCAGCCTTATCCTTCTTCCATTAAGATTTCTTTTTCTTTAAAATGTTGTCTTTAAAATGTCTTCTCTTCCTCCTTTTAATTTTATTATATATGGCTGATGCCTAGTGTGAAGTTATAAATAAGGGTCTGTTCTCTCAGCAGACCAATATCCCACTGAAGTGCCAGTTTTAATAAGGTAGAAAAATAAATTGAAAACCCTTAACTCTTAATGTGCTGGCAACTTTTCTCAAAGTTTATTCATTTCCTCCTCTTAGCAATTATGACAAACCTCTGTGATTCTAGTGGATGATCAGCATCATAGCTTGGGCACCCCTGGGTCACAGCTTTGCATTTTTAACTTCATTAATACAGTGTCAGGTGCTGAAATAACTCTGACAATTTTCTGTATATGCAGACCAACCTAGGGCTTGTTAAAGAGTACCCTGGCAAGATACTGCATTTAAACCAAAACTCACAGCACCTGATAGCACAACATGGTGTTCCCATACATGTTCATGCTTCCTGGTGTGTGCATGGCTCAGGCCCTCATAAAAGTTCCTGTCCTTCAGGCTTTCCCATTTTTTTTTTCTTCAGAAATAAGCCATTCTTCTGACCCACTTTTTATGTTCTTGCAGTATCATGCCTGGCAGCCTGTCTTTTTGAAGGCTGTCATTGCTTTCCCTTCTTGTTTCCCTGTCCTCTCTCTTGCTGTGAACTTGTCCTGCCCTGTCGTTCAGACTCTTCTCTGCTGGAGTTCTCCATGTCCCATGCCAAAGCCTTGTCATCAGTTCTGTCCAGGGTTTGTGGCTCTGTCTTGCTCTGTAGTGATTAAAGTCAGCTCAACTTGGGGCTGCTGGTGTTGGAACAAGGTGATGGGTAAGAGTCATTAACAGAAGTTACAAAGGAATAACATCCAACAGATCAATAAAGGTGCATATTGACTGATTTCTTTGGGTGTGGATTTGTCTGCTGAGGTCAGCAGTGCAAACACGTTTGTTTTAGTGTGTGTTAATCTATACAGGATGAAATGTTGGAACGCTGGCAGAAAACGAGCTGCTTCTGGTTGGGAAATATTAAAATGAACTAATTGTTTCCTTTTTATCTCAGTTTTATGCTTTTGTGGGTGAGGAAAAACTCGCTAATAATCTCTACATAACAAAATACAAAGGATTCTTGTTAGACACACATCTTAACTGTATTGAAGTACAAGTTCATCTTTGAAATGTAAATTGATTTTTAGATTAAAATGCCTTCATTATTGCATTTTTGTCAATAATATAATTTAGGCTTATTTCTGTTGTTATACTCTGACTGACCCTCTATGTTTTCCATTATGCTAGTTTTACTCTTTGCACTTTAACACTTTCACAGAAGGAAATGAAACCTTTGAAAATGTAACATTTTTACTTTAAGCTGTAGTTCCCTTTGAAATAATTTTACATTTTTATTGGACAGAAATTGTTTTCCATTAAACTCACGGCATGCTTTTACAAGCCAGCATTAGGAGAGTCCGATTCTTCTTTCAAATTGTTTTTCTCTAAGTGGACTTATATTGGAGAATATCAAATTCATCGAAAATAATCACATTTGCCCATTGTTTTTGACAAGTTATTGAGTTGTGGTGTTAATAAAATGGAGAGAATTGCTTGGCAGTGTCATGTCTGCACAAGGGAATTCTGTGAACTCATACATTTTCAGTTGCAAATGAATGTTTGTTTGTTCTGCACTTTATAGTCTCTCTCCTCATAGCACACACTGCTTTTAGATCTTTTATTTTGGTCTCTCTATAAAATATTGAAAACTAAAATTGCATCAACTTAAGCTGTTAACTCGATGGTCTTATGAATTCAGACACCATCAACTCGCCCTCAGCTCGTTTGTGTCCTTCTCCTGTTCCTCACAGGTTACCTTAGGAAAAGTGTTAAAAGTGATCGTGGTGATGCGGAGCCTCTTCATTGACCGCACCATCGTCAAAGGGTACAACGAGAACGTCTACACCGAGGATGGCAAGGTGGGGAGTGGGCTGTCCAGCAGCCCTGCATTCCATTTGTACCTGCTGCTTGCATGGCACAGAGCTGGGATCCCACTGCAAGCACACTGGAAACATAAAACTGGCAAAAGACTTGGAATGTTTGCAGAATGTTCTGGTTTAAATTTGGCTTGCTTTGCTTGGAGTTTGCATCCCCAAGTCTCTGGCTTCTTTCTAAGCTCTGAAGCCTTTGCTTGAATTTCTGATTTATCACCTTAGACCCCAGTTGCTGTGTTCGTAGTGTCTGCTGAGAAAACATTTTTGCAGTGTACCAGCACATCAACAGCCCAAGGTTCAGCTTTCTCTCTTCTGAGAGCCATTGAGAAATCTTGGGCTGGTTTTTTTTGGCTTGATAAACACAACAGAGAGGATCATTGGTAGGTACTCCTCAAAAATTCACTTGCCAGCAGCAGCACATCATGAACAGCAGCTACTACAGCAAGTGTTACCTGTTTCCACAAGTGATTTTTTTTGTGAACAGTTCACCCTGCTTGAACCCTGAGGTTTCCCGTGCCTGCACACACTCCATATGGCTCTGCTCAGCACATCAGGAGATGTTAACGGGACCTGAGGGCCTTAGCTCAGCTCGGGTCTCTTTCCAGGGTGGAATGGTCTCTCTTCCCGAGACATCCGCCAGGACTCTCCGTTGCCAGTAACAGCACTAAATACATCCATGTTTCACATTGTCTCTCTGGAGCTTTCTCTTCTGATTATGAAGCCTATTAAAATAAAAAGTTCATTATATCAAGATGAGTATTTGGCACCCATAGGCCATGTTATAATGAGGCGAGACTTCTTTTCCTTTCAAAAGTGGCAGCTGTGTTTCAGCACACAGAAGCACGTTGTGTGCTGACCCAGAGTTCAGCAGCTCTGAGTCTGAAGCTCTGTTCTCTGGAAAAGGCCAGGAGCTGAGCTGCTGAAGGAAATAGTGCAGCTCTATTTCCCAGGTGAGACATTCTCCCTCAAAGGGCAGGGGGTTGGCCTAAGAAGTAGTAAAATAAAAATTGCTTAATTTTGATTTGCCTTTTTCAGATAGGCAGGTTTAAATACCAGTTTGCCACAGAAGCAGCTGCTCTCTACTCCCTGTATATTTGCATATAAATACAGAGTTACAGCACCAGCCCCTCTTCACCCCAAGTTCTGCATGGAAGTGAAATGATGGTCTGCTGAGAGAGCACTGACAGTGTGTGATGGATTCCTGTGTCACACTTCATTTGGGCGTGCTCGTTTCCTCTGATGAATCCAGTTTCTTTTGAAGCTCCCTTGAAATACAATAATGCTATATATGCTGAAAAGCTAAGTAAGGAGTTCCTTTCTGAAACTCAGCATCTGGCATTGGGATTCTGTTCAGCTCAAGGTGAACTCTCCCGGGAGCTGCACATTGTTCTTCTGCCGTCGTTTGCTGCCAGGGGACAGCAGGACTTGCCAAGGCCAGCTCTGGGCACAGGGCACTAACCTTTGCCTGCTGTCAGTGGGGAGCAGATCTGCTCCTCCAGAGCATTGCTGTTAACACCTGGCTGATTTCTTGCTTTAAGCTAGTCTGCAGGGGAGTCTGTTCTCTACCCATTTAGCTTTGTGTCCAAACTGGGGCTGTGTGGCTGCTCCTGCAAGGCTGCACCAACCCGTGACCTTTTCGTGGCACTTTGCTATTCCAGTGGGCATCCCAGAGATTTTGCAAACCTGAAGGTCTCTGTTCTAGGTATAAATAGGAACATTTCATTTGACTGAAGTAGAATTGGAGTTGGAGCCCCTTAAATCATGAGCAAATTTGGCTTGGAAGATTAAATAAATGCGTAGCTTGCTAGTTTTGCCAACTGGAGCACATATTGACAAACAGTGAGCTCCTTTTTTTTTTGTCACTAATTAACTACTCTGGTAATTGGAGAATAAGAATTAAGATTATGCTCTCACAATGATTTGCTTTCCTTATTGTGCCTGCTGGGAATGAGCGATTGCAGTCAGTTATGAGCAGAGTCCATTGCAATTCCTTCCCTGTCACAACAGATGCTGTTGGGAAGATACTTCATTGAGGTTTCTACACGATTCTGGCTTCCCAGTTGCTAGCCTGATAGCATGAAAAATGCACTAAAATTAAGGAGAAACACACAAAAAAGTAAGAAAAAGATCAGTGAGTATCATCTTTATTAAATAACAGAAATATGGAGAACCCTCAGGAACACAGTAGGAGGTGATGGTTTTTCCAGGGAGCAGTTTACACAGTCATTGTTGATTTGGGGCTTAGCTTATGTATTCCTAGGAAACATTTAATATTTGTAAACAACAGGGAGAAGAGGAACTAGGTGCTAGCATGCAATATGGCAATGCTGAAATGGCTCTTTTCTGAAAGGAAGAAGGGACACTGGATAAGTCATTGTACTTTCTTTGCACTGAAATAACTGGATGAGGGTCTGTTGAGTCACCCTCCAAACTGCATACGCTGGAAAGTCCTTTAAGTACAAACAGTGAAATTCAGTGGGAGACTTTTTCCAAGAAGAAAGGAGTTTGGGGCAACCAAGTGTATTCAGTGGCATTTGAAAAAGGAGAACTGGCCGTCACTGGGAGATTGGTCACACAGACAGTAAGTGAGAAATGGACTGTGCACAGAAGTGGCCAAAGATTTCCCCTCTGATCAGGGGAGTCATCATTTATTACTGAAAATACACTGGTTTTTAGCAAATTCTGCATTACTGGGAAGAAAAAAGCAAGAGACAAGTGCAAACAGCAGACCTGTTGAGACTCTTCTGGTCCTTCAGTCAGGCAAGCCTAGAAAAAAAACCCAAATCCGGGTGTTTCTCCTGCTTGTGGAGCTGCACAGTGCCACACCAGCAGTTACCCAGGAAAGCTGACATTGCATTTTCCAGGTTGCTTTATCTTGCTGTGTGCTCACACGTTGTGCTGTGCATGTTGACAGGTGCTTACGTGAAAGCCTCACATGGTCTCTGCTGAAGTCTCGTTAAACTGGGTCCCCCGCTCTTCGGCGTTTAAATACTTTCAAAATTAAGGTGAAAAAGCAGGAGTTTTAAGCTTGCAGTGAGTAAAACAAGACACGCCATTCTGGGGTTTTATTTTCAAGCTTTGCTTATACAGACAGAATCATTGCATTTCTTAAGTGCTTCGTGTACCTCTCGTGAATTATTCACAGACCCTGCAGAATATGTCTTTGCCAAGCTGCCAGCTGCGTAACTTGGACATTTTTGGTGACACTCTGCAAAAACAATAAGCGAGATCTGGCAGGCTCTGACACGTCGTGGGTGCTGGACCTGCTCACAGTTGCTCTTGCTCACCATCCTAACCCTTCATGTCCACCACAGACTGATGCATTTTAATTACCCTCATGATTTTAGTGGTGGCACTGTGCCACCCTTAATTTCAGAGTGTGACATGCTTGTTGTGCATTGAAATTTAACCATGGATAGTAATTAATTACTAGTGCTTTCCTGGTTGCCGAATAAATGAAGCCATGCAGCTCATCTTCACAGGGCAGCTGAGCCATTGGTCTGCCAACAAAAAATCATATTGGGATTTTTTGGCATAATATTAGCACGCTTTTCTTTGGATGCAGAGACCAAGAACCACCTTGACAGGGCATGTGGGCACTTCACATCACTGCCTAGCCAAATTGCTGTTTTGCATCCCTTAGACTTAACTAAAGAAACATAAGTGTCTCTGTTGAATTCTCGTGTTCAGGAACTTGGGTTATGTTAATGCTGTGGCTTCATTAATTACCCCATATCAATAAGAAAAGGCAGCTTTTAGCCTCCTAGCGTCAGAGAGGAGAAGAAATAGTAGTATCAAAGGAAAGCTTCAAAGACAGGCAGAGCTGTCTCTCGGGTAATTTCTGATCCCTGCATTCTCACCACTTCAAAGCTGGATGTGTGTGTGTTTGGGTGAAGGGGGGGTTGAATCCGATTTCTCTAATAAGTGTTGGCACCGGACCTGTTTGATATGGGATGCAGGGAACATTCTGATTTGTTATCGCCTTTGAAATCGCTCAGACGACCTTCAGAAAACGGCCTCTTGTTACAGCTGCTGGGGGTGGGTGGGGAGAGGGGCACTGGGGAAAAAAAGCCCCGGTTTAATTCACATGCAGAGGATGCCCTGAAATTGTGCTTTCAGCAGTTTTTTAGTTACAAATGTGTGTCTTGATTGAAAGTGAAAAGTTGAAGAATAATAGACCTATAACGATGCATTCTTTAATCTGCCTCTGCCTTAATCCTCAGTTCCAGGGGGAAAGGTGGGCACTCATTTGGGATGTATGCATGGAGCAGGGGCTAGTAGCTTTTTCTTTTCTCCTTTTTTCTTTCTTTTTTTAACATGGATAACATCATGTCTGTAAGACAGACATTCATTACTTTTTCAGCTTTCCCATCTCCATGCCAACTAATGAACATTCTGAACCTGTTGGACTCATCTTAAAGCAGCATCTGAAATGGACTTTTTTTGAGCCTAACTAGAGAGGATCACATACTTGGTTTGATCACTGGAGATCAGCAAACCATCGATACATTCCAATTACAGCAACGCTGCGGTCAGAGAAAGCTGTAAATTACATTAAAACAGGTTTTTTAAATATATACATTAATTTTTTATTTTCAAATGTAGACTTTTCTAATCTTAAAGTGCAGTGCTGCCTCCCCAGCAAACACAGGTGGGATAATACCCTGTTAATCAAGCTTGGGTCCAAGTCTGGGCCGCACCTTATGAGTGTTGGTGTTCACACAGGTTCTTGATCCCACCCCAAGAGCCAGGAAATGTAGGGAGGTGCCTCAGGGTATGCATGTCTCCATGCAGCCTGGAAAAGGCATTGAGGCCTCAGCTGCCTTTTGTCTCACGGCAAGGTCAGCGGTGCTGAGCCGTGAAACATCGATCCTGGAGTGGCTTTTGAAGTTTTAGCATCACGGCCTGTCCACACTGAGCACTGGGGACTCAGCAGTCACTGCTGTGCAGCATTTGGACATGGGCCACTTCACACTGCTGCTCCTACAAGAAGGAGAGCTTTTAGCATTCTGACGGTTTTTAGCATGGTGAATTAATCACTTGGACTCAGCATCCTTCCCCCTCGCTTCCCTCACCCCCCTCTAATGCGTTTTACTCACTTCATGTGACTTCCTCACTTTCAGACTCTTTTTGTGCCTTTGAAAAGTCTTGTAGCGTCAGTTGGAATGTATGGGCACATAAGGCAGAACTGAAATAATCAGTTGTACCTGGGAGAACCCCCCTTGTGAGAACACGTGTATCCAACCGCGGTATCAGGCACTAGAGGAGCTACCCCTGCTTCATAAATTCACTCAGAAGTTCTGTCTAGACCAAGATTCCTGAGATTAATGCTTTATCAAACACCTTTCCTGTGACAAGTTCTGTGCATACAGAATTGTTGAGTACACTGGGACCTGTTGAAAAAAAAATGTGATTTGCAAGTCTGGGGTTGATGGAAGCTCCTCTTGTTTTTCCCTGCTGCTTTTCCTTGACAGCCCAAGATGTTCCACAGGGCTGGGCTAAGAGAGCATTAACGTATCAGTTGGAATTGTTAAACGCGAGAGCCGCTGGGTTGTTCAGCAAGGACAGCCCTCCCTTCTGGTTTGGGGGCTAATAAAACTTAAATTTCAGTTTTGTTCTTTTCGTTTGTGTGTAGCTGGGCACACGTTTAAGTCATGGATGTGTGCAGTTATCTACAACCTTAAATCTCTCTCAGTGTGGTTTTTGTCTGCAAATGTAAATGCAGTTTCCTGAGGGATGTTTTATTTAGCCCCAGTAGACCCAAAGCTTTGGCTTAATTCAGCTAAATGCTCTTTGTGTCGTTTGTAACTGAATCACTTATTCAACACAAGACAAGCATAAACTTAATAAAAATGCCCTCATTTTAGAAACAGACTGAAGCTGATAATATTTGCATAGATCAGCCACAACCCCATACAAATGAAGATTTTGCTTTTTTAAAGAGAACTCATTAATTCAACAGGTCTTGTATGTATAATTTTTTTATTGAAACTGTGCTGAACTATGTTCATTCTTCATTGCAATACAAAGGAAATCTTTTGTTATTAATTCCCTTTCTTGGACTGCAACAGGTGAGGGCAGGGGTCAAAAGAATGAACTCAGAGATACATCTTTGTTGATCCATTTTCTCTCCAAAGCTGCTTCTTTATCTGTAGTAATATATAACTTCTTTTTTTCCTACTGTAGCTTGACATATGGTCTAAATCCAACTATCAAGTTTTTCAAAAGGTAAGTTCCACATCATTTTTCTCTACCTAAGGCACATATGTGGAATTGATTTTAAATATCTGGGCCCTTATGTTAAATAATTCAGAGTTTATTCTTTGTCATCACAACTTGCAAATAGCAAACAATAATCTGTAATGATGGAAAACTGTGAGTAGAAAAGAAGATCACTTGTGGTGTTATTTAATTTGGATTTATTTCCCATCACAGCTCCAGTTCATGGTTTGGAATAGGAAATCAGAAATTATACTACACTAGTCTTAGCATTTCATGAGGAATCTCGGAGCATTCTTTCTTCAGGTAAAATCTTTTGGGGGAGAAAGGACCGTTTCAGCTTCATTTGGATTTTGCTTTGTTGTTTTCGTTGGGGTTGGTTGCCTCACATTCCTGAGGGCTTGAGTTTGATAAATCAGTGGAACTCCCTTTCCAAAATGAGTTTGGAAATATTTTCCATGACGTTATTTTTGCCTGCCCTTCTTCCCATGATGGTGTAAGCAAGAGGAGGGACTTACTGGAATTAATGTTATGCCATAAAGTAAGAGAAGACCGATGAGAGAATGGCTGCAATAAAAATAAAACTGCTAAGACGGTTAAAGTATATTTTAGAAAGATCTATATCTTGCTATTTTCAAGGGAAGGAAGATTTCTCTTTGAAGGCCTCTTGTCAGAATGCTGTAGGTTCAGATTGATCCGAGTTTAAATTCCAGTTTCCCTACCCTCGAGCCCCAGTTCAAGGAGCTGGAGGCTCCAGCTGCTGCACTGGCTCCTTTCATCCGCGTTCGTAGTTTGTGAAACAAATGGGGGTCAGCGACTTGAAAGGGCATAAAAACAGGGGTCAGAAATGGGGCATCTTGGCTGTGTTTGCGCAGCTCCCTTCCAAGATTTCAGATGCAGTCAGGAGGGGAGATGTTTGACCCGGGATATTAACCCGGACAAATCAAAGTACAGCTTTCGGGGAGCTTGGTTGCTCTCCCTTCTCTGCCTGGCATTAAAGCAAAATTTTGCCGCAGTTGATTCTTTACCCCAGAGATTAGTGGTTTAAATATTACTCCCATTTTAGCATCAAGTAGGGCAATAGAGCAGGAAGTAAAACAGCATTTGTTTATCAGCCTGCTTTAAAGTGATTTTTGCAGTGGCATAAATGTAAGGTTCTGGAATGACCTGCATCATCTCAATTGCCCAATGTGTGTGTTTGGTTGTATGCTCATTTGGGCAGAAGATTGTCCTCCTGGATGTTTTGGTTTAGAATAACTTGGAAGGGTAAAGTCATATTGCTGTAATTTGTGTTAAATGATAATAAATAATCGCGTTTTGATGATATAATTGTCTATAGCAAGATAACAAAATAGAGTGAATGTACTGTTTGCTTAGATGTCCATGTTAAGGACTCGGGGTGCGTAAATAAGTGGAGTAAATTTCCTTTCATGTGCAGGTGATGCTTTCAGAGCAGAAGCTGGAGGAGATCAGTGAGAAAACATAAAATATCCCTCTTACTGCTGCCTCTGTGGCTGCAATATGGATAAATGAGAATCTTTGTTCTCTTCCTAAGCTTCTGTTGTTGTCCAGTTTACTCGTGATAAATACCAAATTATTAATATTTACCAAAAAATTAAAACCAACCCAGAAAGACTTCAGGGAAAAGGTGTCCTGTAACCAGTTTGAACAACTGTCTGTGGAGTTTTTTAATAGTAGTTTTACAGGGTTTTTTTGCTGGCTCTGTCACTGTGTTACCTTGGAAAACTTCACCTCTCTTTGGATGAGTTTCTCATCCCTTAGGCTGGGGTAATATTTGCTGACCTCACAGGAGCTCTCACTGAATTGGTTGCATAGAGCTCTCAGATTCTTGCCTGAGAAATGTGATAAAAATGCAAGGTGATGGCACCTTCTAATCAATAGATTGCGTAGATTGAGCTGATAGTTGAAGAAGTTAAGGCTGGGACCCACGTCAAGTTTTCAAACAGGTGATAGAAAGTGCTGTGGTTCAGCATAGTAAATTCTCTGTGGTGCAGTGCTTGGTTTGATTTTCTCTTTATTCTCTAAAGCTGCACTTGTGTCTATTTGTAATACTCAGGAGTAGTGATTTAGCAGTAGCAAAATGAAGGAAATAGATAAAACAGTGTTACAGAAACTATTATACTCTGTTACCAGGGTAGGATCTGTACAGCAGGATCTTCAGAACAAATGTTTTCATGCCACTAAAAAATCATGAGTAAATGTGTCAGAGCACATCTGAATATTCTTGAAATGTGTTTCTCATGGCAGTCACCAGTATGGCAGTGTGGAAGAAGGAAGAATAGGGATGAGCAACTGCTCCCCCCGAGGAGGAGGCTGGGCAGCCCTTTCACTGCTGCCTTTAAGTGTAAAATCCATCGCCCCTCCGAAGGACAGGGCTGTTCCTCTTTAAAACCCCGACCAAGTTCCCAAACTCTGTCTTCAATGATCATATAACAACATCTGGAGCTCCCCAGATCCCTGCCTGGGGGAGCTGCAGGCCTGTCAAATTCTCACAGGGTTGCAGCACGACTTTCTAGGTTAAGGACCAGAGACCTCTGATCTTCAATCCACCCCTGTCAAACGAAGCTAAATTTGTCCTGACTTTTTGTTTGCAAACGTTGCCTGTGTCAGCAAGGCTTTTCTGTCTCTTTATTAGGCAGGATACCCGAGCGTGTGTGACCTGATGGGGGCCACTCCCGCAGGGCCCATTACTGGTCAAGTGTACAGTCATTTTCCCAATTCCCTGGAGACTTCCTCACTCTGGTCCTGGGCTGAATAACCCTTACAGGCACTGAATACACCAGCAGGGTTAGATCCAGAGAGCGGAGCCGGGAAATAGGAGAGGGGAAGGCTGAAAGGGCAGAAGCACAAGGAGCAAAGAAAAGGTTTTTCAGGCTTCCATGTTGGTGTGACATTTAAACTCCACCGGAGCAGCAACGGTTTTCATCTTAAACCTTATTTTAACACCTCATGTCTCATGATCCGCTAGCGCAAGAAAAGGAATAAAACAGGAAATAAGGAAAGATTTTGGGGCTTCAGTCTTGGTATACATGAAAGCTGCATAATTCCAGTCATTGTGCAGAGGGTTCAAAATTCTAATTGTAAAGAATGGTGCAATGTTCATAACTTTGCATTCAAAAAAGAGGGAAGAACATAGAATTTTGGAGCTGCTGTGAGTGGATCAAACTGGGAGATGGTGTCAAAGAGCTGCTCAGTTAAGAGCAGCATAGCTGGTGTTGCTGGGTACTATGATGAGGTTGCCTGTTTAAATCATATGCAAAGGCTTTAAACCCATATATTTCATTCTGATCTCAGGGTCCCATCCTTACTTCCACCCAAATAGTCTTACCAGTTTTAGCAATGCCACAGACTGGTTGCATTTTGGCTTGCTCTGCTTTTCCCCAAAACACCTTTTAACCAGAACGCTGAGAAGCTGCTTGTGAGCTGTGTGATCCCAGAGCGATGGCATTTCCACCACCACAAGGGCACATAAGTATTGTAATGTATGAAGATGTATTCTTGTCAATAATCTCAGAGTGAGATCACATGCAGGATGAATGCATGCATGAGGCAAACCGTGGGCTGTGCTGCTGCTGCTGCTCAAGGAGAGGAGCTGGGCTGTTGCAGGGTCACCTGCACGGCTGCTCCTGGGCAGGGTCAGTCCCTGGCTCTCTTCAAAGACCTCCCTGAGCGAAATAAAACCTCTGTGACCCAGTGCAAATAAGCAGAACGAGTGAAATTATAACGAAACACTTTGTGAGCTCTGAAAACAAAATGATACATCCTATGTTTCAGAGAAGTGTGGTGGTGTTTTCCTGAACTGGGAGTGGGGAAGGGTGTGTAAAGATTTGTGTGGAGTTTATCAGTGCCTGCTCCATCCATCATCCTTCCCAGCACCTCTCGGGCACCACGTTCTGTGCTCCACATTCCCTCCAGAGAGACTCAGATGTGTTCCTGGAGAGAAGATTGAGTAATGGGAATCCTTGGAAATGAACAAAGGCATTCATGCAGTTTTCCACACTATAAAAGATCTAAACACTAATAAAATAACTTCCTTTTTTTTCTTTCCCCTAGTGCTGTGATCAGCCTGCAGAGCTCATTGCTACAGGCTACTGTTATGGCCATGAACTTACAAGGGTTTAGAAAAAGAAAAAACTAAAAACCTTCCAGGGGATCCAGAGAATCCCTTTATATTAGATGGAGCTGTCAGTGCCATGCTTGAGGGAATAAACCAGTAAGTGGCAAGGAAAGTTGTGGCTTTTAAAGGAAGTTCTGCACCTACTTTCCAAGAGGGTATTTCCTGGCAATGAGATAAAACACATGGGGAGAGGGAGAGCTTTTATAATTTAGTTGTGTGATGGTTTTTATTAGGCCAGGTGTAGCTTTGTTCACCTGGTCAGTGGTGGAGCAAAGCTGTGCCTTAGGGCTTTGCTTTTGTGCTGCTTATCCCAGCTACAGGAAGCACTTGCTCAGCCTTCTCCACCTGTAAACTGTATAATTTAATTATTTTTAATGAATTTTCCAGCTTTGGGAATGCTGTATGACTAACCAGTGTCATCAAAGCCCAATAAAGCCATTTTTTGATGTGTCACCTTTGGAAAACTCATTTCAGCAGAGCAGTACTGTTCCAATACATTACAACTCTTTCTGTGAAAAATTGAGTCTCTTTGCCAAATTTGTTTTTTCCATATAGCTGAAGTCTCTCTTCCTCAGTCTCCAAGTGCTTAGTTAAACAATGGCTATTTTATTTAGCAGAATTTTGCTGCAGGAGATTGCCTTGTTTTACCTCTTTTTCAGACAAGAAGCACAAGTGCTTTTCAATAGATGAATTGTGAAATATTGAGCTCTTCTGCAAGATCTCTTGAAAATCCATTTCAAGGTCCAGAGCAGAGCTATCCCAATCGATGTGTGCTCCCCTGAATGTTTCCCTTCAAAAAGAGGTAGAGAAATTAGAAAGTGACTGATAACTTAGATAGCAGCAGGTAAGGCACAACAATAAAAGTGAAGTTAATAAAATAAAACCCTGAGATGTACAAAATATCATCCTACACCCAGAATAAATTCGTTTCTGATTCCAGCTTGGCTGGAAGAAAAAGTGTGTCCCTTAAGTGAGCTGGCACATTTGCAGTTTGTTTTGCTTTGCTTTGGTGTGAAATTGTATTGCCATTAGGAAGGCTGGGTATTGATCTTTTGGGATTTTTTCTTTTCACCCTCCTCTTTTTTTCCTTTTTCCTTTTCTTTTTTAATCTTGGTCAGTTTGTGTTTTCTCTCATCGTCTCTGTTATCTTGGGGGGGATTAATTCTCCCTCTCTCCCATGCCCTGGGCAGTTTATCCATGGCCTGGCTCTTCTCTGATATCACATTCTTTGCTGGGTTGGGAAGGGAAGGGGGGTCATTCCCTTACTCTTCTTCCTCAAATTTGACACCCACTTAGATCTTTTTTAGGTATCAGCTCATGCTTTTTTCGTGCAGAAGGCATTATTAGTGTTCCAGCAATGCTGGGATGGCTTTTATCTCCCCGAGGAATCTCATTATCTTTACATTACAATAGGAACAGCATATGGGCAACTTTGCCAAAGTGGCCAGTCAATTTAAATTTGTTAATAGCAGTATTTTTTAAGCAACTTTCCTCAGTGCCAAGAGAAAACAACTTTGTTGTTCAGGAGGGGGAAAAAAAGCCAAACAAAAAAACAAACCACAGTTTGTTAGAAGTAGAAATGGAGCAGAAGGAGAACGGCTGCTCATAAATATCTTCAGAACTTCCTATTCTTTGACATGTCTGCAACTATCCTATAAAAGCACCGTCTTAAAAAAAATTCAGATAGCTGGAGGGGCTTGGGTTGGGTTCTGAGCACTACAGGAGATGTGTTTAAAAGAAATGGCTGGTTTGAGTTATGCTGTGCTATTAATGCACAGTTCATCACATTAGTTCTCATATTTATTTTTACATGGTAACATAGAAATGGCTAAAATGGGTCGAGGTCCGTTGTGTGAATATTTTTGCAAACTCACCAGAATGTGCAAAATCCCGCAAGTTTTGCCTTGCAAATGTCAGAATCACATGTCCCTGCTCACGCTGAGCGGAGCCGCTCGGGGCTGGGAGCGTGCGAGCGGGGGGAGCAGATCTGTGTCGAAAATAGCAGCAAAACTCCAGCTGGATTCGGGGTGGGACAGGCTGATGGGATGGAGTGCTCCGTGGAGGAAGTTGGTACGGTGTGAATGAGAGCCTGGCTGTACACAGATTTATTCAGGAATGTATCTTTGGCAGATCCACCTCCCTGAATAGCTTCAAGCACGAGCCTCTCTTTTCTCCAGTGAAACTTGGAGTGCTCCGGCTCCCGTTGCTGAATTAGACTTAACTGCAAATGGGGAACAACTGGAGTTAGCTGGGAATAGCAGTGGGAATTTCAGTTCCCACTTTCTGTTACTCAAGAGTTTGCTACAGTCTGTAGAGCAGCCCCGAGAAGAGCTCCACTCCTCCGTGTTAGAACTAGAAAATACAATTTAATCACTCTCTAGAAAGTGATGTATTTTGTTGGAAGCTTTGGCATTACTGATGAGGACCATTGAGATTCATGAGTTGAAATCTGTGAAAGAGCTCTTGTGGTTGTGTTGTTTTGAGTTCTTTATTGTCCAGCCTAAAGAGTTTTTCCAATAATTTCTTGCATTCAGCGTGGAACTTCTAAGAAGTAGTAAGCTGTTGACTGTGCTGGTAACAGTTTTCAGACTAAGTACTGCTAGAAAATTGTATCATAACTGTCAGAAACTGCCGCTTCCAGAATAATTTAAAAAATGGTAGTTACTTTAAAAAAAAAATCTGTCAGCATTGGTTAGTTTTCCTGATTTTTCTTTAATTATTCTTGTTATTATAAATACACATTTATATGTATTGTGTCCACGTGCAATTCCCAGGTGTATGATCTTGTTATGGCTCTGTCTGGGAAATTAAAAAGCTTTTTATCAGAAATCTTTTAGTAAGGCAAGTCTTTATAAACCATAATCGTATTAATTGATTCCTGGTTTCAGAGGAAATGAAACTGAGTAATCCTTGTACTCCCTGGTTTGCTATCTCCCCATGGAATTTATAGTTTCCCTGCAGGTTAACACTGCTTTGTCTGAATTGGGGAGTGAATAAAGGTATTTTCTTTCTCCTTTGGTCTGATGCAGGTGACAGATCATGCGACCACTGCCCTGCTGCACTACCAGCTGCCCCAGATGCCGGATGTGGTGGTCAGGTCTTTCATGGTAAGTGTGTTGGAAACCCCATTTTTCCAGCCAGATTTGAGTGTGTTTGCAGTGATTGACATCAGGTAGTTCTGATGCAGTTATAATTTCCCCAGTTCAAACAAGCTGGAGACTGTGATTCTTTGTGTCTCATACCTGGACAGGGATGAAGAGCTCATTCCCATTTCCCTGGGATAACTGGTGTTGGAAAACTGAGCTGTGAACGGCTCTTCTGTCCCAGGTGTCAGTATTGGCCTGATGGTTCCTGTGTGCAGAGGGTCTGGGTCATCTGTCACAACAGGAGGAAAACTCCCTCAGCCAAACTCTTTCCTATGGCCCAGCCCTTTGACTGTTCCTGCTGTGCAAGTTCTGGATGTCCAAAATCTGCTCCACTGGAAGGTCCCTGGTAAGAGGAAATTCCCTGGTGGTGTATTTGAGCTGAGGCAGCTTGGCTGGTATGGGAAGTGATGGGCATTATTTACAGAAGGCTCCATTTTGCTGTATCCAGACTTTGTTCCTGTGGAATTGTGTGCACTCACCCAGCACAGCAGCAGGTGTTTGGAGAAGCAAGGAAATACTGGAGTATTCAGATCTCTTCTTACTGAATAAAATTAATCCAATACTATTCTATCTTGATATACAGATTTAGGTTTATCCCCTTTAATTCTGTTTCTATTTAGAACTGTATTTGTGAAATAAACTTGCATAAGAAGCAGCCCTGTTAATCAGAGGGTGAGAACAAGGAATTATGATTCAGAATTCCTTCTATCAAGATGAATTTTGGTAGTGGAGGCTCTTGCTGTTCTCTCTGCTACAGTCTCCCAATGGAAGATTTGGGGAGAGATTTTCTCTGCAATTCAGGCTTTTTCCTCCATTCCCTTCCCTTATGTTACCTCTTCACCTGGAGCAATGCAGTTGAGACTTTGGGAAACAAAATTCTCATTTTGCCATTCACTGTTCTAGGTGTGTTTAGCATTGGCTCTTTTACATCCTTAATTTCCAGTGTGTAATTTGAGAACAGTCAGGCTCCCCTCCCTGCTGTGCTGGATTGGTTATTTAATGAAAAGGCCACTAAGATGAGAGATTTGCAAAGTGCATCTTAAAATAATAGATTTTGAAAGGTGAAAGCAACCGTTACTGCTCAGATCCGTGTTCAACATGGTCCTGAAAATGAATGTTTAATAGAATAAGTCGTTCGTGTGAGCCAAGGCCCTGCTGTATTGATCAGAGAAAACACCAAAACTTCTAACAAAGCAAAACCAGCACAAGTGTCAATATGTTGGGCCTTTCACCTGTCACTTGTGCAACTCACGTGACAGGATGTTCTGAAGCCCTAATTTTCTGATGGGAATGAAGAACCCATTCCTTTCTTTTCTGTCAACACACGTCTCAAGTGCACAATTTAACTTCATTTACCTATTTGTGTATTATGGCTCAGAAAATTCGATTTCTCGGTAGTGCAAGCAAAGCCCATCCAAGCTGAAGTAAATAACAGCAATTTACTCGTAGAGTTGTGTTGCCCTTGTCCCCATATTTACTGCTCAACCCAGACAAGATCTAGTTCTTCTGGAGGAGAGTTATTGACGGCCCAAGGTTTGGTTGCTATAGAGAAGACTCTTGATGAAGATGGAAGGATTTGTTTCAATAAACTCAGCTGACCTCTTCTTCAGAGAACAATTTTCTCTTATCGATGTAATTCAATAGGACTTTAAATGACAAGATTCATGTGCATCCTTCACAGTATAAATCTGCTGGTCTAGGGCTTTTTTAGTTGAGTATCTCCTTGAGTGGGGAATTGGGTTATGTAATGCTCATTGCTGCGTGTGACGATGGAAACAACCCATTTCAGAAGCAGGAACTTTGTGAAGGAACATCTGAACTGACCCTGTGTTGTTTCAGCACTACTGGCCTTTTATTTATATATATATATGTAGTCATCAGTGTAATCAGGTTTAAAATGGCTCAGTATTTTTATGACCAGTGAGTATTGATCCTAAAATCGCATTAGAGAGGAAGTTCATTAGCTGGATGTGGGAGTCCTTCTGTCTTAGCTCTGAGGAGCCCAGCCTGCAGTGGGAGTGCAGCAGGGGGTGATAGATGGCCATGGCAAGAGACAAACCAGTGCTCAGCTGGAGAAGGAACCATCAGGAACAATCACATCCCAGTAAAAATAGGAGGCATTGCAGCACTCGCCTTTCCTCATGATTCTGGAGCTCCAATGCCTCCTGCTCACAGGGCAGGAATTTCTATTAACAAATTTGCTTAAGTGACTAAAAAAGCAAGAGATGATTAATAAAGTGGGAATTCAGCTCTACAGTGACCTTGTAATCTTCGATGTGCTTGTGTTTATAAAATCACCCTGCACCTCACTGGGGCCTGGCCAAAGCACATCCTCTGTCCTTGCTGCTCCCGTGTGACAAGAATGATGACAAAGAGGAACATCCACATCCAGTTTTCTTTAATTCCTCTCCCTTTTCCTTGTAGACCTGGTTACGAAGTTACATAAAGCTGTTCCAGGCGCCGTGCCAGCGCTGCGGGAAGTTCCTGCAGGACGGCCTGCCACCCACATGGAGGGACTTCCGAACACTCGAGGCTTTCCACGACACCTGCAGGCAGTAGGAGCCCACGCCCTGCCACCACGAGGAGTCAGCACGCTGGGGGTTGGGACAGCACTGATGGCTCCACTGCTGAACCCCCCTGTCCTAAACAGTGAGGTTGCACTGAAACATTTGACTCTGGAACAGCCGTCTGCGAGGCACATGTGAGACGGATACATCTCGAAGAAGATGGGAAGGAGCTGTGTGTGATCTGAAATTATCTGCCCGGGAAGATCTGGCAGTAATTATTCTAAACTTTAATAAAAATACCCATTGTATAGTTTGCATTTTGTGACGGAATTTGCAATGCTGAAGACTTTTATAAGCTTGAAGTAAATTTTGTATTCCCAAAATTGGTGCTGTTCGTTTTGTTATTTGGTCAGCAAAACCCTTGGGTTTGGTGTGGATTTTTCGGTGCTGCTCTTTTCTTTAGGAAAACTGGAAACATTTAAAGGTGCTGAAATGTAGCAAGGCTACTTGTCTTGAGAGCTGAGGTTTTTATTGTGGAAGAGGAGATTATGGCATTGATTAAACATGGAATTTCAAAGGCGTGTGGCAGCTTGGAAGATGCAATGTAACTTTCTAAGGCGAGGGGCGGGGGGGGAACAGATGTTTCCCTTTACTAAAATTGTAATGAGGAATGTTAACAAAATCTGCGTGTATTAAGTGGTTAGAAAACGTGCGATGAGCTGTGACAGTCGTGTTCTACAACTGAAAGTAGTGAAATAATTCAGCCCTAAAGCAGAGTTTCTGCAGCGCAGACATCCAGCATGGTTCCTAAATGATTTCAAATGTACATGGAATGCGCTGGAGAAGAGCAGGATCCCCCCCAGCAATCCCTGAGCATGCAAGGGATGGGAGAGTTCCATCCGATGAGCCTTGGCTGTTCTTCCTTCCCCCAGACACAGGGAAAGGTCCCTGGTCCTGTCCCAGCCCTGGAGTGTCTTCTTTGGTACTTTCTTGACTCCACATCTCCTGTGTTACCCCCTGACAGCCAGCTTGATTAATTCCACTGTCATTCCAACCTTTTGCTTCTATAAACCACAAAGGCTTCAGTAATCGGCTGCTTTGGGAGCTGGGAAGGGGAGCTCTGGAGAACCTTTGTCACTCCATTAATTGTCAAATAAATTGACAGTGCTGTGGAGTAATTTTTGAGGTTTCTTCTGCCTTTGGACAAGCTTCTGTTGTGGGACTGGCTCACATGAAAGAGAAATTGAAAGAAAATGCATGTTTATGACTGTGGAGGCACAACATTGTGTGTGAAGAATGAGAGTGTGTGTGTTTGAAGATGTTAATAGTGGGATCTAATTTTTTCCCAATATTATTAATTATAGTAATAATATTCCCAATCACCAAACAGAAGAATTGCCATAGCAGTGGGATAATGGCCATTTCAAACCCAGCTGCAGTTGAATTACCTAATGAAAACTTTTTGTGCTGTTATTTGACCCAAGTAGCCTTCTCAGTCCAAAGATCAGCCAAGACAGAACAACGTTTGCATCTTGGATGAGCCCGAGCCTTAGAAATAATCGGCCCCACTCTCCATCCTGTTACTGTGCTAATTAGAAGGCCTGGCTTTCTGATGGCATAAGCACTTTTTTTTTTTGTTACTATAAAGGTCATAATATGATATCCAACTTGCTTTAGGCACTGCTGGCTGCTCCCTTCTGTTTATGCTTAAATAATGGTGTAGAAAGCAAATCCTGAGGTTCACAAAAGTACCGTGTGTGGAATCGTGTCTTGGCATTTGGAGATAATTAGTTGCAGAAAACAGCGTCGTCCAAGTCTGTTAATTGAGCCTGAAATTTTAAACCTGTAATTGGAGAGTCTGATGGAGAGTCACACAATTCACCATAGGTACCTCAGTACAAAAATAATTTGTCTTACTGAAGTGCAACACAAACCCCTTTGTCACATTCCTTCCCCCAGGAGTGCAGCAGAGGGATCAGGATCTTCTCCCCTTGCCAGGGCCCTGGGAGGAGCAGGGATTTCTGTCCCTGCAAGCCTTTATGGGCAACAGGTTGGAATGATTTCATTTTGGGGAGTGAAACTCAACTGAGGAGTTCCAGCAGTTTGGATTCAGTCTGTGCTTGTCCCTGCTCGTTGTCCTGGCAGTCCGTGTGCCTGGTGGCAGTGCCCGGTTATCCCTGGGATGTGGATTTCCAGGGAAAGCAGAGGCTGCTCTGAGCTCTGACTGTGAGGGCTGGAAACTGGGAGGTCACTCCTCAGTACAAAGCCATTCTCACAGTTACAGTTCCTGTGTTCCTTCTCAGCTTTGTCACTTGGATGCTGGGCATTATTTTTGTCACCCTTAGAAGGGATGGGTGACCAAAAGCAGTTTAATTGCGGAATGAGTGACTTTGCTCTTTACCATTAGAGGTTGTTGCAGTTACTAAACCAGTCCCAGTCTCTAAGGCAAACACCAAGGACCGTGATCCATAAGGAGTGTTTGGCTCTCACCTCTTCCAGAGCATCTTCCAGACCTCCTTATATTCATTTCTGCGAGGGCAGCGCTGCTGCAGAATCAGGAGCGACCAGATTGAACAGAGAAAGAAAAGGAAAGTGATGCTCGTGCAGACACAGGAGCTGCTGTGGTGGCTCTGGCTGTGTGTGACGGAGCTGCACCATCCCAGCATGGCTGTTTGTATGCAGGACCCTTCCAGCTCCCGTCCCGCTGCAGGACCGGTGCAGCCCCTCGCGCTGGGCACTGTCGCTTGGTGTCACCCGCCCTGAGCCCAACCTGCTCTTCTGGGAAGAAACGCCGTCCAGTTTTCCGCTGTGCAACCCCTCCCGCTGTGCTCGTGGTGCTGGCGAGTGCTAAAGGTTACAAAATCCATCTTTTTGCTAAGAAAGCAACTTAATTAATGTGAAAGTTTCTCTGGTGAAGGGAACCCGCAGCAGATTCGCAGCCGCTCCCCTTTCCCTCCCGGCACCCCTCCCCAAACCACTTTAATTTCTCTGCCAATATTGGACAAATGTAACAGGCTGACTTTTTAATTTTCTACTCCCAGGTCTCCCTTGTCCCCTCATGCATTTTTCATCACAGCTCATGGCTCCCTCCCTGCCTGCCCTGTGAACAATATTGATCGACTGATTAAGCCATCAAGCCATGGCAAACAGCTTTAATTTTCTAACCACAGCCTTTTAGTTCTCTTTCCTTTCTTGTATATTTGTTGCCTTTTCCCAAAGTTTTTAACGTCTGCTCAAAAACAAATACATTTTTTGAATTAATCTGTGGGCTAATTGGTGCTGTGCTCCAGCCAGAGGAATCCACAGGAAAGTATTAACCCAGAGGTGCAGTAGAAGAGTGAGTTGGTGTAAAACCTAAACCCTTTGGAGAAGGGCTTGAAGAAGACATAGGACAGGTTTCCCTTTTCTCTTTGGCCTCTCCCAGCAGGAGCAGAGTGGAATCCCAGCACAGCACTGCAGCACCCCTGGCCACACCAACAGCTCTTGGGCTCTGGGTACCCGACAGGGCTCCTGCAGGTTCTTCAAGCCCAAATTGACATCCGTGGCTAAACCCACTGCAGGCCCACAGGGTTCACCCACCCCGCTGCTGCTGCACACTCTGAAAGCCGCTGGAATTCTGCAAATGTCAGAGCCAGGTTGCCTTGTAGGGCACTTTTAAGCCCTGCTGAAGGTGGATCCCAGGGCTGGCAGGGGGGTAAAAGCATCTCTCTTGCAAACTCTGTACGTGGTTTCAGTGAGGCTTGTCAGAATCGCTCTGTGGGTTTGCAAATTGCTTCTCAAGGTAGAAGTGCAGCTTAAATACGAGGATATTTGTCTCTCACTGGCAGCCTCTGGGGTCTGTGTTGTGCTGTGGTGCTGCAGTCCTGTCTCGGGTGCTGCTCCTTTGGGCAGCACTGCCCTGTCAGAGCAGGAATGGGGAGCTGTGGGTGGCAGCACCCCCATCCCGCGTGTTGTCTCCACAGCTTGTTGTGGTGTCTCCAGAGCTGTGAATTCCAAAGATATGGCAAAACATTCCAAAGGAACTGGCCACAGTCTGTGGAAGGTTTGCATGAGGGCAGTACCAGGGCTGGGCCCCTTCACACCCCTGTGGCCGGACTTCCCACCAGTATTTACCTGGGAATCCATCGCTCCTTGCTCTGTACCAACACACCCAGAGCCCAGCCCCTGGAGGTGGGAGAGGAGGGGGTGAGGCAGGGGGCTCAGGGTCCCATTCCAGCTCTCACCCAACACTGCAGGGAAACCTCAAATGTTCCTCCTGCCGCCCTCACCTCCGCTGGTGTGACCCCGCTCAGATCCGTGCATGGATTCAGTGCACAGTTAGTGCAAGAGGGGGGCAGATCAGCCTCAAGCTGACTCTCAACACAGGTTTCATCAGTGAGTTTGGCCCCTCAGTCCATGTCCTGGACTCCCTGCCCCAGCACTGAGCAGGAGATGTCTCATGGGGGCTGAATCCCACAGCCCGAGCCGAGGTCTCCGATGCCCCGATTCATCACGAACGCACCACTGCAAGTCAGGGCTTGTGTTCTAAACTCACCCGGTGTCCTTCAGAAGAGGAGATTTGCTGCAAGTACACCTGGGAAGGGTCGGCTTCAGCTGGGTTTGTTCACATCAGACATCAGCTGTTTTTCCCATGGTTATTCCCTGGTTGGAAGCAGCAGGGTAAGAAGGGAATTGGTTGTTTTGTGAGCAACAGCCCCAAAACAAAGCTGGCTCCGAGTTGCTGGGGTTTGTGCCTCCTCTCTTGCTTTGAGGGACAGTGATTCCAATATGAGATAATTAGTTCCTATAAAGACATGTGTGTGTCATGAACTTGTTAGAATTTGTGAGGTTGTCTTTTTTTCTTCCCTTTTAAAAGCAAATGATCAAAAAAGAGACATCTCCAGACGTGCTCCTCGTTAGCACGAGGAGAGCAGTGACCCTCTGGAAGGGCAGGGGTGTGTCCCTGCAGCAACCAGGATTTTTTATCATCTGGCATTTTATCCTCTGTAAAGTTCAACAGCAGCACTAATACCTGATTACCAGGTTTGTGTCATAAAAATGAAAGGAGGATTAAAAAAAATGAAGTATGGCATAGGAATGTATATGGGCTTCTATTGTCTGTTGAGGTGGGAGAACCCAGGGACAGCTGAGCATTTCTTATTTTATTTACTTTTTAATGTTAATGCGGAGGCTAATTTAAAATGGGAGTCCTTGTAGTTGGTAATAGACAGGGTTATGCTGCTTAAAAAGTTGCTCTGAAAACCAGAGGGCCAGGATCAAGGACAGAGAAGTTTTGTCATTCAGGTGCTGAAACTAAACATTTTGGGTTTAAAGGTGCCCCACGCTCTGGTCTTCAGCATCTCCAACAGTTCCTGCAAATCAGCTCAGGAGTATTGCCAGAAAACAACAAGTATGTGAAAAATATTAATGGTGAGATCATTTTGAATTCATGAGAACAAATATTTGCGTCGAGAACGTGATTATAAGAGCGGCGCTCGGGACAGTAATGCAGGCTGGGATTTATGTACCCAATTACAATTAACCCGTGCTGCCAACGTCTCAGCTCTTGAGTTTCACAACAAGCTGCTCATTCGGCATCCGCGGGTGAAGAATTATGAGCAGGAAATTTCGGTGTAGCCTTGGTATAAAAATAAAGCTGATGGGGGGAGCAGCAGCCTGTGCCTGTGCAGCGCTGCCATGCCCTTGCCTCTCACCATCTGCACCTCCTCCCTGCATTTTGGGTTTATTAAGGTATTTTTAGCCCTTTTTCCCTCCTTACAGCCTTGCTACCATTGACAATTCCTCTTTAAAATGCTGGAAAGAAAGCAGGAATGCTTTTTTAAAGTGTCCTCAGCCGGGGCTCAGGGGTGACAATGGGCTGTGGGTTCCCCTCGGTTCGGAACAATCCGGAGAGCAGCCACAGGCAGAGATGACCTGTGGCCACTGCTCATTTTCTGCTGGATGAAAAACTCTGCCAGCCGCCAGTTCCCGGAGCTGGAGAGGCCGGAACCCGCTGGGGGACCTGAGGGGAAGGGAAATGTCAGAGGAGAATGGCAGCTCGGGAGATTTGCTGGCTGGTGCCGCATCCCCGGGAGGGAATAAAGCCGGTCCCGGAGGGGGACGGAGCATCCAAAGTCAGGTGATGGCCCGAGATGCTGAATTTCAGCAAAAATTGCTAAACCACAACCTTAACAGGAGGCTTAATTAGATTCTGTTTTCTTTCTGCGAGGTTTTATCCAGCTCTCCTATAAATCCTGCTCTCATGATGAATTCCTCCTGAGCCAGGAGGTGACTCTGATGAAATGCTCGCTTGTGCTTCTAAACCCTTCTGCCTGAACTTCCCAAACCTTGGTTTTCTGACAGAAATGTGCTCCCAGCTAAGGGGAGGGAGAGAAACCGTGCTGGTCCTTCACATCAAGGCCTGCTCAGCTCAGGCTCCGTGTGCTTCCCTGAGCTTTGGGTGGTTTTTCTCCCCTGGACCTGTGGATGAAGCAGCTGATGCTGCTGCAGGATGTGCTCCTGGCCTCAGCGCAGCTCTGCTCTGGTTCCACCTGGGTCTGGGGCCGTGGAAGGTTACAGCCAAATTAGATTCATTGTATTAAGTACTTTTCTCCTACAGAAAAACATGAGAAAATTAATCCCAGAGTATTCAACAAAACCCGCCAAGAAGCGAAGCTGCCAAGCTCTCCTGGTTTGCTTTTTGTTTTCACTGAACCCCTCGCTGTAATTACAAACATCCGAGAAATTAAAACTGCAAATTGCTGAGGTAGGAGGGTGGAAAGGCCAGGCTGGGAAACATTTAAATTGCTGTGACAGGACATTCTTGATCCTTAAAGCAGTGGTGGGGGATCAGGAAGGAAGTCCTGCCAAACTCACCTGACAGCCGTGTTAATTGTGCTGGGAAAATACAGGTGAGCTCTCCAGTACCATCACAGCTGATCCCTGGAGAGTTTGCAGGTGTGCAGGGGCTGCTGCCCTCTGCAAGGCAGAAATTCCCAAACTTGCTCAAGAAGCTTAAAACTGTGCATTTTCCTCACGGGTTTAGCTCTAATCTTTAGGTATAGTCCCACATTTGACACCTCAGTTTCCTGTTAAATCAGTTAAACTGGTTTGTCTGCTTCTGTTAAAAATCCTTTTGGTTGTTTTACTGTTAATGGGCTGTTACAAAGCTCAGCAGAAAGGTTGGGATTTAATTTTCATCTATGAATATTTTTAAGGATTTTGTTGGGGTAGAAAGGGTGGTTCACCACTGCTTAAAAAACAGTCAAACATGGGCAGGCTCTGAACTAGAAAAGAGCTGAGTTATCTCTTTTTTAATACAAGCCACCTTATAGCACGAGGTGGAGAAATCAATACACCCTCACCCTGGTTATCAGAAGCGCTGAAAATATTCAACATTAAATAGTGGCGATATAAACAAAACCTAACACCCTCAGCCCTGGAGATTAGAAGTTGGATTTACTTTATTTTTCCCAAGTCTGGTGCCACCAGGGCTCTGCCCAGTCACTGTGAGAATTGCTGGATAGAGAAAGCAAATCTTTTGAAGGGCATTCAGAAGGCAAAGTAATTAATTTTTTTTTTTAAATGAAACAAAACAGAAACTAAAAACCCACCTTGAAGTCACTGGTCTTTCAGCTGCACTTTAAATTGGTGCTGCCAAGCAGAACTTTTCTCCTGTAAGGCTCCTGGCACACAGTAATGTGCTTTTGTCTGCTTGAAAGCCATTTGAGTTCTGTTGTTTTATCACCTTTAGATAAAATTGGTCCTTTTAAGGCTCCTATTTCAAAGAAATAACTTTGGGATACCTGGCATTTTGTCCTCTTCCCCTGTTATTTCAAGAAAGCAGCAAAAAATAAGCATTTCCTGGCTTTTCTTTATTGCACTCTAAGGCCACTGGGGCTGAAGAGTCTCCTGGCTTGTAGCATCCTTCAGCCTGAGTTCTGAGGTGCTTTTGGCACACCTGCTCCTCTCTGTCCTCCAGGTTCATACTCAGATTTCAGCAGCTTTCCCCTGTGCTCAGTGTCTCCTGAAATCAGAATGATCTCCTGATTTTCACCACAACAGGCAATGCTGGGTTTTTACTGATCATGGAAAACTGCATTTCTTTAAAACTTTTATTCTGAAAGAGAGTTTATATTTTTATCTTTCATCCTTCAGGCGTCACAAGCTTTACAGCCCCTGTTTAATCATGGATTGTTTGATGCCAGTGGGAGTTTTCCACTGGCTTCCATGGATCTTGGACAGGTCCCAGGGTGCAGCAATGCAAAGGGGGATGCAGCAGCTGTTAAACCTCATGGGGCGATGCTGTAGAGCAAGTGAAGATGCTTTGTCAGCCTGAATAAAACACAGGAAGCTCCTGGGCTGGATCTGACCCCTGAAGAAGCAGGAGGTCAGAGATGGGTCTGGGCAAAGAGCCTGGATTCCACCGTTGATTTAATGACACAGCTCCATGAAATAAATGCTGGAGATTATCCAGGACATCACCCGAGGGTTTCTGAACACGAGGCTTTCACACACATGGGACTATCAGGTACCTTCTCACACACAGCCCTGCGTGAAGAACTGATGGGTTTTCTTTCAAAGATCTAAAATCCAAGGGGTGAGGCCCCAAGAGAGGCTTCAAAGCCACCACCCTTCCGTCACGCTCCTTCCAGAAGCTCAGTGCAAGGAGCTGACGGAATTGTCCCAACCTTCCCTCCTCTCCTCTGCTCCCTCTCCATCCCCAGCTCTGCCCCACGACCTGAGCACAAAGGTAACTCCTCCACGTCCTCCACTCGTCCTGCTCTCAACTATTCGGTTGCTTTTTCTTCTGAGCTCGGTGCTAAAAATACTTTAAAGGTAAACCCTGGGGTGGCTCATTCCACCGATTCACTCTGCTCCTGCCTCCTCCTTCCCCAGCAACCTCCCCACAGCCGAGCTGACTCTTTTATCCCACTGGAAACGTGGTATTGATCTTGCCACTTTACAAAGGGAGGGGAAACACGGCCCCTTTCATCTTCTCCTTGCGCGGGATCTCCTTGTCCATTTTGCATCTGATGATGGGAGGGTTTTAATCTGAAAGGATTGGAAATCTTTGCCCTTATCAAAGAATCCCCCTGCTCGGCGAAGGTTTCAGATGGGGGCTGCAGCTGCAGCGAGCAGGTGCAAAACTAGGGAAGCAAAAGGGGTGCCTGGTTCAGGAGCCAGCCCCAGGTGTTTGTGGGGATGGGACTGCAAACGGAGCCCGGCCAAGAATCGTGTGGCAGAAACCCTGGGGCAGGATGGCACCAGCCATGGTTCCAGGTGAAACCCAAACTCTGCCTTTGTGTAATTCCCCCGCTCCCTCCCGCTTCTTCATTAACTCAGTTGTTTTTACGCGTGAACACCGGGGCCGTAAATCTGAGGCCATTTCGCAGGTTAGGTGAACTGTGAAAAGCAGATTTGCACAATTTGCAGATTGCTTGTTGAGGTGAGAGCTAATGCTGCTGACTCACGAGCTGAGCTGATGCTCTTGGCACTCCTTCCCCACTCTCCAGCTATTTCTATGCAGCCCTTCACCCCTCTCGGGTTTTGGCAGCATCCAAAGTTTGCTCCAAGAACAGAAGTTTTCTGAATCCAGCAAAACCACCTGTTTTTCCCCCGAATGATGCAAATGCACTGCAGTCTCTTCCAGACCCTGGCCCCAAACATGCTTTTCAACAGACTCAGCTCAGACCAGCAATTAGTATTCAGGCAGGAGAGCCCTGGGAGCGGCAGGAATGCCTCGCCTCCATCTTTATTCATAATCCAAAGGCGTGTTTGCTCTCCGGGCTGGAGCTGCTGCAGTGCTCGAGCAGCCGGCTCCGGCTGAACCCCACAGGACCTCTCAGGTGCTCCAAGGCTCTGTTGGTTTTTAGCGTTCCTGGATCATTTCTGAGCTCAGGCTCTCGCCCAGCCCGAGAGAAGCAGAGACCCCTCCCGGCTCAGGGCTGGAGGAGCTCACAGGGGGAAATGCTCAGGCTGGGGGGCAGCAGCACCTCCCGTCGTGTCTGCCTGGTTTTCTCTGCCCATCACACCCACCTCCTGTTGCTCCTCTCCTCTGCACGCTGACATAAAGCTGCCTCCAGGTACGAGCTGTGTTTCCATTGATCACTTGGAATTCTGCAGCGGGGCAGGGGAGAAAGGTTTTCCTGCCCTGAGCATCACTCCCACTGACCCTGCAGCTCCAGGGCCTCCAAGACTGAGGAAAAACACTTGTTCTTCCAGGGCTCTTACACTGGCATTTGTGCAGAAATGGGAATTTCTTTAATCCTGGCTTCTCACTGTGGTTTGCATCCTCCTCCCAGTGGATAATGAGCTCGGGAGGTTTAGCAGCATCTCCCAGCACCTGCTGTGTCCCTGGGCTGGGATTTTCTGGGAGCAAAGGATGAGGAGATGTGATGCTTTTGAGGAGCAAGTTTTGATTTCCCTGGCTGGGCCACCACGGTGTCCTGAGCTGCCACAGAACAGCTGCCACGAGACAAACACCTCACAAGCTCCATCCTTGCACTGCCCGGGGAGAGGCAGTGATAGATTAATCTGAACAAAGATTGATCAATAATTTATGCTGGTGTTTTCACTCACCTGGGGCTTAGACGGACTTTGATATGATTTGATGGGGTCGGACCCACCCTGCTTTAATTAAACATGATGCTGAAAATTAAAAGGAAAACCTATTGGCTACTGGAACTGAAATCAATCTGCGATCAGTAACAAGAGACTGATTAAAGAGGTGATGCCCAGGAAGGATCGGGCAGGTTCAGCAGACGCTTCCTGAAGGCGAGATTAGCGGGACATATTGAATGTAAATACAGCTATTGGCATTTTGTCACGGCGTGGCCTTTAGCAGCCGAGCTGTTTGTGTGCCTTGATGAATGGCTTTGCACCAGGGAGGGAGCTGCGGGAATTCGGGGCTGCGCCGGAGGCTCTCCCGGAGCATCACGGGGGGGTTGGAAGGGGACAGCAGGGAGCGGGGGGAGCGGCAGCAGAGCTGAGCTGAGCCCCCTGTGCCCACCGCCCCCTGCCCGGGGAGGTTCAAGCAGCGAGGGACGCTGTTTGGCTGGGTTTTGGCTGGATTTTTGGCAGGGTTTTTGGCAGGGAGTTGCCCACCTTTGCCCGTGCAAAGGCAAAGCCGAGCGGGACCCCGGGCACGGCAGGGGTGGGGTCCGGGTGTCCCGGGCGTGCTCCTGCTTTCCCCGGGAGCCGAGCCGGGGTCGGGCTCTGCAGGAGCGGAGCCGCAGCAGAACCCGCTCCGGTGGGAGCAGCGGGCGCGTTAATGACCGAGCCGGCGCTAATTAAGCAGCGTTGCATTCGCCCAGGGAAACGGAGATGCTCCAGGAGGAGAAGCGATACAGGAACGAGGTTGAAGCCAGAGCTGACAGCACAAAAGCTCGGGGTGTGCAAAAAAAGAGAGACCGAACGCAGTGGTTTCACTGAGAGAGCCTCACCCTGCAGTGGGGCAGCGTTTCGGGTGCCCCAAGGTCACCCCTCCTGCGGGAGCTGCTCTCACTGGTGGG
This sequence comes from Dryoscopus gambensis, assembly GCA_013389985.1. Taxonomy (NCBI): domain Eukaryota; kingdom Metazoa; phylum Chordata; class Aves; order Passeriformes; family Malaconotidae; genus Dryoscopus; species Dryoscopus gambensis. The sequence continues at coordinate 335,140 of WEIT01008479.1, read as the reverse complement.
ACTGGGGAAGAGCCTGGGAGCACTCCCGGTCACAGCTCAAAGCCTGGAGCATCCCTGAGCGCGGGGACGTCGCCCACCTCTCTTTGCCGGGCTGGAATTGTCACCTGAAAAGCAAAAGAAAAAGAAGCCGAAACGTTTCCTCTGTTTCCAACCCACCCGTGCCCCTGTTCCAGAGCAGACAGGGTGGGCACACAGAGTTTTTCCAGGCCCCACGTGTCCCTATCCTTCGCTCTCCTCTGCATCTGCAGCTCCGTGACAGACCCTGCAGAGCCCTGGAGAGACGGGACGGGGACATGGATGGTTCCTTCCCTCAGCTGCTGCAATTGCTCTTTTTTAACTTCCCTGCCAGTTTACAGGAGGAAAGAGACTGGGCGGGGAGGGGAGAGGTCCAGGGTTTTAAGAGTTTCAGAGGCTGCGGGCAGGAGACAGAGTCCCCTGGAACTCTGGAAGGCAGAGCTGGGGATAAAAACCCCTCGAGCTGTGCTGTGCGGGGGGAAATGGCTGCCTTTGGGGGGCGAGGGGGAGAAGCCTCCCTAAGAACAAGGTGGCTTATTTGCCTTGGAATAAGGCTTTGATATCAATGATCAGTATGCAGGATCCTGGAAGGAGCGCAGAAATGGTTTGTGTGTGACGGGCACCACGGCCACAGGGGGACAGGGATGGGGCTGGAGACAGGGACAGGGATGAGGCAGGTGAGGGGCAGCGCGTGAGCTGAGGGGCTGCTGGTCACTCGGGGAGTTTGGAAGCTGCTTCCTCGCCCGCCTGCCTTGTTGGGGCTTTGATTCCTCACTGACAGCACGCTGAAGGATTGATCTGAGCGGGGATAAATAATTCATGAGCTTTTTTGGGCTTTTTGAGCAGCTGTGAATTCTGAGACGTGAGCTCTGCACAGCAGACGCTGCTGGGACTAAAAGAACTAAAAGTTTGAGGAGAAAGCCGTATATTTCTGTTGTTGTTGTTGTTGTCTGTTGCCGTTTATAACTTTTAATCTCCTTTCTCTTTTTCTCCTTTATTTTTTTGTTCATTGTTTTTTCCCCACACACGAGGCTGGTTTGTTCCTGAGGCTCTCGGCAGGCGGCTGTGGCAGAGGCAGCGCCCCACCGTGAGTGGATGGCTCCACGAGCCGAGGGCACTGGGGGGATCTGTAACCTCTGCCTGCACGGAGATGCTTCCCGAGGGGGTTCCCTGCTCACACGTGCACCTCAGATCCACCTCTGGCTGCTTCCATCTATGGAGTCTGTGCTGCTCCGAGCCCTGAAGTTCAGAGGGTTGGATAATGCCTCAATTCCTGTCTCACCATCAGGGATCCCCTGGGAAAATGAGAGTGGGAGCAGAGCATGGAGGGGAGAGAGGCTGAGGACCTTTCCCTGGGGGTGTTTGGGCACTGGGCTAGAAAAGCTGGATGGCAAAAGAGCATCTGCCCAACCTGGGCTGCCAAACTGCCCCCAGCCCTGGGTGAAACCTCTGTGACAACAGACAGGTGATTAAATGGTATTTAATGTTTCCCAGGTTATCTGGTAGCATTTGTTAGCTGAGACCCCTCCGAAATCTTTACCATCAGTTTAAAATCAGCCGTGCAAAGATGTGAATGTTGGAAGGAGAAGAATTTCCAGCTTAACCCCCTGATTCCACTGAACACCCACGGGCTGACTCCAAGAGATCCCAGGAAGGGGAAATGGGGTTCAAAAGATTTCATAAGGAAAAATTAATGATAAAAATATTCTCTTGCAAGTCAGCCAGAAGTTTTATAGCTGGGTTCCCAGCGGAGGCAGGCGGTGCAGGGAGGCAGCCGCAGCTGCAGCCACATCTGGGGGGATCTGCTAATGCCAACACGAGTCAGTGCAGAAAATCTTTGCTGTAGAGAAGTTTATTTAGGAAAACAAGATCAAGAGGCAGCCCCTGCAGTGCTGAGAGGTCAGTGAAGCTGCCGGGGAGCCCCTGAGAGCAGCGGGCACTGCTGCCGCCATCGGCCTGTCGTGGAGGGGAGGAGGGAGGTGAAGAGGGAGCTCTTTGCCTTCCTGCCCCCAAAACCCCCAGGTGCTGCTGTCTGAGCCCAGAACATCCCTCTCTGGGATGCAGGTTTTGCAGCTGAGCTGGTGGGGGGGCTCTGCAGCCCTGTGAAGAGAGAAGAGCTGAGACTGGACATGTGTCCCTCATGCTCTGCACGGCCGAGATCTTCTCCAGGGGCAGGGACAGACCCTCACCCTGCCCTGGGAAAGGGCTGGGGTTGGGGCTGGGCCCTCAGTGGCTCCCCAAGCCCTGTTTTATGGATTTCACTCTGGGATGGGCTTTTCTTTGTCCCTCCAAACAGCTCTTGTTGGCCAGAGCAGCAAAACTGGTGCAAAGCGTTTATGGAGATGTGGCCGTGTGGAAGGTGTGGTGGAGGGTTTTCGCCACGTCACCAGACTCTTCCAGGATTTCATTTGTTTGGACCTGGGAGGAGATCTTCAGGGACGTTGGGGTCACCATTCCCAGCAAGTCCTGCAGGTCCTTGGCTCCCAGGAGCTGGTGGACATCTCGCTGCTGCAGCTCCCGAGAGGGGAGAGGATGCCACCCTCATGGGCACTTGGGGCTGAGTCTCATCAGCCATGAGCAGTTTCAGGCTGATGAAAATTATTCATGAACTTGTGCTGAATATGATGAGGACTTGATGAATGGGGGGGTTGGGTTTGGTGTCAAAATGTTTCTTCATAATCCTTAAAAGATGGAGTGTCTTGACTCTTTGTTTTGAAATGATGTGAAAATAACTAAATTTGGCCAACACTAATTTCATAAAGAGGAACACCTACACAGCGTGAGGCATTAGGTTTGGTGGCAAAACATTCCCAGTATTTTTTTTCATTTGCTTATTTTGACAAGGGAAGGAAAGAGGAAGCTTGGGGCAATTTGGTTTGAGGTTTTTTTTTTCCTGAAGGCCACAGCAGTTTTTATATCCCTGCCTTTTGCTGGGTGGGTGGAGGAGCTCGGGAACAGTAAAGCAATATTTGTTATTTAATTCTTGGCCTGTTCCAGAGAGGAGGAGGAAAATACTTCAGCAACAGTAAGTTATCTCCAACATGCCAGGCACACAAGGGCTGTTCTCCTTGCTCTCTGCACCTCAGTGAGCACATCAGCAGCTTCCTGCAGGCCCAGGTCCCCCTCAGCAGTGAGAAAAGCGACAGAGGAGCCTCTTGGGTTGGACACATAGATGGTTAATCAGCCAATTAATTAATCAGTCTCTGGGATCCAGCTGCCAACACAGTTCAGCTGGGTTTTGTTTCTCTTTGGTGGCTTAATGATGCTCACAACAACTTTTCTTTTGGACCAGGTGATGGACCTGCAGCAGCAAAAACTTGATGTCAAGAGCTTGATCTGCCCATTCCCACCCGGCTGCCACAGAGGAGGCACAGCTGTGCCAAGCAGAGGAGATAAACACTTGAAATGTGGGATGATGTGGGATGAAGGAGGCTTCAAACATCTCTGCTGCCTGCAAAACAGATTTCTGTTTCCAGCTCCCTTCCTGAAAGCCACAGAGATCACAGGGAGATGCTCGGAACAGGTGGGAATCTGCGGCGAGACATTACTTACTCATGGCTTAATGTGTAATTATCCCCGTAAAGAGCTGGGCTGGGAAGGGTCACTGTAATTCAGATGGATCCTGCTCACACCTTTCCACGTTGGGGTGGTGGAGCCCAGCAGTGAGCAGGACGAGGGGAGTGGGACACTCACATTTCTTGCAGTTGGAAAAACACAGGGAAAGCTCAGGAGGCGTTTTCCTTGGAAAACACTGCTTGAAACATGGTCCTTGTTGAAGAGCAGAGCAGCTGCCTGCTCTGTCCCAGCGCAGAGGGGTGAAGTGAGCACCTTCTCTTGGAGCTGCGTCCTTGAGCGAGGTGCAGCATCACCCTGAGACTGCCAGGCTGGCTGTGACTGGGAGGCCTCGGAGAGGCTCAACAGCCAAAAAGCAGGAGGGAGCAGGCTCTGTCCCACGTTTCCAGGGTTCCTGTAGGAGCTGAGGGGTGCTGCAGGATGCACACGGTCCCTGGGTGTGCTACACTCCCCCATCACTGCTGCGAGCACCGGGGTGGCGAGCGCCGGCTGCTGCCTCCCTCCCGTGCCATTCCCGTGCTCCGGCTCCTCCTGGACAGGTTGTTCCTCCTCAGAAACGATGGCACAAAAGCCGGTGGGAGAGCAGGCCTGTTGTGGGAGAGGGAAGCCGGTTCCGTTAATCAATAGGAGATCAAATGCTCCCGGCCGGAGCGCGCTGCAATTACGGGTATGAGATTCGCGGGTAGTTAGCACATCGCTGCTAATTAATTTGCTGTGTTACAGGGTCTGGCAAAGGGCGGCCGGCGCCGAGTCTCCTGCAATAATTCACCCAGCAGAGAAAATGAACCACAATGAGAGCTGATGGACAGCTTCAGCGGGCAGGACTTCATCCCATGTGGGAATACCACTGCATTTTGAGCTCCTCCAGAAGCTTTCCACTGTCCCAGACACCAGCGTGGAAGGAAGGAAACCTCTTATATTTTAGCCAAATCTGTGCTGATTATTTGGGAAACCAGAATTATTTGCTGTTAGCACCTTTTTACTCTAAAAATGCCTCATAAATCTGAACAACACCCACAGCACAGCAGTCAATCCAACACGGACACCTCCATCCTGCAGGTGGGAAGGAATGGTGGTGGAGGTGGGATCCCCACATCCCACCACACTCGAGCAGGGGACTGTGGGGGACCTTGTGTCCTCCTGATGTTGTCCCGGCCATGCTGGCTTGTGGTGTGGTCAGCAGAGATGGCCCTGGGTGTCCATGCCTGAGTGTCACCTGCCCTGTGCAAGGTCACCTGTGCTGCACTCGTGGTCCTTGAGCATCCCGGCTCCTCACTGCACAGTGGATATTTAAAACAAAAAAAAAACCAGGAGAGAACTGGTCCTGGATGCTCGAAGGATGTCTGGGAGCAGACAAACTGCTCTTGCATGCCTGGCCATGACCTCTCTGGGGCTCCTGTCCAGGCTGGGAGCCGGGGCTGGCTTCTGGCACTGACTCCTCCTGGACGGCCCTGGGTGCTTCTCGGGGCCTTGGACAAGTGCCCAGTCTGCTCCTGCCTGGAGCCAGGATCTCAGTAGCTCACAGTCCAGTGCTGGGCTGGTGCTGCATGCCTGACTGCATTTGTAGTGCTCCTGCCCTCCCTGGGCCTGGGAATTGCTTCTCCACCCAAAAGCAGAGGATGCTCAGGGGCTCCTGTATGAATCAATCCAGAGAAGGGGCCTGAGTGGTTCCAGGGATGGGACTGGAGCTTGGCTCAGGGTGAATGTCACCCTGGGGCATTGGGCAGCAGCTACCCCAGGTCTCTGGGAGAAGCTGCTCCTTCCACCCACTCCCAGAGGCTGGTCCTTGCTCCTCTGATCAAACTGAAATATTCTGCGTGCCCCCAGATGCCGACAGCAGAGCTGTGACGTGCCAGAGCCCAGGTGTTCAGGACAAACCCAGGTCACTCTGCAAAGCTGGGTGCTGGGGCTCTCCATCCCTGTGGGATACCAGGCTGGGCCAGGCTCCCTGCTGCAGGCTGTGCCCTGACCTCGGGTAGGTCACTCACAGGGTCGGTCCTGGGGAAATTCAGGCTGGACAGAGCCTCTGAAACAGCCTGGGCTCCTCTCCCCTTCTTTTGTGTGCAAAACTGATAAAGAAAAAAAGAAACAAACCCCAACCATAAAACCAAATCAAACCCAACCACTTCTTCAGCTTTATTTGGACGGAGGCCCAAAGCACAGTCTGGCGAGGCCCCACACGGCGCAGATGGAAATCCTATCTGGGGCTACTGACTCACGGCACTAAAAAAAACCTGTTAGTCAACGTTCAAAAGGGCTGGAGCTCCTGAAGAAACCCTCCACGGTCCCCAGGGGGATACTCCACTGGGACTACGGGCAGGGGGCTGTTCCCTGGGAGCTGCCTCCCCTGGGATGCTCCAGGGCCGATGGGTGTTGAGCCCTCGAAGCCTCAGCAGGGTAATGATGTGGATGTTATCGACCAGGATCTTTGCCTCCCCCTCTCCTGTTTACTGATTTCCCATCCCTCCCCAGTGCACTGTGTTTTTTAATCCATCCAGGTCATGGCCTGCTTGAGTGGGGCCAGCCATGGGGTCAGTACTAACGATATGCTAATGAGCCTGGGGCAATCAATTCCCTCTAATCAGGCAATCGATCCCCACTGCAGGTGCTTCTGATCTTGGGCTGTGCACGGAGCAGCATCTGATTTTATTGCTGAGGGGTTCTTTCAAGCCGTTTGTCACAGCAGAGTCAGACTTGGAGGAGACTTACAAGGCTTATAATGAAAAAATAATTCATAAAAAATTAAAAATAAGGTTTGGGGAATGAAGCATCCTTCTGAATCCAAGAGCTGTTTAGCTGGAGGTGCCTGCTACAAAATAGTGGGGTTTTAGTGGGTTTTTGGTCTCCTGTCTGCTGTAGTAGCCACAAGCTGATGCACAGGAGCAAGCAGGAACAGGATTTTTGATCCCCTGTAATATGTCTGAGGCCTCTAATAGATTTTAGTGTCAACTATTTTTAGCTCAGGGAATTTCCTGAGCCTGGTGTTGTTTGCCCCCATCTCACTGAGCTCCTCATTCACTCTCCCCTTCAGTATTTTTCCACCCCTGGGTAAGAATTTCAGCAGCTCAGATGATATGGGAAAACCCATTTAACCATCTCTAGTCCTTGAACCAGGAAAGGTCACCTGAATCGTCCCCTCTGCACCTGGGAAAGGAGGAGTTGTTAAGAAGGCGACCTGCAAAGCCTGCACACGCTTCCCACTCCTTGGGTTCCAGCGTCTCAGTGCAGCTGGAAAGGTTGGAATTAAAGCTGCATGTGTGTAATGTCACACAGTCCCAGCGGGGGAGGAGGGATGTGCATCCCCCCCAGGCCTCCAGCACGTGGATTTAATGGGAAACACTCTCATGCTGAACCAAACAGCTCCTCCCTGGACTCGTGGTGACGCTCAGATCCTGGCGCAGCCCCGCTCAGCCGAGCCATGCCAGGACAGCACCAGGGCCAGACCCGTTCCTCGGCCCCAGCAGGAGCTGCAGCACTGCCACCCAGGAGGCTCGCTGGGTTAATTAGAGGTGTTGGGATTTCTGCTTTTGCTTGGGGCAAAACCCTCTCTCCAAAACAGCCCTGCCCTGAATTAACCCAAGCGGCACCCGGAGCCCTCCATGGATCCACAGAGATGCATTCACCGGGGCTCGGATCCCGTGTCCTCCCTCAGTCATGCCCAGTTACTCCAAGGGAAATAAAATACGGAGCCAAACAGCAAGAAATGCACTTCAAAACTGACCAGCACCTCTGAAGTGACAGCGCCTGGGGGCGGAAGGAGCAAACCAATCCCTGGGAGGGAAAAGCGATGGCAGCACCAAACAGAGCTTGGGAGCAGGGGATGGCCAGAGGTCCTGCAAAGATGATGGAGGAGCTGCTTGCTTGAATGATGCAGTGGGTGGCAGAGATGGAGGCGGCTCTCAGGGTGCACTGGGAAGTCGCCAGTATTGCCCACGGTGCCAGCATGGGGCTCACCAGCAGCGTTTGCCCTGTCTGGGGGGAGATGGCAGGGAGGTGTTTGTGCCATGGGGAGGTGAATCTTACTGGGCACATCTTCTGGCAGGTCAATTAATTCTGCGCCTTTTTTCCCCTGATCAACCTGTCAGTTCCAATATTATCATTAATTACAACACATGTCCAGAGTCAGCTAATGCAGCGTGAGCCGTGCTCATCCCGGGCTGACCCGGTTGCACATCCCGGCACCCTCACCAGCATTCCCGGTGCCACGGGGCACACTGGTGCCTGCGCTGCTCCGGTAACCACGGGCTGCTCCCGGTCCTGCCCGTGTGACACAGCAGCTCCTGCCAGCGCTGCTGAGTCAGCAGGATCCTGGCTCCAGCTGAGTCAGCAAAAGCACCGTCGGTGCCGGGCTGTGCCCGTGGGAGAGCGGGCGCTGCCTCCGGGGGGAACGGCCGCAAAGGAACTCCGGCAAATGAAGCGGTGGCAGCAATGAGATGTTTCCCTCAGTCCCGTGTCATCTGTGGCCAGACAGTGATCCTGGTGTAGCGCCAGCACGGGGGGGACCAGACAAGAAATGGGCCCTGCAGGCCTTCGGTGACAGGGGATGTCACAGGGGATGTCACAGGTGAGGGCACGGCGATTTTGGTCCCACAATCACCCCAGGACTGGATTTACCGTGCTGGGCTCTGAGGTCCCCGAGCACAGACTGAGTGGGTGCCACAGCAGCAGAAGGTGCAGGGCTTTTCAGGCCAAAGCCACCCCCAGTGGGTTCCCCAAACGTGGGGGTCACTGCAGCCACTGAGCTTTGCACAGAGCTGCACTCCCAGCTCAGTCCCTGCCCTGGCCAGAATGGGGTGTTCGGGGTGCTGAGCTGGGCACAGTCACCACCCCTCCAGCACCCCCTGTGCCAGCCCCTCCTCATGTCCATCCCCTCCTGCTTCCCTCCAGCATCCTTCTCCTGGGACTGGTACATCCCTGGTCTCACTGCAGCTTGTCATTGTCACTGGTAGCAGCCAGAGTTGGCATCGCCCTTCTCAAGGTCGGGAGGAGCTTTGGGGTTGTCCCTGTGCTCTCCCCAGGCTCCACTTTCCCACCACCACACTCCCTTCATCAGCAAGAAAACGGTCTTTTCCTAACACTTATTAAGCCCTAATTTTCATCTTATTCATTACTACCAAGTCATTAAGCTGGCAAGGAATTAAATGAGGTGAAATGAAAAGAATTGAAAGAGACCGAAGAGTTTGGGGTGGTTGGGTTATTTTTTAAAAGAGACCAGAAAATAATCTCCCAGGATTAAGCAGGTGAGAGCAACTAACCCTGTGGAAGGGCATGTAAGGCTCAGAGACGAGCTTTCTAATTAAAAAGAGGCATTGAAGAACCCCGGGGGGCATCTGTCTGCTCCTCCCTGCTCGAGGAGGTGACAATGAGGACACCGGGCACTGCCGGCTCCCGGACAGTGAAGAAACTGCTCCTTAAATTCAGTAAAGCTCACATAAAAGCTGCTGAAACTGGGGGGTTCTGGGGACATTGTGAGGCTTCCAAAAACAAGCCAAAGCCTGTCAGGGCCACACTACGGCCCTGAGCTTTTATATGTATCTACACACACACATGTACGGGTATTATTAGGGGTATTATTTAATATATTGATATGTTAGATATAAACATGCTAAGATATTAATATGTATAAATACATTTAAGTATGTGTCTCTGTGTATAAAGCCATTGCTTTCAGGAAACAATCTCTGAGCCCGGGCTCCTGGCACAGACCTGGATCATCTCCTTGCTCTGGGACGGGCCTTGGATTTCCCTGGTGAGCACGTGGGCGGTGCTCCCAGCCCAGCTCTGAGAAGACCTGAGCATCCCATCCCTCGATGAGTTCATAACACCCCCATTCCCAAACCCATCTCCCACCCGGGCTCGGCAGCCGCCGGGCAAACCCGAGGGATCGGCTGCCGCCTGGGCATGTCACACCAGTCTGTGGCTTTTTTCTATTTTTGTTATTGTTTCCTCAGACTGAGTTAAAATAACAGTTCTGCAGAGCAATGTCAGAGCTGCCAGAGGAATCCCATCTCTCTGGTGACTTCATTAGCGCCAGTGCCTCCAGTCAGCAAAGTCACGGGGCTTTATTAGCGCGTGGTGGGTTTTTTTCTCTTGCCCTCACATGCAGAACCCTCATTAGTGGGAAGATGGAGCACTAAAGAGTCCCGTTAAGTTTCCATCCAGATTTGTTTCATCTCCTCCTTTCCTGACACGACGCTCTGCCACCTCCAGCTTCACCGGCAGCAGGAGCGTGGGCACATCTCTCATCAGCACACCTCTCTTCCTGGCCTGGACTGGTGTTACTGGTTTTAAACCCACCTGGGCAGGAAGGTCTGAGTTCCTGGGGTCCCAATCCAGCCACCACCTGGCAGGCTGGGGTTTGTTTCCGAGCTGCTGCTTCCAGCCCTACTTCACATTCCACACAGCCCTGGGTGAATTGTGACCCTGCCAGTCTCTCGTTCATTTTTGATGCATCCTGGATTGTAAGAGGCTGTTATTTTATGATGGATTAACGACACTGTATTTGCTTTTAGCCTGTTTTATGGTGCCCCAAGTGCCTTGGCTATAACTCTTCTGTTTATTTGTTTTATTATCCCAACAGGCTGCTCACGGAGATCACTGTGGAAACACCCACTTTCCCCACCACGGGCTCCCCCAGAGAGGCTGGAGGAGATATCCCACCCCAGGTAAGGCACAGCTCACCTGTGCTGTGGGAATGGTGCTTTGGAGCTGGACTTGGGGGATCAGGTGTGCTGGTTGTGAGGTAGGGGCTGCCTGGGCAGGGAGGGAGGGAAGGAGGAAGGGGATGCAGGAAGCAATAGCTGCTTTAGTTCAGTGCCTCTCTCGGTGCATCCACCCTGTGCAGGGCGGGGGCAGTACCCTGGAGCAAGAGGAGCTGGAGCAAGGAACCAAGGGCTGAGGAGAGGAAGAGAGGAGGAGCTGTCACTGCTGCAGGTCACATCCACCTCTTGCCATCCCCACAGCGGGAGCCTTTCTCAGTCCTCGCCTGGGTGCAGATGTGCTGCTCCTGACACAGGCTGTGCAGCCAGGTACGGTCTGAAAGGCAAGCACAGGGTCGGGGTTCTCCCCATCTTTGGGGATGACCTTGGGGGTCGTCCTGTTCTCCTGCCTCCCCTCCCTGGGCGGCTCCCCACTGCCTTCCCTCCCCTCTCCTCCCCTCCCCAGGGGCTGGAACATTTGCAGAGAGGTATCCGAGGGCTAATAACCCACTGGCACCCTGGGCTGGTGAGTGTCAGCACCGAGGGCCAGACTCCATTTAAGCTGACAGCCTGGAAATTTCCAGTAGCAATTTCTGGCAAATTCCCTCTTAATTTCCAGTAGCAAAGATCAACTGGGAGCTTCAGGGATTAGAGCAGCGGGCTGGAGGGGGAAACGAGAAATGAAAGAGGAAAATAAACATAAAAGTCATACAAAACAAATAGCTGGTAGTAATTCCATTAAATCAGATGTTTTTAAAAGGAAATATTAAAATATTAACTATGTAATTAAGTATTTATTAATTGAAAAAGAAGCCAAGCCGCATTAAGCTTAGCAAAGCCCAAACCATGTGCAAATTCTTGTTTAGCTCAGCTGCCAACTCAGTGGACCCCGATTGTGTCTCCCAGGGCCTTGGGCTCTGGTCTGTCGAAGGGACAGGGAAGCAGATTTGTGCTGAAGTTAGAAGACCAAAATCCCCTCAGCACTTCCATTCTCCTGCTCTCCCAAGGTAAGAGCTGCCCATGTTGGCTTTTCCAGTGGCTCCTTCCTGCAAATCCCCGCGGCTGCCTGCGGAGCTGGGCTGGCAGCGGGGCCCAGGCGAGGGCAGGGCGAGGGTTTCCCTGGCTGTGCATTGCTGCCGTTCCTCCAGTTTCTTGGCAATCCCTCCTCTGGTGACATCCAAGCGTGCTGGGACCCATGTGCTGCTGTCCTCGACCTCCCGAGCTGCAGGAGCTGGGTGTGGAGGTGAATCACCAAGGCACAGACCGGGATGTCTCAGCATCTGGTTGGGGGAGACCTCGGTGTCCCCCTGCAAGGAGCTGGTGTCACCAGGCCTGTGGCTTGCATGGCTGGAGCTGGTGCCAGGGTCACATTGAGCTCTCCCAGCCCGGTCCTGGGGAGCACGAGCTGTCTGGTGCCTCTGACAAACTCATCTGTCACCGAGTGAGGGCCATGGGCAGCGAGACGCCGCAGAAGAGAGAGAATTAAAGAGGGAGAGAGAAAGAGCAATCAATACATTATTTAGCAGCAGGAATGCAAATGACAAAAAATTAATGAGGCCTCTCCCCTCCCCCCCGCACCCTTCCCCCAGCCCTCCTTTGCTGTAAGATTGCTGACAAATTCTCTGGAAAATATCAAAACAGCCGGAGGGTGTAACCTGCCAGAGTGATGCACCATTATCTATTATTGATGGAAACCTTGACAAGTTCCCTTTAAAAAAGGAGAGAGAAAGGGAGGGAGAGAGGGGAAAAAATTGCATCTAATCTTTGTTTTAAAGCTACAGTTGCTCATTTTCTCTTCCCCGAGGGCGGCTGAGCAACAGAAGTTGTCACGGTGGTGTCACTGTGTCGTGTTGCTCCCTGAGCCCCAGCGTGGCCGGGAGCCTCCGGGCTGGGCTGGGCTGGGCTGGCAGGGAATCCACAGGGTTCGTGGAGGAGGAATATTTGTTTCTTCCCCTGTAAAGAGTCTTTTAAGCCTCATTTAAAGATGAAATAGGGCTGAGCTGGCAGAGACGGCACTAGGGATCATGTCTGGGGAGAAGTTGGGGGCTTGGGGTGAGAGGGAGGGAGATGATGATCAAAGTAAGCCATGCAGTAAATCCAGGAGGAGAGAGCGGCTGCGGGACAGGAGGAGGAGGAGGAATTCCTGGTAGAAAAAGTGACCCGGGGGGAAAAATATCCAGCAAGTCCCTGAAGCATATCAAACCCTGTCCTGAGCAGCAGAGAGGCAAGAAACCACAGCAGCCAGCACAGAGCCACTATCAAACAGGCTGGCGAGGGACACACTGCAGGGATTAATACTTCATAAATGTCACTGGCCTCCTGACAGCTCCTCTGCTTTTGGCCTCTTACAGCAAACCAGCAAAACCCTCAAATAAACCATGTGGAGCAGGTGATCTCAGCTGCTCCCACTGTCCCATCACCCCGAGCCAGGGGCAGCCTGTCCCTGCTCCTGCCAGGGGGCAGCTGGGCTGTGCTGGCTGCAGACCCCCCTGTCCCACCCAGCCCTGGGGACACTGTCAGGACAGGGGGACAAGCCAACACAGCTGATGCTACTGGAGCCCCGCCCAGCATCCTTCCCTCCATCCCCCTGACCCTCCTCGAGCACCCACCTGGCCCTGAATTTATAACCTGCTTTCCTTTCTCTGCTGTGCCCCTCCTGACATCCCTTGCTGCCAAGGAGATGTGCAGCTCTAGGGAGGGAGAGCTGTTGTTGCAATGTGGCCAGGAGCTGTGGGCTCCCACCTGTGTCATCGTGCCTCAGTTTCTCCAGGCACAGGCTCTCACTTTGAGGTCCAGGATGAAGGACGCCTCGTAGATGCCAGTTATTATTATTCACTGTTACTTTTTTTATGGGTCCTCAAAAGTCTTCCTCTCATCTCACAGCCAGGTCCCCCAAGGACGCTTACGGGATGTATTCAAGGCAGATGCTGCAACCCAGCTCCTGTTTCCCCGTCAGTAGCTCTGGGCCTCTCCTCGGGCTATTTAACGTTGAAGGTACAGGAATTACCCCCAGAGGTTTATTTCCCCACCCCACTGTCCTGTCTTCAGCTGAGTCCATGCCAGAGACACCAGAGGTACAGAATCCTGGGCAAGACAGTTTGTAGGTTATTAACTTTAATCCTGGCAAACACCGCTGTTGTTCCAGTTTATGCCCACTGGCATTGTAGATCCTGCTGAACTCCACATTCCCGTGAATCTTCATGGCAGGGCACCCTGCAGCTCTACCTGTTCTTGGTTTGAAAGGTACCGTCCTCAAATTGCATTGAATGTCTCCTGTTTTGGCGCTGCAGGGGCAAATCTGTGCTCCCAGCCACCTCCTCTGCCCCAGCCGGTGCTTTGTATGCCTCTGCCATGCCCTCTGTGTCTTCACCTCTATCCCGTCCCCTCTTCTTCTAAAACTAAATAGTCCTAAATCTTTTTAATCTCTTCTCATGGATTATTGATACTATTTGTTGCAATTCTTTGGATCTTTTCCATTTCTGCTCTATCCTGGCTGAGATGATGGGGTGATGCGCAGGCTCTGCTGAAGGTGAAGTTTATAAAGTCACAGCAGCAATATTTGCAGTTTTGCCACCTCTCCCTGCTCTGCCCAAACCCTCTTGCTTTGGGAAGGGGCAGCTCCTGCCCAGAATGTTCCCTGCTCCTGGACCTCCCTGCAGCACTGCCAGGCTGCTTCCCTACGGGTTTATCTCTCAGGAAGAGCCCATCCACCAGCAGAAGGATCCGTGGTTTTCTCCACGTGTTTTGTTGCAGTAGTTGGGATCCGCAGTCGCGTTTCCCAGCCCCTGCTCTTTTTTGAGTTCTTGATTGCTCAGCCACTACTGGGACTCACAGGGGTGTTTTGAGTCCCTCCAGGCCTTGTTGCTGCATGGTTCAGAGCCTCTCTGAACCCCCCAGACACAGAGGTGATGCTGCTGCTCCCCATGGTCCCGCAGCAGCATCCCTGTGTAACGGGGAGCAAACGTGTTCCCCTTCCTCAAGTCGCTCCAGCTCTCTCCCAGCACATCCACAGCCTCAGCAGCTCCTCGTGTTTGCAAATCCAAACCCACCAGGGGGTGATGCTGGCTGTGCACAGGCTCCCCTTTAACTGGGGAGGTGGCCCAATTTACACAAAATTATTTGGGTCCTCTGGAGATCTTGTAAGCGCAGGGTGTGGCAGGTAGGGCTCCCCACTGCCTTCTCTTTGTGTCTTGCTCTTGGGGGTCTTGGGGGGGGATAAAGCCCCTTTGCCAAAGGGTTCTCCCCACTCATCCAGCTCACCTGGATACTTATTAGTTAAATATTGTTATTAGTTAAATCACTTCATTTTTTTGCTATTGGAAGGCAACTGGGCTGATTCCCTGGTTTGATCTCTTGGGTTTTCTTCAAGTTGGAGTTTGGCTTTTACTGCTTTTCCAGCTTGCTGAGGGCTTATTTTATTCCTGCTTCGGCCACAAGGAAATGAGTCTTGATGTCCATCTGAAATGTGCTGCATGCTGTGTTTTCTGCCATCCGGAGCACAGCAGCGTCAATTTTATCAGAAACTGAGCTAAACCCTGTCCACCTTTAAGCTGGGGAGAAAACAGGATTTGGTCCCACGCTAATTGTACCGAAGGCTGAGTGACCTTTTTCCTTTCTCTCCTTATTCCTTGGTGAAATCCAGCCACCCCTAAGCACACAGGAAACATCCCCCAAATACCACAGCCTGCAGGGAAGCACAGAAGGCCAAAAGAAGCAAAACAAGGTAACAAAGCTGGTAAGAGCAATTGGAGAGGCGATTGCTCGTATGGGGCTGCCAAAGAATTGTGAAGCTCCAGCTCCTGCAGTGGGACCACCCCAGCCCAGGTAGGCAGGCTCTGTGCTGACAAGGAAATCAGCATTTCTTGGAGCTGAAGGTCACCCTTGGGCCAGCTGCGGGGGGACAGAGAGCAGCCGCCGTGGTCACCATGGTGCTGGAAATGTCATGTCCAGCCAGAGCATTGGTTTTGCTTTCCTATTGTCTGTTGTGCTAAAGAAAGCTTTGTTGGCAAAGGGACTTCATGGGAAGTTTATCTCCCTGCTGCTGACTTTGCGCGAAACAAAACAAAACAAAAAAGAAAGAAAGTAATAATAAAAAGAATCCAGCATAAATTCTCAGGAGGAATCAGGAGGTCAAGTTTAAAAAAAAAATAAAATAAAGGAAGGAAGAAAAAACGACACCAAACAACCCATCAGCACCAGCCTGACGATGAAGAGAAGCGCTGTGGGCTGAGGAATAATGGTTTGAAGTTTGCGTTGTTATCAGAGGGACGTACCCTACATTTGCAATGCTCTCTGAAATATACTGGGGCTTGTGTGGCGTAATGGGAGTGACTTGGGGGTCGGTCAGTCCCTCCTTCAAGGCCAGGAGGGCCAACATGAAGAGCAGCATGAGACATTGCAGTTTGTCACCCTGCAGTTGAGGGACCTCAGAGGGGCTGGGTGGGAATCACTTGTTCATGTTTGTGCCACCTGCCAGGCTGGCTGCTGTGCTCATTAATGAGGTCCAGAGGTGTCTGTGCCTTTCTTGTCTAATGGCAAAGGTGAAAGGGGCATTTTACAAAAGGGGAAACTGAGGCACAGAGAGACCAGCCTGCCCCAAGTTCTCTTTTTGCACTGAAAGCAGACGCGTTCCCTCTCTGCCGTGCACAACCTCCGTGCTGGTGCCACTCTCTGTTCAGAGGCAGCGCTGCCTTTCCCGAGCCTGGATCTCCTGCAGCCTTCAGGATTCAGCACATCTCACTCCTGACCTGCCACAGGCTCGTTTATTCGGTGCTGGGCTGCCCAGGTGGATTTGCCAACACAGCTCATTCCTGCCCTGCAAGACCTCTGCTATTTCAGACCACGACTGCCTGCAGCTCCCCCAGGTTTCTCTCCCCCATCCTTCCTGCGTCTGCTGTCAGCTGTACAGACCGTATGGAGCCTCAGCAACATGGGCAGGTGACACTTTGGCTTGGGCACAAGGTCTCCCCACCCGGGACTGGCAGGGAGAGGAAATCTAGGCTGTCACATCCCATTACATTTTTCCCTGGGTGACCTTTGTTTCCATAACACAATTTTTATTATTTGACTTTGTAATATTGATTTTGATTTCCTTTTTTGATTCATTTTCGTTTCACTCTTTCCTGCAGGGAGTGACTTGGTTCACCTTCAGCATCTGCTTGCTCTGTAGCGTGAGGCAGGAAGGGTCACCTGTCCATGGAAAATGACCTGGAAGAAAAGCAAGGTTTTAAAGAGAGCTTGTGTACGAGCTGGGCTTGCTTCTGGTGCTCTAAATTGGGCCACTCCATCCTGTCCTTCCTGAATACCCCTTGGCTTTATGATGAGTTGTCTCCCTCATCCAGAGGTGGATGGGAACTGCGTGGCAATGAAGCAGGTCTGGATGTGGAGCTCCTCCAGTCTTTGCTGGCAGCAGGACTAGCAGGACCATCTTCTGATTGAAAGGCAGAGCTTTGCCACAGCAATCTGTCCATCTCCTTGTGTTCCATCTTCAGCAGTGACCCGTAATGGTGCTTCAGATGAAGGAAGAATTCAGTTGCAGCAGGCAGAGTCCCAGGGCAATTTCCCACGGACCCGGTGTATCCAGCAGCCTGGGCCACAAGACGACAAATTCCCTCTCCTCAAGGTTGGCCAGGGTCTGTGATGCAGGGTGGCACTGGGTGATGTTCAACCCATCCAGAGGGACCATCTGTGTCTAGGGGAAGACGCCCTCATTATCTACGAGCAGAAAGGACTGCCCAGGATATCCTGTTCCTTCCTCTGAAAGAAAGAGGCTCTTTCCACCATTCCTGGCCTCAGCAACAGAGATGCCAGAGCCAGAAGGGTCAGGTCTTCAAAGACTCTGCTCAGAGCTGCTTTTACTCTTCAAGGACAGCACAGATGTGATGCCTTGAGGTGGCCACCTGAAACACAGAGGCTAGACAGAAATAAGAGAATAAAAGTAGGTCTTTATTTGGAGGGTCTTCAAAGGTACACCCTGGGCAGTCAAAAGGCTCCACCCAGGATGGACTCTGGGTCACGGGTTCTTCACATTTTTATAAGTTTGGTCCATTTGCACATCAGGGTTAATTCTCCAGTTATAACTTCAGTTAATGATGGAATCACCCCAAGTTTGCCCCCCCGCTAGGCTTTAGTTTATGCATTTTTATGTCCTTGAGGTGCAAACCCAGAGAGGTTTGTTGTGTCTGACCAGCCTGAGAGAGCAGCAGCCAACAGGCCACGAGAAACTTCAGAGTTACACACCAGGCAGTGCAGGATTTGAAAAATATAGAAGTTAAAACCTAAGGCATCAGATGGACCATGATGTGGTCAGCAAAGTCAGCAGCCGAGCTCCAGCCATGCACAGCAGAGATCTTTATTCAATTACCTGCCACTATCCCAATAAACCCCAGGAGGATGAGCCATCGATGTGAACCTCCGTGTGTGGGGAGGTGAAAGGACAGCCAGACGTCTGACCACTGAGGAAGTGCTGACAGAAACACCTTGGAGTGCCAGACACCTTGTTAGCCAGTATATATTGTGCTGGTGATTCACATGCTTATGTTTCCACTGTGAAATACAGTCCCCGGTAGAGGGAGAAGATTAAACCAGAGAAAGAACCTTTACAGCCTTTTCTCCTTCCACCCTCACCTTCCTAATTACTTTAAATGTACAAAGGGTTTGTCATAAGGTGTTTAATCTCTCTCTCAGTTTTTCTTTTTAATAATCCCAGCGCCTGTGGTTCTTCTCAGCGTCCCTCCTCAGATCCACCTCATCCTCCTGTGGCAGTGTAAGGCCAACAGTTTTCTTCCCTATTTACTTCTTTTCACATAAGACTAAGAGAAAGACATCAAAAAGCTTTACTTTAAGCTGCCACTTTAACAGATACATGTGAAAGTCCAATTTATTTACTTTTTGACTAATCCCTTAGCCCCAGTGACCTGAATCTCTACCCTCCTGCCCACCTGGCTGTTGGTGTTTTACAGATGGGGAGCCCTGAAACAGTGAGTGACACACCCCAGACATCCAATGGAGATTTGTTCAGGGAACAACACAAAACAACAAACCAAAGGTCTGTGACCAAGCAGGGAAGGGACCAAGGTGTTTCAGGGTTGGGATGTTGCAATAGGACAAGGGGTAATGGTTTTAAACTGAAAGAGGGTCAATTTAGATTGCATATAAGGAAGGAATTCTTTACAGTGGGAGTGGTGAGGCCCTGGCACAGGGTGCCCAGAGAAGCTGTGTCTGCCCCATCCCTGAAGTGTTCAAGGCCAGGTTGGACGGGGCTTGGAGCAACCTGGGATAGTAGAAGATGTCCGTGCTTGTTTCAGGGAGTTTGGAACTAAAGGACCTTTAAAGGTCCCTTCCAACCCAAACCATTCTATGATTCTGTCACTCGTCCCACCTGCAGACAGAGCACGGTGTGCACCTTTGGGGAGCATCCTTGCAGCTGCTTCCTCGGGATAACCCCTGCTGGGATTCTCCCTTTTCCTCGGGATAGCCACTGCTGGGATTCTCTCCTTTTCCTCGGGATAGCCACTGCTGGGATTCTCTCCTTTTCCTCGGGATAGCCACTGCTGGGATTCTCTCCTTTTCCTCGGGATAGACTCTGCTGGGATTCTCTCCTCTACCTCGGGATAGCCACTGCTGGGATTCTCTCCTTTTCCTCGGGATAGACTCTGCTGGGATTCTCTCCTCNCTGCTGGGATTCTCTCCTCTACGTCGGGATAACCACTGCCGGGGTTCTCTCCTCTACCTCGGGATAACCACTGCCGGGGTTCTCTCCTCTTCCTCGCACCGGAGGCTTCTCTGGGCTCCGGCTTGCGCACGGCGCGGGCTGGGGGGAGCCGGCGGTGGCCCCCATGTGCCGGCATATGCTGCCCTCTAGAGCCAGCACCCAAATCTCGCTCTTTTTTTAAAGGAAAAAGCCGAGAGAAAGCAAGTCCTGACAATCACGTGTCAGAATGGGAGAACCAGCGGTGACTCCCCCCGGGGCTCGGCAGGGTGAGAGCCCTCAGGGGGGCCAGCCCCACGGGGATGCACAGGGGGAACCTTGACCAGCTGCCCAGACCATCAGCTCTCCTAATAATAATAATAACTTGTCTCTCACTCCGGCACACAGAGCACAGGGGTCTGTCACACAGCTGAGACCACCAGCCACGTACCATCAGCTGCTGCACCAAGAAAACCTGAACACTGACCCTTCCTCGAGGAGGTGAAAGTGAGGATGCGCCCAAAATCAGTGTCTCCCCTTTGCCTTTTTTTTGCTCATATGAACTTTGGTGCAGCTCACATCACGAATATTTTCCAGGGGACTGACAGAGCTCTGTCCCTCTCTGCATTGCTCCTCTGAGTCTCTCACCCAGAGCATGTCCCCCATGATGGTGCTGTCTTCTCCTTCCCTGAACAATGCCTCTCCTCTACTGTATACTGGCATCCCACTCCTATTTTTTCCACCCCTGAAGACCCCAGAGGAGTTGCAGCCATTAACAGGAGGTGAGAAGCTTGCCCTTCATCTTTAGTTGCTTCCAATAAATTTTTTTTTCACCTCTTCCCAGTGGCAAAACTTTGCACCCCCCAGGCTGAGCAGGGGTGGCGCAGGGGCACATGGAGTCCCTGTGGTGTGTTTGTCACCTGCGGGTCCTCGAGCACATTGGAGAAGGTTTTTCGGTGAGTCTTAATCAAACTGCAACCATCCTGAGCAGCGATGTTATCAAGGCCAGTGCTGGTGCAGAAGGCATCATGCAAGAGGGCCGTTGGCTAAATTGCGTTTCCCTAAGTGGTCCCAGTTATTCCCTGCTGCTAAAGCCCACTTGGACAGCTTTGTTTGGGGTGAATGGGCGCTACGTCCTGGGATCTCTGCAGGGACAGACACAGCAGGACCTGAGCCCCGACCCCACAAACCAGAGGGGAACAGGAGAGCAGGGCTGGGGCGGGATTTGGGCAGAGCACTCACTAGAGGGCAGGAGCGCTCTTCTCTAACTGCGCAGCTCGAGTCCTGTTGGCGTTTCTTGCACAATTTCCCCTGTTCAGTGGGTCAGTTGTAGAGTTCAGTGACTCACTGCAGGAAATGACCTTGTGGGGCCGCAGTTTATGTCTGCTGGCCTTCCCTAGGTGCTGTCAGCCCGTCTGGGGCAGCCTCCATCGAGGGGTTCCACCATCTGCCGAGCGCTCCCGGCAGCTTTTGATGCCAGGGAGATTCTCCCAGCGGAGAAACATTTGGGGAAGGAGGCTCCAGATGTTGCCCCCGCATCTTGCATGTCTCTGGCTGCAAGGTGAAATTTAGCACTGCCTCTCATCCGACAGCAAAGCAGGTACCCAACATAGTCTTCATTTCTTCTTCCTGCTGTAGCATCAGCACCTGAAAAATGGGCTCTTTGTCGCGTGTTCCAGTGTTGCTGCCTCTTGAAGGTAACCGGCTACTGCCATCCCTTTCCCTCTATCCAAATGTGCTGCAAGAACCATCCCTGAGGGATCTCACGCCGCTCTGTAACAGCCTGAAAAGTGACATCTCCCTTCACAGATCTCCTCCTGCTCTCCTGGCCACAGCTCTGTCCTTAACAACACACTCGGATGGACACAATCAGCTCGGAGGTGTTTTTCCCCAGCTGACTCCCGGGGATATTTAGAAGCATCAGGTTTTCCCAGCGTTGTGAGTTACATCTTAATGCAGAAACCACAAGAAAAACTCCAGCAGCCCCCGGAAGGCAACACATCATGGGCACAACGGGGCTTTTTATATCAGAGACTATGAAAAGACCTTCCAATTTAGTAGCTGTTCTGTTCATATCTCACATTATTGCACACACGCTCCTTCTCCCTTGCCCAAGTCTGAAAACGGGAGGGTGTAAGAATAGCAGCTTGTTACTTCATCTGTCTGCTTCCTGTGTGTACTCCCAGTCGGGTCTGCTCTCATTAGCATCACCCGCTGCAGCTCCTCGTTACTACTGCTCACTAATCCGAGTGAGTCAGCACAGCTCAGCGTGGCTACAACAGCCACCGTGTACATCTGCGCGAGCCAGAGGAAAACCTCCACCTAAATATTTCTTTTTTGTTAGATTTATTAAGCAGATGCCTCTCCACAAGCCTCTCAATGAAAAAAAAAAATTAATGAGAGAAAAATGCATGCTCTGCCTCTTGGATATTTTCTCCTATACCTTCTGCCGAGCCCCGGGTGTGTGAGATGTTTGAACAGGCTCATGAAGTCACTTTCAAAGTTGTGTGTAAAGCTTACACAAATAGCAACCTCGTGAATGATTTATTCGATAAGGGAAGTAAACAGCCTCTGACAGCTCACCAGGCTTCAGATTTATTGGTCCATAGCACAGGGCTACCTGCAAGTCATTGTTGTGATGTTTGTCCCTAATTAAGTTGTAGAAATGAGTTAATTTTCAAATAGGACTATAATTATTTTATTATTGCCTGGAGCTCTGCCCCCCGGGTTCTGCTGTCACTTCCCTCTGGAGTGAAGCCACTTGTCCCCGGGGAGCTGCCACTGCTCCCTGGGCTCAGATCAAAGCAAGTGTGTAGGTTGGAATGGCAAACACGGAGCTGAGGGTGTCAGGCAGCCCGGAGCAGGAGCAGGAGCAGGAGCAGGAATGGGATCACAGCGCTTGTCTGTGGCTGCTGTGGGGCTTCCAGCAGCTGTGCTGGGCAACCCGGGGCCACGTTTGCCACGGCTGCCCTGAGTGTGGATTTGGGGTGTGTGTAGATGCTGTGAGGATGCTCTGGGACAGCAGCACTGGTGTCCTGCTGCGGTCAGCTTTGCACATATCCCACCTTTGCTCCCTTTTCAGAGAATCACAGAATTATTAAGGTCGGAAAAGACCTCCAATGTCATCAAGTCCAACCTTCTAGTGAGTACCACCATGCCCATTAAACCATTTCTATCCATTTTTGGAACACTTTTGGGGACAGTGACTCCAGCACTGCCCTGGGCATCCTGTTCTAATGCTTACCCACTCTGTCCATGTAGAAGTTTTTCCTAATATTCAATCTGAACCTTCTGACATAACTTGAAGCCACTTCCCCTTGTTCTGTTGTTGGTTGCCTGGGGGAAGAGGCTGACCCTCACCTTGCCACAACCTCCTTTCGGACAGCTGTAGAGAGTTAATTCTAATTGATTAACTTTAATTTTGCTGCTGACTGCTCCAAAAGAAAGATTCTGCCATGGCAGTGAATGGCACAGAACCTTTTGAGGCTTGAGGAGCTGCTGAAGGGTCAGGAGCATCAGCAGGACATCCCTGGGCAGCTCAGGATGAGGGTCTCTGCTCCTTCCAACCCCACATCCAGAGGATTGCATTTTGGGGGGAAAACCACCTGGGTTCCTAGGAAAAGACTGAGGGAGCTGGGGCTGCTCAGCCTCGAGAAGAGACCACATTAATGTGTGTAAGTATTTAAAGGGTGATGCCAAGAAGATACAGCCAGGCTCTTCCCGTTGGTGCCAACCACAGGGACGTGAGGCAATGGGCAGAAACTGATGCACACCAAGTTCCACCTGTACACGAGGAAGAACTTCTTTCCCGTGCAATGACCACGCACTGGAACAGAGACGAGAAAGGGTGTGGAGCGTCCCTCACCGGAGATATTCCAGACCCATCTGGACGCAACCCTGTGTCGTGTGCTCTGAGATGACCCTCCTTGAGCAGGAGGTCGGACCAGCTGACCGGCTGTGGTCCCTCCCAGCCGGACCCATCCCGGGATCCTCATGCCCATTCTGGGATTCCAATCCCATCCCGGGATTCTGATGCCCATCCCGGAATTCTGATCCCATCCAGGGTTCCTGATGCCCATCCAGGGATCCTGATGCCCATCCCGGGATCCTGATGCCCATCCCGGGATTCTGATGCCTATCCCGGAATTCTGATCCTCATTCTGGAATTTTGATCCTTATCCCAGGATCTCGATGCCCATCCCGGGATGCCGGTGCCCATCCCGGGATTCCGATCCCATCCAGGGATCCTGAGACCCACCCCGGGATTCTGGTGCCTATCCCGGGATTCTGACCCTCATTCCGGAATTTTGATCCTTATCCCAGGATCTCGATGCCCATCCCGGGATGCCGGTGCCCATCCCGGGATTCCGATCCCATCCAGGGATCCTGATGCCCACCCCGGGATTCTGGTACCTATGCCGGGATTCTGATCCTCATTCCGGAATATTGATCCTTATCCCGGGATGCCGGTGCCCATCCCGGGATTCTGATGCCTATCCCGGAATTCTGATCCTCATTCTGGAATTTTGATCCTTATCCCAGGATCTCGATGCCCATCCCGGGATGCCGGTGCCCATCCCGGGATTCCGATCCCATCCAGGGAT
>WEIT01008479.1:234350-310858 GCA_013389985.1 Dryoscopus gambensis | reverse complement strand
AGATGCTCTGCCCGTCCCCCCGGGGGCTGGTCCTGCGCTGCCCGGGCGCTGTTTGGGTCTTTGTGTCTCCGCCGCGTTTTCCTTGTTCCTTGCTGTTTTCCTCTTTTTCCGCCTAATTCTTTTATTTTAATTTTTACGCTCCTGCACCCATTCCGTCCTTGCCATGCAGCCAGGCATCAGCACAGCCGGGCGCTGCAGCGCTTTGGGGCCTACACGCAATGATTAATTTCAACTTCTCCCAACTTTCCTCTCCTGGTGTTTGTGCAGGATGAGAAAAGATCAGTCCGTGGGCAAATGTCAGAGGGAACTTGCACGTTTTTTCCTCCCGCTTCCCCTCTGCCTGGGGTGCTCACGAGAGCCAGAGCCAGGGGAGGCTGCTGAGATTCCTCCTGCTCTCACAAGGAAACGCTCAAGCACGGATCATATTGTCTCTCTGTGCTTCTGGAGTCGTGCCTGGTTCTCAGTTGTCACTTTAGATGGTTGAATGACCCTGTTTTTCTCTGTAGTGGGAGTAGTACGCTTAAAGATTCAATTAGTGTTGTGCAAATCAAGCAGTGAAGTTACGTAGTTTAATTATGTTGCATTTAATTAGCAGAGGAAAAATCAATGCTGTTTTGTATATTTTATTGTGAGGAATAGCTAGGCTCTCTCCTCCGGAACGCAGGGCAGGGATGTGCAATGCCCGAGCAGGGATGTGCGGAGCATCCAGGCTTCCCAGGACAGCGGCCACGGATGCGGGAAGGATCCCGGTTTCCCAGGAGCGAAGTCGGTAGCAGCGTGTTCTGGTTTTGAGCATCGCACCCTGGCGTGCTCCGGCCGCGTGCGAGCGTCTTCTGCTCGGTGCTGCGGGTTCTGGAGCGGCCCCGCGGGATGAGCAGCCTGGCAGCCGGCTCCTCCGTGCAGCACCTCGGCGTGCTTCCAGCTCTTCGCGCCGAGCTCCTGCCCGACAAGTGCGCGCCGCATCAGGGGACAAATGTTACTCCAGAAATATCGCGGGTTAATCCGCCGCGCGATCCCTCTCGCGGTGTCGCGATGTGGCTTTGCTCTGGGATCCTGCTGGGCTTTTCCGCGCTTGCCCCCTACTCCAGAGAGCAAGGAAGGTGTTAGCGGAGTACAC
Organism: Dryoscopus gambensis; assembly: GCA_013389985.1. Taxonomy (NCBI): domain Eukaryota; kingdom Metazoa; phylum Chordata; class Aves; order Passeriformes; family Malaconotidae; genus Dryoscopus; species Dryoscopus gambensis. The sequence goes on along the minus strand of WEIT01008479.1, from coordinate 309,741 downwards.
AGACCTCGGGCCAGATCTGGAATAATTGCCACTTGTTTATGCTAGAGGTGAATTTGGCGTGGGATTTAGTAACTGTAGACAGTAATTACAGACGTATAAATAAGTGATCACGTTTTGTTTATTCGCGTGCAGTAAATAACCCTGGGAGAATAGTAAATAGAGCTCCACACCAGAGAGGCAGCGTGAGGAGTTCAAGCACAGGAAGATGACTCTGGAGACAACACACAAACTCAGCACGGTTCCATAAACAATAGAACAGAGAGGCCAAGAAATACCGTATAAATATAAATACCATATAAAATACCATATAAAATACCATATAAAATACCATATAATAGCAATAAAATACCAAATAAAAATCATACCCTGCACAGCCTAGACACACTGAGCTCCCACTGAAGAACTCAAGGATCATGCAGGATCCATCCCCAGGTTGGTGCTGCGAGCGTGCAGTTGGAAGATGCAGTGGGAGAAGCCCTGGTGCAGAGACATTTGTTCCAGTGAAAGTCTATCACAGTGATGATTTGCTGAACAAGGGAAACTGTAAATCTGGGAATCTGTGCTCTTTCATCTGCTTGTACTTTCATTTCTTTAGGAAGGATATTTGAAAAAAAAAAATCCAGTCCAAATATAAATGGGAGAAGAAGAGACAGGGAAGGAAGGCTGGGAGCCAGCTGTTCCAGAGCAGGACCATCTCCGTGGCTGTTTCTGAGTGTTTGAACTTCTGATTGACACAAACAGTTTGGTTAAAAGCGCCACCAAATAAACACAGCCTGTGATACCACAGCCATTCGGGGGTAATGTTTGTCAAAACATGTACAGTAGCAGAACAAAGGATACAGACTCCTGAAGCAAATGCTGTGAGGTCCAAGGTCTGTGCATTTGTGTACATTTGAATTTATTTTTCTTACAGGGACAGAAATTCATGCATTATGTTATAAATAAAATAGACTAGTGCCTGGTCACAAGCCATGGTGACAGACTTTGGAGTGGGCTTTGGTTTGACTCGTGTGTCTATCTAGACAGGCTGCTGGAAAAAATGTGTTACCCCTTACAGGGTTACCCCTTACAGAGACCCTCGTACATCTGTTCCCTGGGTCCTTAACTGGAACACCTTGTTGGCACTCGATAAAAAACAATAATAAATGATTAGAGATAACAGCTTCCATCCTGTCCATGAAGGAAGAGCAGACAAGGCTCCCTCTGGAGCCTCTCAGTGCTGCTGTTTAATCAACAGAAGGGTCACTGTAGAGCAATTCAGAGCTCTGCTTTGGAGTGAAGGGCAGCCATCTGGTAACGTAGAGTAAGATGGTATATTTGGGGTTTGCTAGTGTTAGAGCCCCTGTTTTGTTGACTTCCCAGGCACTTTTCCAAAGCAGAACCCTCCTTGGCTTGAAGAGAAGGAATGGCCATTGGCTTCTCTTCACTCCAGAACTGTGACTTCTTGTCTTCACTTTCAGAAAATATTTGCTCTCCCCCTTTTGATGTGAAATCCAAAATAGGGATGCCAAGAAAGAGCAGAGAAGGTCACAGATTCTGCTTGGGTTTCCTGTTACCATGGCAATGCATGAGTTCCTGTTTTTATTTACCTGATGGATTACGTGCTCCAGGGAATTCAGCTACTCTGTATCATTCGGGGAGGGTAAGGGAGGAATTAGACACCGTCAGCTCTAAACCAAAAGCTTGTCATGAAACAAGTCCGTTCAAAAACGCCCTTTTATTAAAACCAAAGGACAGATGGATGCCATATTTTGAAGGTTTATTCTACCTGGTGTTTTCACTGTTAGTCTTGTAATTTCTTTCAGGGTTTTCATATCCCTTGTGAACTTGCTTTTCCAACAGCTGCCTGCTAAAGGTTGTTTGAGAGAACTGTTTCAGGTGTTAGCTACCTGGAGTGCAGGCAGTCATCTCCATTCCGCTCAGGACTCAACGGGATGTGTTTATTCCCAGCAGACCAGAAATGCTGTTGGCTTCACCTTTTACCCATAAGCACTTGTCTGATAAGCAAATTTGCCTCAAATTCTCACCCTTCAGTAATGGTGGGATAAACATCTAGGGGTAATCCCAGGAGAAACCTGTTCTTGAGAAAAAGGGAGAATTGAAGAGACAATTCAGGAGGTCACATTATTCCCATCTTTGTAGAAATTTCATGTTTATCTGGAGTCCTTCATGCCAGTTTATGTGATTCTGAATTGTTCATCTGCGAATGTTTTTGTACTAGTGTGAAGTTTCCCGGGAGCTTTTGTTTTTGCTGAGAGGATATTTTGAACTGTCGTCATATCTTGGATCATTTTATGGAAATCAGCCTGCCTATGTTATATACCTGTACAGTTTTACGCAGTTTCTCTTTGTCCATCATGCTTAGATGAGTTACTGTGCAGGACTCTTTCTCAGTTCTGTTGTGCCTTCACAGCTGTACCACGTTCCTCAATATAAGTGAGGGCTTTCAGGGTAGAAAATTTTGCAGTTGACCAGTTTGAGTGCTTCTCTGCTGGTGGTTTTCAAGCAAAGTAAGAGAGTTATCTGGAAATCTGAAAATTAGACCCTTCAAAAAACTTACCTCTCAACCCCAAAGGCAGCTCAGTTCCAATTCTTCCCTAGTCAGGCTTTAGCACCTCCTGCTTCCTCCTGTGTGTTGCTCCCGTAGTTGCATCCCACATGTGTTTTACTGCAACTTGGTTAAACAGCATCAACCATTCAGGCCAGTTTTGTGTAGAGGTAAAATACAGGTACAAGGTGATCACTGCTTAGTGGTTTTTTCCCTACAAAATGGCACAAAGAGCAGAATTTGGCATCTTTTGTAAGCCATTGTAGGTTGACAGGTGGTGTGGTCCGAAATGTAGCCTGTGGGATAACTGCTGCAAGATTGAGATGGTCTTAGCAGTTGTAAGAAGGAAGTGGGCAAAGAGTGGAGAAAGAAGACAGCTGAAGGCTACTGGAATGTGAAGCAGCTGGATTGTGCCTTAGTCAGTGAAAATCAGAAACTGGAAACAATTGCTAAATTTATTTTCAGTGTAAGCAATCGTTTTCCTTGAACCACAGTGACTAAATATATCTCTTGGTTGTGATTTTTATGTGGTGGTAACTCACTGGCTTTTGCTAACCTCCTGGCAGGCAGAAAGAGGAGTGGAAGTTCACTGTCAGTCAAGCTTGTAAAACAAATATCCCTCATTTAGATCTCTTGATTCACTTGCATGGCTTTGTTTGCTGCAGTGTATATTGCCTGAGTGGAAGAAACCTGGATGTTTGTTTCTAGAGAACGAAATCAATCTATCTCTCCTCTTTCAGGTTTCCTTGGGGTTTTGTTCATATTTTTTGAAGTTTTTAATTGCAGTTGATGCTTCAGCTGATTCTAGTAACTCTATTGTAGGTCCAGATAGACTCTGATGCCAAAGGTGTGGGTCTTTTTTTTTAAAGAAATATACATGAAGACCTTATTTATTCCAAAGTTGAAAGCCTGAGGGTAGAATTGGCAAAATGAGCTTTGCTGTTGACTTAAAAATCCTTTGGAAGGAGAGCATTCCATCCAGAATCTTACAGCATTTGAACTGTGGGTGGAGGAACATGAAGAGTTAACTTTCTAGACTTCATTTTAAAGAAGATAGAGAGGTGTTGTACCTTCCTTGGCAGAGGCACTTGATGGCTAATCAGGTTTAATTCAATCACTCAATCATTTATGTCTATTAAAGGTAGCTCTCAGTTGAGCTAGTGGGAGCTGCAATTGTTTGTTACCGTAGCACCCAGTTTGGAAGATCCCTTGTACCACAGCAAAGGTAAGATGATAAAGAACATCTTCTGTCTTGGTGCCAGATAAAACACCAGAAACTATGTTGTATATTAAAAATAACAAATTACATGTCAGAACTACAGGTAGGGTGATTTAATAGCCTCCTTCCTCTCCCCCTCCTCACCACACCCATCATTTTACATAGTTTGAATACATGTAGTGGATATAACTTGTTCAGTTTTCCAGAGCATATAATCACAACATTTTTCTGCTGGAACTCGAGATTTGGGATCTTTTGGTAGTTTGGGAAGCTCTTGTCCTCTGTGCACTGTTGCTTAGCATGAAATGAATCCTTCCAGCTTATATTCTGCCTGTAGTCTTTACATTATCTGGAGAAAAATCCTATGCATGGAGGGGGGTCCTTCAGCTTCTCAGATTTGTGACAGAATAGGCTTTTCTCTCTGAAAAGAATTGAAAATTTATTATGCTGTAAGTGCCTGAATACTTGGGAAATTCTGCTTTGGAGTTCCATCTTTCCTTTTTCTTTATTAGCATATGACTGTGGGATTCAGCCAGTGTCATGGAAGGAGTATTAAAATCACACAGCTATTGCAAGGATACTAGCTTTGTTATTTGAAATTTCTTTCTAAATAACTGAAGTTTGGCTTGCATGGTCTACAGTTGAGAAATACTGTAGAACATAATGGGATAAGGGGATGGTAAAGGAGAACAGTGTGTCGTTCTCAGGGCTTGAAATCAGAGGAAAAGGGAGAACAGGTTGAAGGAAAACTAGATTTATTATCTTTGCAAGTTTGAATTCGCAGCCCCAGAACTCCAAGGTGTATAAAACAGTGGCCAGAGAAGGAAAAAGGGGCATCACATGTTGATGGAATGGCTGGAAAGACCAGAAAATAAGTGAGAGGATGCCCAACCCGCCGGTGATGGAAGAGGAGGGAGCAGGGGGCCGAGTTGCGTGCGAGGAGAGCAGAGAGGAAGAGACAAGACGGATGGCAGAGGGGGGAATCAGGCAAGGAGGGAGTTCCCGACGGCTTTCATGGGAGCCTGTTCCAAGGCAGAGAGACAGAAGATGGATTTCAGCAATCCGGAAAAGCTGCAGGAATCCTGCAGGTTGGGACGTGCTGCCAAAGGAATGTTCTGCAGTTGTGCTGTTCACGTTGCTGCAGCCTGACAAATTACAACTTTATTCCCTGGCCCACAGCATCCACTCTCAAAAATACATTTCCAATCTCTTCTTAAGGTGTCTGACATTGGCGCTGACAGAGGAAATAATTTCATCTGTGTGAGAGAGAAATGATGTCCTCACATGTTCTGTGAAGCAGCCTGAGAAGGCTGATGGATCACATTATTGATCTACTTTTATTTGGGTTGCATATTTCAGTGAAAGCTCTCCAGCTCTGAAACAGTCTCTTCATGTTAAATCTCTTTGCTCTTTGAGCTGCTGCCAGAGCTCACCTTCTCTGGAGTTTGTAAGATCATGTTTCCTTGTGAGAGCAAGGGAGAAGTGATAGGAAAAAGATGGTCTGTGTCAGAGTGTTCACTTGGTGTTTTGGGAGGTACAATATTCACAGGATTTGGGAGGACTGGTTCTCCTACACTTGCTTTCTGTTGTATTGTATTTCTAGGAAAGTATCTAAAAGATCTGAGAATTGACAAGAGCTATATTCTAAATAATTTTTTGGTTCCCGTTTTATAACCACTCTGAGGGTCGAATGAGCATGGGTGGCACTGAAGAAGAGATTTCTTAAGTATAGAACTGAGGCTTTTTGAATTGAAAAAAATGCATGTTTTGCATGATCTTACTTTACCTGGGTGACATTTTCTGCTGCTTTGGGTATAGTCTTTCTGGTGCCATGAAAATCCTGTGCATTTTATGATGTAAGTTAACATCTTGGCATGGCCATCAGTGCCTCTGAGGAAATCCTAATCCATTATTCTGCCCAGGGAGAGAGGTTAAAGCTTGTTTGCACTCTCATGCTCTCATTCTTTCTCTCTGAAGGCTTCACGGGGGGATGCCCTTTGTTGAGTACTTAACATATTCACTGAACCAGTCCCATTTATATTCTAAACAAGATCTTTAATTTCATCCCTGACGCGTACAAAATCTTGGGGTTTGAAAGAAAATTCATGAGAATTTTCTTTTTTCAGCTTCTGGAAAGAAAGGAAAAAAATCAGTGGAGGTTAAAATCAAGGAATAGTTACTCACAGCGGGTAAGGTTGGAGGAAGCAGATACTGCAGCTTGGTTGGTTGATTAAACCTTGATAGAATTTTACCGGGAGACTGAATATACAGTTCTGTATCCGTTCAGCTGTAGTTTGCAGGGAGTCCTTTAATAATTGAAATGGGAACCAAAACAAGTGTGTTCCAAATATACAGCACGCACTGCTTTATCCCTTACCTTTTGATGGGTTTGTTGGGGTTCTGTCTGCCAATCTGTCCTGTCTGTGCTGCCCGAGAGGTGCTGAAGTAGCCCCAGGAATTAATTCCATATTTAGAAAGTTTCCTTTACGAACCAAACATCACAAAGGGCGCCCAGGGAGATCAATATTGCAGTTCTGGTTGTAGAGTACATTCCAATCAATTCTGGAGAGCAGAGCTCAGTGAATCCATCTGACAGTGGGTTCAGTTAGCAGGACAATACTGTTTAAACACAGTTTTTCTTGGGTGTTTTATGATCCTTTCAGTTGTGCTCTTGCTATATTAACTTTGTCAATTTGATAATTTTGCCTTTTATTTTTCCCTTTTTAATGCTTAATGCAGCCTTGCATTTCACAGTTGAGAGTGTGCTGCAACTTTCATATGTAAGAAAATGAAATATTCCTCTTTGGATATATATTTTCTATCTTAATTTTTTTCAAGTCTACGTTTTCTACTTTTCGTAGTAGAAGAAGCTTTAAACTGAATTATATACAAGAATAATACATTTGAAGAGCTAGGGAATTCTGCCAAAAGGTTTAGTTAGAACTCATCTATGAATTTACAGGGATTTGCAGAAAATGTAGAGCACTGCTTTGTGCAGGAGGTGGTTTGTCTGTATAAATATCCTTGAAAGGTCACATGAAATCAGATGTTAAGGCTGATGCCAGATTTTTGACGGAGCATGGTAAGAGCAGTGCAGGGGTTGAGTTTAACTTCTGCTGCTTGGACTTGCTTCTGCAGGGCTGCTGTGTGGGAAAAATTTGCAGTACCCAAAACCATTGTGCATCTGAAAGTCACGTGACTCTAAAAACCCCATTATGTTGTATCTTTATGAGCAACACCTAGAAGATAACTGATAGAAACTTAGGTGGGGAGTTTCTCTGTTTTCAGCTCAGTTTTTCTGGTTTTTTCTCTGTGTAGCTGTTTGCTCTTTGTCACTGGAAACAGTGGCACTTCTGTCCCCTGCTCTGTCTGGGATGTTGTTTTACAGGAGAAACACTTTGGAACATTGTAGAACCACCCTGTTAAATGACAGAGTGAATTTAAGGAATGATATTTAAAGTACATGAGCTGGCGCTCTCAGCTCTGGCCAGTTTTGTGATATTCAGGTGCATAAAATCCCTTTAAAGAAGAACCACTGAGTCTTCATGCATAACTTGGCACATCTCTCAGAGATAAGTTCACTCCTTGTCTGCACCTCTCTTCTTTAATCTGTAACATCCTTACATGAGGCAGTCGTGATAGCTCATTCTTCCTCTGTTACAACTCCTGGACTTACTGGCCAATTTCTGCCAAACTTTGCAGAGGAATGGATATTAAAATTTATTTAAATTTCTGCACATTTTCTGAAGAAGGCTGAGGAGATCAGAGAGGCTGCAAATAGGGCCTTCATTGTGGCAGAATTGAAAACGTAGCTGTCCCGTGTTTGTAGCCATTTGGCAAACATAACTTGTGAACGGCCTGTGATGGGGAATGCCAAGGAAAAGCAAAATCTTTGGGGGAAAAAAGGAAATATGTGTGTTTTAGAGACAGTTCAGAGGAGCCAGTCGGGGGCAGTGAAGGGTGAGTTGCCAATAAAAGCCTGGTAAAAATTGCAGGGCAAAGAAACACTTAAAAACCGTGCCAAGAGAGAATTTGGTTCTTGTTACTCTCGGTGCCTATTTCCAGGTAAGCTTTAAACAAAGATGGTTTTGTTCCTGTCTATCTCAGGTGAAAGCACTTGTATAAATTCCCCAAATATTCATTGGCAGCTCTTACTCTTAGATTTATCCTGAAATACAACCCGGTTCATTAGACCTCAGACGTGAGGGGTGTGTTTCACTGTAACACTCGGAGGGCTCCCTGCAGGAATCAGGTGCACCACGAGTGATGATACCTGGGAGAACTTCCCTGAGCTTCCACTGGCTGGCAGCCTGGTGAGTGCCAAGCTCCAAGGGATCCAAACCCTCCTTTGCTCTGGGCAGAGGAATTTATCTGTGAGTCCTGAGGGTCTTTTGGCAACAAGATGTGTAAGAATGTTAGTAGCAATGAAAAGGATGTTGGAAGGTTGTTGATTGACCATGTCATTTTTTTGATACTTCTCCAGTTCTGTCAGGACTTGGGACTGGTATAAATAATAGTGCCTAAGGTTAGAGCCACTGGTCATCCACTGTTGGAGCTCCACTGGTAATGTCACCAAAAAATTCCCCCATCAGCTGTGGGCATAATTGATCTGAAATCATTCCCAGTGTGCATGAGCTGTTAACGTGGCTGTGGATCAGGATCCTGATCCAAGTCTGTAATGCCTGCAAAACACTCTTCTCAGCCATGGTGCCAGGCCAGTGCTGTGCCTTGTCCTGAGAGAAGGCTCAGATTTTTCACTGAAAGAGAAGTCAGGCCTTGGAATAAGTTGTCCAGAGGAGTGGTGGAGTCACTGACTCTGGAAGTGTTCAAGAGATGTCTGGATGTGGTTCCTGGGAATATGGTTTTGGGGTGGTCATGGTTGACAGTTGGACCAGATCATCTTGAAGGTTTGTTCCAGCCTTGATGAGTCTGTGGTTCTGAGAGCTAACAGGCTGTAAGTTTTATTATTACTGTTAATTTGTTTTTTACCATTTAATTCTTTTCAGATGAGATAATTCACATCTAAAAGCTTTGGCAACACAGTATACTAAGTTTCAAATATTATCATAATGGGAAAGAGTCATGCTAGAAATATTAGTACCCAGTTGTGTATATTTAATGAAAGTGTTATTCAAAGCTTTTATGTCCAAAACAGTAACACTGGTTTCTGTTGATGCTGCATGCTCTGATCTTAACCTTTGGGATGATAACAAAGCACAAAAAACTGGCTCCTCCTGCAATCCTTTGCCCTTGAAGGAGTCGTTTAGTTAAGTTCCTTAATATTTTTGCAGCTGTGGTTGTGGTTTATTAACTGTTGCTGCCCTGAAGAACAGCCTGTGTCTGCAGCAAAGTTTTCATTACTCGTCTGTCAATACTTCCAGAGTGAAACAAATGGGTCTGAGTAGAGGTTTCTCCTCTTCAATTTAAATAGTTTCTTTCCCTCCATCCCTGCTATTTTACCCAAGGAGAGGATAGAGAATAGTTCTGATGCAGTGCATAGTTGTACTCTATGGGATAGGAAGGTCTGGCCTGCTTTGTCTGTCAGGATTATTTTAAACTATGATGTTTAGAATTTATTAAATGAACTAGAGGGAATTAAAGACATCTCTTTCCCCCAAAATATTCTCACTTTTATAGCAGTGAAATGCCTTTTATCCTGATTCATACCAGCTGAAAAGAATCACCCAGAATTTTTCTTTTGCAGTTGGTAAAATATGATTTTGGGCCAGTTTAACAATTCACTTGTCAGGAGAAACCCAGGTGAGTTTTGTTTGGTTTTGGTTTTGCTTTTGGTTTTAACATAGTCCTCAAAATTGAAAATCAGATAACCCAAAACTATGATGTTGCTGTGTTTACTGATGCCAACTACAAGTTCTGCAGTAATTGCCTTGGCCTCTGGGCGAAATGCAGGAGGCAGCTTATCTTCCTGGGTTTTTGTGGGGTTTTTTTGCACGATAATTGCAGATGAAGAGCACATCATATCGGGAAGGCCCTACAGAACAGGGATGTCACCTCTGGGAGGTGATGGACATGAAATTTTGTGCTGGTGAGTGGAAGGAACTGGAGGAACTTCTGTCATGATTGAGCAGTGGGTAGAAAATGCTGTGGAGTCACAGGGCAGAGCTGCAGCTAAAGGATGAGCTATAATAAGTAGGGGAGAAGCACTTGCAGAACGCAGGGGTCTGACTCACTTGACCACGTGCTTCTCTTGAGTTTCACACTTGACTGTGACACGTATCAAATGGAATAGAAGCCAGGCTAGTGAGCAAGTGTGCTGAGAGCCAGAGGTCTGTGCTGGCCTCTCGATGTGCCTGTGGGTTTTGGGGGAAATACCAGAGTCCTTGCCTCCTTTCCTGCTGTGCAGTCTAGTTTCGCTTACTTTTATCGTACTTCAGAAAATCAGGGTGGTGTAAAACCTCACACAGCAGTTCCCTGGGCACGAAGGTGTAGAGAACTAAGGCCCAGCCCAGTAAAGGTTACTCATAACTGGAGCCTTGCTTTGTGCCTCTGTACCTACGTTGGCACATGATGTGTTGGCTGGTAAATTGGGGCCAGTTTCCCTAGCACACGGAGCTGCCATCAACTGCATTTTAAAGTCTGTCCAGTGGGAGACTGCTCTGAGAGTGGAAAGAACCAAAACCTCTGCCAGACCTAGCTGCAAGCATGAGGACCTAGTTTGGAGATAAAAACTGATTAGTGGATAATTCCCCCGGAATTAATAATCTCTGCCTTAAAAAATGAGTTGCAGATGGTTTTGGATGAGAGCGGGAGAGAGATCAGGTTTAAAATGTCAATTCTTTCAGTAACCTGAATCTCCTGACCTTACGTGACACTGCAGAGATTATTTCAAGCCGAGTAAGACCAGGAGGAGAGGCTGGCTGGGGGTGCTGTGGCCAGTGCTTTCTGCCTTGGTCTGACCCCAAGCCCCAGTGTTACATTTGCCTGGTAGTTTGAGAAGTCTTTCACTCCACAAGGTCAAGGAAAGCTTCCAAAATACAGGGAAGAACTATTTGTAACTCCCCAAGTGAGGATTAGTATCTGACATGACTTCTTGACCTATTTTCAGATTGGTTATGCATCTACCAATCTTTCACCTTTGCAAAGGTAACAGTACTTGTGTGTTTGCCTGTCCTTGACTGGAAAGCCTGCAGAAAACAAAGCTGAGACATAAAACCAGGTTAAGGACTATTATGAGCAAGTTATGTCAATTAAGGCCATCATTTTGTGTAGCTGTGCAGCTTTTCAAATTACTCCAGCAAGACTCTCTTTACAAATGCTTTTGTATTTTGTCTGTTGACTCATCCATCTCAACACTCACAGTAACATTTCAGTACTGTCTTATAAAGCCTGTGATTGAAACAAGGCTGTTCTTGGGCTGGTTCATCAACAGATGCCATTAATACAATGATGTTTGTTTTGACACCCTGGCTCACTGGCAGCATTGTAAGCAGCATTGCTACGCGAGGAGATCGCTGTGGTTGAGGACTCCATGTACAGGCAGATCACTCAATATTTGTATTCAGCTTAAAGTCAACACTGACTAGAGTTTCAGACCTCTACTAAGCTGACAGACAGGCTCACTGGTGCTACCAGCAATGTTAACAAAAGGGCAAATCATAATCTGCAGCACTTCTAATTTATTTACAGTCTTATGAAACGCTGGGTTTTCATTCTGTTAGAGAGCACCAGAAGTATAAAAGGAAAGCTCAGAGGGATTTTCTCCTTGTGCAAGTCGGGGAAGGTGGTGAAGGAAATACGATTTGGACTCAGATATTTATTCTTTCAGTAGAACAATGTCAGTCCCAGACCAGTGCTTCTCAGACGTGTTTTACCCTGGGAACTTGTGTAAAACGTCTTCCTTTTCAGCTGTTTCATTTTCAGCGGTATAGAGGGTGTAACCATTGTTTAAGGGAGTGTTGGTGGCACGGAGCCAGTGGATATCTAAACCCTATCATGAATTGTTTTAAAGAGAGTATGATTTTCTGTACTGAGATACATTGATTACTGTTTTTCAGGGCAGGAAGTACCTGCTGACTCCAGCAGTTGCCAGAGCAGCTGTTCCTTGTGAGTAAGCCATAGAAAAAAATCTTGTGAAAGCCTTAATATCACTAGGAAGCAGCGCAAGCTTAAATGATCAGTACCAAAATCTAGTTAAGCTGTGTGAAGAACTGCTTCATATTTTCACTTGCTTGGAATTTTATATTGGGGGAAAAGAATTCTGGTTCTTAGGGTATCAAAGTCTGTAGGATAGTTTACAGAGAGGTATTTAACTTCAGGCTAGTTAATATTTGTTAAGGCTTGTCTGGACACTCCCCAGACTCTTGCTCCAGGGTACAAATTTAATTGATTTATTCCATGTTGCGTTAATGCAGCAGTTTCTCTTTCTGAAAGTAGGCATCTTCACTGGCTGCATGGCTTTGAGCATTTTCTGGCGTTGTAGCACCCTGTTACCTAGCCTGGGTTTCTACTGGGACCTGTGTTAGGCAGGGCACACACTGGAAATGCAGTCAGCTCCCTGTCCTGAGCTTCCTAATGAGCAAGTTGGGACTTTTTTTGTAATATTCTCTCTGTTTTTAGTCACAGAGCTGACTTCTGATGAGATTATGTATAGATTTCCATAGCTTTCTGCCAAGAGATTTGTTTTGAATTAATGAACATTTTTGTGAATTTCTGTAGTTGACATTTTCTGGAAAAATAAATTATTATTTTGGTCCAGACCCCTCTGATCAGTGCCAGGTGTGAGCAGCCGACTCCAGTGGGCTCATCCAGGGTATGAGAGGCACTGCTGACCTTTGGCTCACGGAAAAAACAATGAGCAAGGAGTGCAGTGCTCCAGATGTGAACCTGGCTGGGAGCTGAGTGTGCAGAGATAAGCTGCTGATGGGAAACACCCTCTCACCTACAGCTTCTGCATTATCCAAGTGAACCAGTGCCACAGCTCAGCTTCTGAGATACCTCCAACCCACGTTCAGTCACTTCCCTCGTTCTCCATTTTAGCCCTGGGTTTGAACTGCTTTTCATTTTGTGTTGTCCCTTGTTGTCTTTGAAACCAGGATACGATTGCTTCTCTGTCAGCTCTCCCTTCCCCTCATTTCTCCTAGTTTGCAGGTTTTTTGGATGCGAACACTCACGTTGCTGGTGGTGCATCCTCTATGTCACGAGGTTTTGACTGTGCAGCGTTGTCCTGGAGATGTGCAGGGATGTGCCATCGAGCAGTGGTACGAGTGTCACAGCAAAATAACATCCTTGCACATCTTGCCCAAGCAAGCAGAGCTCCTGTTGCTGCTGAATGTGATTCTGGGGTCATGGCTCATGAGAGTGGTAACAGTGAGAAGTGTGGGATGTTCTGGCTTATTCTGAGATCAAGATTTCATCTCCCTTGTGATAATTTCATGAATCAAAAAGGAAAATGTGTAATGCTTAGTGTTCACCTAGAGCTTTTCATTTTTAGAGCGTTGTGCAAACGTTTCTTCTGTACTTCTGACTTCATCATGGGTGGTGGTGGAAAGTGCTGTCTGTAGGACTGAGTACAACTTCTGCCCTTCTTTCATTTACTGCTGTGGTTTTACTTGGTACTGTGGTCAGATGATTTCTCCTTCTCCTTGAGCTTCTGTGGGTTTTTCAGTGATCACTGGAGCTGTGTAGCCTGTGAGTGGGTTGTTAGTTCATGATTTTAGGGATGTCATGAGGTAGTGAGAGTGGCAGACGTGGCGCTGTGTAGTGGTGACATCTCCCCGCGTGGGAAGATCCAGGTGATGCGTGCACAGATCATGCCACCTAGAGGAGCGGAGCTGGCAAGGCTGCAGCCATGCTTTGCTGCCAAAATTTCAGTGGTCGTGCCAGTGGCTGTGTCAAGACCTTCTCCAAGCCGTGCCCTTTGTGGCCTTGCCTCACAGTCTGTCATGAAGTCAAGTGTGAGAAGGTCCCTCCACAGGCGGCTCTCCATGAACTCACCAAACATTTCTCAGCTTTTTACATCCGACTGCTTTTCCTGATTTAGCCTCCTAAATGTTGATCCTCATCTTTCCCAATGGCTTAAGGACGTGAAATTAAGTTGTGGATTTCGCCTCGTATTCTCCAGGATTTAGGGTGAGGAATCTAGTACAAGGTGTGATTTGATGGGATAACATTCTCCAAGCTCTGTGCTTTTTTTGGCTTGTATGTTGCAGTTTCTTTTGTGGGAGACTGTTAAATTTCCCAGAAGATTATCCTAATTTCCAGAGTCTCAAAGTCTGAATTGTAATTAAGCACTTAATTTGATGAGGGCTTTTAGATGTCTTGCTAGTCTACTGGCAGCTTGGGGAAATACTTGTATTTTCCTCCCAGCTTCCCTTCCATAGGTTCAAGCTCAGAAAGCTGGGATATATTTAGAACTGGCAGAACTGCCAGCCAGGCTTCAGAATATTGCTCCAAATCTCTGCTTTCTGGGTAGGTTAAAGCCAAATTCAAAAGAAGCCTGGATTTTCTGAAGAAGTTGGGGTGATGACAATTTATCAGTAACAAACGGGCAGTGGGGAATTTTAATAATACATTTTATTGCTTGCAATTGCATTGAGTTCCCTATTGCCACAAATGACAGTAATCAGGACATCCAACAGGGAAGCAATTACTTTATTTCTTGATCATCCAGACAGTCAGCAAGTTGTGTTACGAGATAAGCACATGGTTCGAGGGTGTCACCTCTTTGGGAATGAAATTTCTTTTTGACCCACTTTAGTCTAATATGTGGTACAGTAAGGTCAAGACCAATGACTCGGGCTCATGGGATTTAATACACAGACAGTAATGACTGAGTAGAGTCTTTCTCTTTTATGTTATTTGAGGTTAGGGCTTCTAGATGAAGTTTGTATCTTCTGCTAAAGTTTCTCTCTACTGGTTAAGTAAAACATCCTTTCTCCCCCCTCTCTCCTGTCCTTCAGCTTTTATGCCTACAATCTCTGGAACCATCTTGAAGACTTTATTCTGTTGTGCCTTTGAATTGACCCCCATGTATTTTCATCAAGACATTAGGATGGCCTTCCCATTTCCTCCTATTCTCAGTTTAAATTTTCCTGTTACGGGAATACTAAAAAAAAAAAAAGAAAAACTGAATTACAGTTAGTCATATGTTAAAATAACCAGACTAAAGCCAGCAGGAAGAGCATCCTCTCAGTGTCAGTGGATGAGGTCGTGTCCCTGCCTATGGCAGGGGGTTAGAATGAGATGATCTTTAAGGTCCCTTCCAACCCAAAGCATTCCATGTTGGCTGTGGATGGATCTCTTGCCTCTATTGACCATTGGTGCATTTAACAGCCCCGCTCTGTGTCTCTCTCTTAACACGTCCCCCTTTTTGCTGATAACTTTCTGGCCTCCAGGCTACTGACAGCTGTTGTCCACTTGCTGCTAATTAAGAAAGCAGCATGAGCGATGGGGGTGTGGATTGGAGAGATTGAACCCCCCTCTCCACAGCGAAGCGTTTCAGCCTGATTAAAGAGAGTCTGACTGACGACTGAGCGGCCTCTTTTTTCCTGCTGTCTCTCTGCAATAGCCTGGTTGCTATCAGAACTCCCAGGTCAGGTGCTCTCTGTGTCTCTGGATCGAAAAAATCCCGTAACAATGAGCAGCGTCAGAACAGATTTGCCGTTCAAAAGATGGGCACGTGTGAAATCTGAGCCACTATAAAGCCCCATCTTTAGCATGCAAAGCGTTGTGTACGTCTGCACTCTTATTCAGACATGCAAATGTAGGTCGTGTTTTTTAAATAAAATGACACATGCTGTATTGAAAATTTAGAACTAGCCATAGGAATCAAGATCATTATGAATTAACAGCACTTAAGGGGATGGACCACTGATTTCAAAGATTTTCTTTCTTTGTTTATGGATTTTTCCTTGTTTGCTTTGTTTCCTTGTTTTGGTTTTCCTTGTTTTGCATCAAGCCCCAGTGGGTGACCTTTTGTGCGATACAGTAATGCTGTGATTTGTATGATCCAGCAAGAGAATGGGTTTGGACTCTGAAATTCCCTTTCTGGCCTGTGCCTCTGTGGAGGTAAAATGATTGACTGAGGTTAATATAATACAAGATTGTTGTGTTAATACACAACCAGAAGGTGTGAATTTGAGTAAGAGTGGTGGTAATTTGGCAGAAGAAGCCTCCTCCTGCAACGCTGATGCTCTGTGGAGCTGTTTACCCCCAGGAATATTATGACTCTCTGTATTTCAGATTAGACCTCCGAAATTCAATCTCAATTCTTATCTGTGATAAGTGGGCTCTATATAGCCCTGTGTAGCCCCTAGCGTGCTTTCAAATCCATGTCATTTGCTCTTTTCTCTGGAATTTAATTTCTCTTCTTCCTTGTGATTTTTCTCATGTTTGGCTGTTACCTTTTACCCTGGAGCCGAATGGTTTTTGAAGGTTCTCTTTAAAAGCACTATGTATATACTGGTATAAAATGTTTATTTAAATAAATAAAGAAATCACTGCCAGACATGGCTCCTTAGGTGTGTGAAAATCCTTTAATAAACCATGTCTACCACAGTGTAATTGAACAGTAGGAAGATGTCTAGGGAGAGGAGGATGTGTGTTTGATTGTACTTATTGGTGTTCACCTTGTTATGCCCATGATCACTTTGTGAAAGGAGCCTTGGAGCATCTGATTTCAGCTTTTGTAATAAAGAAGTGTCTAACATTTGTTTGAAGTTGAACAAGAGCTGTTTTACCAGTGTTATCCTCGATCCACTAAACACTTACAATATTAAAATAGTAGGAAGTGCAAAGTGTGGTGTGCTCTTAATGAGCTGAACTAGGCAGACTCTTTGGGACTGGGTGATCCAGGGTGTGAAAGTGCCATAATCTCCTTGGGCAGCTTTTTGTTTTCACATGAAGAGAGCAGATGCTGACATGGTGCAAATAGAAGAGAAATCCTATCAGTAGATTGGCCCTGAGTCCCCAAGCTGTAGTCTGTAAATACAGTGATTTATGGGTATTAGAGATGAAAACAGTGTTTCTTTTCTTCCTCCAAACAAAATATTATTTCCAAATAGATCATCTCATTATTGGACTCTGGTTTGGCTAGTAATTTTATAAAATAAACCTAGCAGCCTTAATGTTAGAAAATTAATGGGTTGATTTCTCTACTACTGAGAATTTACAGAGGCTCCAAATCCCTGTCTGTCTTGCTGTGGGAGGTAATTAAGGATGTGAGGGAGCAGTTTCTTGCTTTGAAATATTGAAAATGACTGTAAGCATTTGTACTGTTACATCTGGAGAGCTTGTTAGGGATGGTGAGATTGGTTCTGCTGGGTCATTTGCTGTGAGGATTGGTTATTTCTTTCGCAGTAACCTGCACATTGCTTGGGCACCTTTGCCAAACTGTTTACTGTGTGCTGCCTGTGACTGGCAGCATGTTTCACGCCCATTATGGGAATATTATCAGGATCATGGTTACTTGGTTTGTCCTCCAAAGCCACTCCTGGTAGCTTCAGGAGTTGAGCTGCCATCACCCAGGTGGGTCATCTTCCAATGGTGACGTGGTTTTGGCGTCTGTTCTGCATGAGCTTTTCATGTCACTGATGGTGTCACCTGCTCTGAATCCCCTCCTCATCAATTTGTGCCATGAATTTCTGGCTTGTAAAATGAAAAACCATCATACAGTCATTTTGGAGGCACAGTTTTGTCATTAAAGGGGCAGAACATTCTGCAAATCTCTGTGTGCAAACCAGCTGCCTGTTTGGTGCTAGGTCAGGCTTTCTTTAGACTATTGATCAATTGTAAGCCTAGAGCTTTGCTGCTAGGCCTGGAGCTGCCTTTCCCTGCCCTGAGTTCCTGAATGACAAAGTATTTGAGTGGAGCTGGCACTTCTTTGTTGTGTTGTTTTGCAAATGCAGACCCAATTCTTAACAGGAGAGCAGAAAACAGGGATTTCTGCTGTACTGTGGAAAATGTTGGGGTTATGTTGTCCTGATTCCTTATAATAACACAGGAGTGTCCTTTAAATTTAAAAAAAAAAAATGACAGTTCGTACAAGAAAAATCTCTTCCTTTGAGGTTTGTTATCTACTTCTGTTCAACAAAGCTGGACTTTATCTTTGAGAAACAACTTCCCATATATATATGAGAACTATCTCTAAATATTGCCCTTTTGCCTTCTAATTAGCTGAATCCATTCTGCAAGTGGACAGTCATATTCCAAAGTAAAACTATGTAGGGAGTTCATTGGGAAAAATATGTGTGAGTTTCCAAATTTCAGCTTGATTTGAGCTAACTTTCCAGGATGGAGAAGCCCTCTCACTATAAAGTCTGAGCTACAGGGTTCTTGTGGTTTTGAATGTTGCCTGTTTTATCATGATAAATTCTGGTGTGTTATAGTTTGAAGCAATTTCCCTAAAAGTAGATTTGTACAATTGCCAGAAAACCAGCTCAGCTCTTCACCTGCTCTGTTTTCTGCCAACAAATAGCAAATTAACTTGACTGTACTTGAAGTATTTTCTATATATTTTTAAATTCTCCTTTATAAGTAATTTGAATCCCTGTTGAAAGTATCTTCTGTCAGGGGCATCTTTCAAAAGTTCCCATATGGGTTCAGTTTCATACTTATGATTGTGACTGCTATATATAGCGTTGGTTTTTTTATTAAATAGCAGCAATCAAGCCTTGAGGGCTGGTTTGTACCTATGGCTGGTGTGTCGTATCAGGATAGACGTGGAAATGGTGCTGGTTAGAGTCATACAAAGCTGTAGGAACCTTTTGCAGAGAGACTTTCAACACATTTTAATGAAGCAGCTTTTCCCAAACCAGCTGCCTTTTCCAAGATTTGTTTGAGACATCTTCCAGTTCTGCGCTCTTCGCAGCAGATACATAAGTGGCTCTCAGGTTAATGAGGAATGAGGGCACATTGAGCGTATTCAGACTTCTGGCTGCAGAGTTGCCAAAAATGAAGCAGGAGAGCTCTCTTCCATCTGTCATTCCTCTACAGAAATCAGCAGTTTAGAAGTAGATGTAGCTGAGAGTTTATTTGCTGAGCTTCAGAGTTCATGAGTACACAGAGGAGAAAAAAGGCAAAATTTATGTGTTTGTTTGGGGAGGGAGGCAAAGTGAGTTTGCTTTGTAAATTTGTAAACAGGGTAGAAAGGAAAGGGAAGTTTCCTGAAAACATGTGCTAAAATAGATGAAGTCCAAGCTCAGATTGCAAATCTTGTGAAGTCATGCAGAGCGTCGTGGAGAGTGGTCCTTGTGTGGAGCAGATGTTGGTGGAGGTCCTGCAGTCAATGGCTGCAGTGTTTGACCCCCCTCAGCCCCTTCCCCACAACACAAGGTTGTTTCTGCTGAGCAGAAAAAAAAAAGTGATGCCTTTTTACTACACTGACATGAAGTACTAGATTCTTCTTATATTGCAAAGCAGCATTAATAAACATGGATCGTAGATACAAAGTCAGTTCTGTGTTTGCAGCATTATAGGTGGTTGTTTTTTAGTTGAAAGATGGTTTATAGTGTTTCTTGTTGCTTTACTGCAGCGTAGTTTTTTGTACTCATTGGCTGGATCCAGGTGAAGACTCAAAATCCGGTTGGGCTGAAGCTTTTGCACGTGGGTTGTGCATTACCAGTTGATAATATTGAGCCCGGAAGGTCTGGGAGGTGTTTACCCTTCTAGCAACAGCACCACCGGTATTTTTATAAACATCTCTCGATGTCTTTCTGAACCCAGCTGTGTGACATACCGAATGCAGTGCAGAAATCAGTGGGTTATCGCCTGTTTTGCACAGTGAAGGAGCATGAAGTTAATCACAGTGAAGCTTTGACAAGGCACCAGGCTCAGCCTGGCCGAGGGGCCGTGCTCTCCGGAGGCGATGGAGCGGAGCCTGGCCTGACCCTGCACCACATGGCTCGAGGCTTTGTGGAGCTGAAGTTTCCTGTTACAAACTGGCTGCTCTTTTCCAAACAGACCTCCTAAAGCTCCAAAGTATTGCTCAACGGACCACAAACTGAAATTAGTATTGATTCACCTTTCAGGGCTGATGGCAGGATCGCCACACAGTCGCATGTTGTGTTGCAGAGACTTAAATAGCTTTGGCAGTTGTGGGTTTGCTGTTTTGTCAAAACCAAATTAAATAGAAATACTGTACAAAAATATTTCTTATTTATAGAATCCTAAGGTCTCTCTACCACAGAATCTGGGCACTGGCTTTTAAAACATGTTTTTTTTCTTGGAGTGGATCATGGTCTTTGAATGCATTTGTGTGTCTTCCTGGCAGGTGTACCTGACTTGTGGGCAAGATCGCACTTTTGAAACCCGATGCCATGCCCTGAATGGGATGGGATATGATCAGGAAATGGGCTGTTGGTAAAAACATCATTCAAGTAGCTATTAATTCACCAGGATTGATTCTGTGATAAGAGAATTGTTTTCAGCAAGATTGTAAAGAGAGGTAGAGATAAGGTTCCGCTTTGGTTTTGGTGAAATCCAGCCTGAGCTGGGTTCCCTTTAGCTGTTGAGTTGTTGTATATGAGTGTTGAAGGTGTTTCTTCTTGAAATTCAGGCCAGCTTCCTGTGTGAACAAACTGGAAGTTCACTGAAAAATTGAAACTGATTCTTAGTAGGGCCCACTTTTGGGAATTTCCATTAAAGATGACAGTAACTGTTACATTTACTTAGGGTGATACAAGAAATAACATTGCATGCCAGCAAAGAGTGATGTGCCAAAGAAATCAGGCTCAGGTATCCCCTTGTTAAGTGGGTTTTCAAACTTGTCATTTGCATTAGGCTGAGTAATATTCTGAAGTAGCTGGGGAATAGCTGCTTTTTCTTCAAAATTAAATTAACAAGTAAAATTCTAGTGACTGTTTCCCTGCTACTGAAAACTCAAGTCTTCCGTAGGCTCAGATGAGTTAGAGATGGGATGGATTCCTTCAGACTCCCTTTGTGTTGTTGTTGATGTTTGTACAAATCTGCTGGGGTTTGCTGCTGTAGAAGTTCAGTGTTCTGTATCTTTCAAAGTCAGGACTTGCCAGAAAGAGTGGGGAGAACTGCAGGTGTTGGTGTCAGTATGCCTTTACCTTGAAACCTGTTGTCCGTAGAAGTGATGTAACCGGGAGATTTTAATTCGGGCATGAGGCGATGGGATAAAATAGAAAGTTGTCACAAATAATTGTTCACTGCTAAAGTAACTTTAATGTTTATGTGCAGCAGAGTGAAAGACAGGCATCCCACTTAGACTCCCTAAGGTACCTCATGTTTCCTGCCCTGGTGGTGTAGGGATGTGCTAATCCTGCAGCTGAGGAAGGGAAGAGGGAGCTCCCTCCTGGGCTGTTCAGTTCAATTAACATCTCGGTTTCCCCTTGCTGGAGGCACTGATGTTTCAAATTGTGCTTATAGAAGACTAATATTTCCTCCTGCCTGTAGGCAGGCAATAAAGCTGGTGGTTTGGTTGCAGATCCTATCAGGTATAGAACAGAGTATGGAATTGAGGATATGGCCTGCAGCTTCTTAACCCTTTACAGAGCAGCACAACAATAATGTCAAAGCAGCTTCTGAGCTGATTACATCAGAAATTTCACACCTGCGGTGCCACTGTATCGCTTTGCACACACACTTGTCTGGGTGTGTGGAGATAGAGAGCTGGTCCTTTGGGGCAACAGGAGAGCAGTACTTCAAAGTTGAGGGATTTGCATAGCCCTCCTGTGATGCCTTTTTTTATTGAGTAAGCAATATTAGGGAAGTTTACACTGGTATTGCAGTGCCTCTAGGAGATAGTGCTGGCCTGGTTCCTGAAATTCATTTTTCTCTCTCGTGCAGAGATGTGAGCCCCCAGCATGGTGCACTGGAGTTGTGCAGACATGTTTAATCTTACTGAACTGAATATCTGCTCCTCAGCATCAGAGCCCCGAGGATACAGTGCTAGTCAGAACAGTGAGAAATGAGGCTCCCGCGCAGAGCAGTTAGCTCATCTCGGAACACGCATGGAAAAGAGCTTACATCACACTCTCACCTGGACTGCTGCCCTTGATCTGTGGCACTTGCTAAAGAAGGAAGTAAAACCGAGCATGTTTAAGCAAATGCTTTCCATGTTTTCATCTTCTTGTGCTCAGCTCGGCTGAGTGTGGGTGGTGGCTTTTGGGCAGGGTATAAGGTTCCTCCCAAGCCTACTAGAAAAGAGGGGTTATCTTTGCCATTCAGACTGAATGTGCAAAGAGTCTGTAATCAGAGGTCAAAAATAAAGATGACTATAATTAGTAATGTCCAAAGCAACTGGAAATTGTGTCAGGCAGATCTGAGCCAGCTTCTCTGTTGCCTTTTTTTTTTTCCATTGCCTAATGAATGAGAGCAGAGGTTACTCTCCAAGGATAAAAGAGGGCTGAGTTTTTCCCATTCAGAGCCGGTGCTGTGGGGCAGACAAGAAGCCAAGGCTCCATTTACAACCTTGTTTGTCGGCTGTTGAACCTGGGGCCAGGTTGTGAGCAATTAGGCTTTTCCCTAAAGCATCTGAAATAATGCCTTTCTGCTCGGTGTCCTGCCGAGTGCCTGTGACGACATCCTGTCACCTTGGAGATGGATAAACAGCTTCAGCAACATTGGGTTATAACCTTTCAGGTCTGAGTTTCAAAGCTGATGGCTGTACAACTGAAACCCAAGCCCAGCAAAGGTTTTTCAGCGTAGAAGGAGTCTAAATGTGCTTGAGAAAGTGAGAGAAGGGGAGAAGGAGTTGAAGCAGAGCTTGGTGACAAGGTTTATTGCTTGGCCATGGCAGTGGTGTCAATGAAACAGATGAGCTTTGGCTCCCGGGCTCCCCGCAGCCCGGAGTGACTCAGGTGGTGCGCACGCACACTTGTGCCTGCTGGGCTTTATTTTTAGATGTCTGAATCACTGTCATGACCATATCCTCCAAAAGCTGCTAGACAAGTGGGGATGCCCACGGACCCCATATTAAGTCATGTTTGGTGAGCAGAGAAATTCAGCAGAATCCCTCTCAAGTGTTGCAGTTTCTCTGTTCGGGGCTGTTTGCTGAAGTAATGCAGATGTTATGCCTTGTAGCTGGATTATTTTTTTCCATTTAAAATTAAATGTTTAGTTAACATCCGTGGTGGCTTTCATGGGTAGAACAGAGTGAGCAAGGGCCACATTGTTCATGTTGGTGTTGGAGGCTACTTGAGTCTCTTGTTGTTCTAGTGCTGTTGGCACTGGGGGAGTTACGAGTCATGTTACCAGTGTTGTAATCCCATCAGTTCTCTGGGGCTTGCAGGGCTGTGCAAAATCAGTACTTAGATGGGAAATTACCAGAGACTGGCCAGATGCTGCACAAAGGTTTGCTGGTGTTTCTGCTTGGGGGTTGATATGGCACCAGGTCTGCTGGAGCAGCTTTGGATAAACCACAGCAAAAGTCCTGTCTGCTGCTTATCAACAAGTTACAGTATCTCGTTCAAAAAGAAATCTCAAAACCAGCTTTGGTATGCTGGAGGAAACTGAGCTTGGGTAGCAGTTTTACTTCCTTAAATCCCTCCTTGTTTGATTAATTTTAGCTTTTGCCTTTTTCTTTTCTTTTTCCCCTGTAAATCAGTTGAGTGATACTGCTGCAGTTTTCAGCAGGTAAAGGATTCCTCGTTTATGTATCTGCATACAAGGAGATTTCTCTGTTCTGAAATACCAGGCAAAAAGAGGAGTAGAAGGGAATCTGGTCAACTGCTCCAAACTTGCTACTTGATCATGTGCATCTTCTCTTCCTTGCAACCTGAAGATTTGCTTCCAGATATGATACTGGAAGGAAGAAGAGCCGTAATGTTAATGCACCATGAAATTAATGTTGTTGACTAACCCTGTCCTTTTCAGTGCAGTTGGGAGACGTGGCTGAATTGATAAGTTGCCCTCCCTGCCTTCCAATTCCCGTGCAAACACTGCGAGCTCTTTCCACATGAGGTTGCTGCAGCTGGAGATGCCTCATTCATGGTTGCTTAGAAAGAAAAAAAAATCAAAATAAAAATGTGCTCTCTGACAAATAAAAATGTTTTGCTTCCTCTGGAGGCCCCAGAGGGCGGCATAAAAATAATGAAGCCTGTGAGTCAGTGAGCATTGCCTGGCCAGCTGAGAGGGAACTGAGCCTCCCTTTTCCAGAGAAGTTTGTGTGCTGTCATTGCACATCATTAATGCTCACTGGTTTATGCTCATTCACTGTAATGTTGCCAGAAAAGAAAAAGGGCAGTCGGTCTTTCCGCTCCCAAAAGCTGGCTGCTTCCAAGGTGACGTGATGTTAGAGGAAAAGTTTCTTTAGCACTCGAGAACGATTGTTTGATTCTCAGCTGCCCTTCCTCCATGGTTTTCCTCTAAAACCTGGCGGCTCTCCTAGCAATTGGATTCCCTGGAGAAGGACTTGGAGCAGCTTACAAACAACTCCACCTAAGGTACAAAGATTAGGGCGAGCAAACTTCCTGATTGACACCGGACCCTCCCTTTTTATTTTTCCTTTCCAGGTCCCCTACCAGGTCTTTTTTTGTTTCTGCATAAATTCTCTTTGCTTCAGTCTCTTGGGATAATGACAAAGTTGAGAAAAGTAAACTCACAGAGCTGGGAGCAGTAGGTCTGAGGCTTTTCAGCACCCGTGATGCAGCAGTGATATGCTGATACATTATAA
This sequence comes from Dryoscopus gambensis, assembly GCA_013389985.1. NCBI lineage: Eukaryota > Metazoa > Chordata > Aves > Passeriformes > Malaconotidae > Dryoscopus > Dryoscopus gambensis. The sequence goes on along the minus strand of WEIT01008479.1, from coordinate 285,378 downwards.
GGGATATTTTAATTCTGTTCTGTCACATTCTGTCCTTTCTGTACTCAGGATCCCAGTTCATCCTTTTGGGAACATGCAGCATCGCACAAGTGCTGCATATCAGCATTTTTAGGCTTCTAAACATCCTCAGGACTTCTGGAGAAAGAGGGTGTGAAAAGTAGCTGAAGGCTGTTTGCTGTGTAATGGGACAGCCAGCGACCCATTGCAGGCGTGAAAGGGTGGAGAATGTATCTGGGGTTCTCCTCATCTGTTTCTTCAACCCTCCTTAAAACCTCGTGCTTTCTCTCCACCTTCATAGCTACACTTTGGCAGGCTTGAACATTCTATCACAAGACAGAATTATTAAAATTTATTTTTACGAGTGCCCCTGCAGTAGTTTTCTGTTGCATGCAGCTCACTGGTGAGCATCACACTGTGCCTCCTGTGCCAGCTCTTCTGCAGAGGAACTCGGCTGTTTCCTGCAATGCTCAAAGGCTTGGATTTTCTGTCAGTCACTGATTTTAATATTTACATTACAAGAGAGCCCAATAGCTTTAGCCAGGGCACAGTCCCCCAGATCTGTGTGCTTACAGGTAAGTAACAGCCCTTGCCCTAAGGGTGGAAGGAACATGTTGGGGATTCTAGTAATATTCATATAAAATCTGGGACGATCTGTGCTTTGCAGTATGTTTCACGATTATCGTGGTAAGCTCTCATGTGCCTGTCTGCCCATCCTGAATCACCTGTTTTCCTGTGTTTCTGAGAGCAGAATTGCATCTGGAGTAGCCCCAGAGCCTCTCGCTGGGTGCTGCATCGCAGCACACACATCCTCAGCAGAAAGGTCGTTTTGAACTCTAGCTTGTTATTTCTGCCTTTTGCTTCAGAACCCTGAAAGTCCCTGTCAGCTAGGGTTTAGCTGAAGCCTTGCAACTTGCCTTTTGTCTTCTCAAATGATGGAGCTGAGCCCAAGGGAACAAATGCCATTTTAATGGGCATCGTTGTGTAACTCATTACATAAGTCACTGCTGCCTTCAAAGGACTCGTGGCAAAAGTGGCAGGAGCAGTTGATTAAAAATGTGCACAATAGCTTCATTATGACATGGGGAGAGATGTCCGCTGTTATTTTTAATCTGATAGCTTTTAAATATGTGCATCCAGCAGAGACCCAAATGGCCTTTGAAAAAGGAACCATTTGTGGAATAAGATTTTTAGACTCCACTTCTTTCTAACAAGCTGCAAGAGTCAGGACAAGCTGGAAAATGAACTATAACCCTTTTTTAAGGTTGTGTCTCCTCTAAAGCTGCAGGGTTTTGGTGTCTGAACACACAGAGAGTGAGAGAAGATGGAGAGTTTAGTTTTTCAGAAGAAAAGAAAAGATACTGTATTCTAAAGTTTGTGGGGTTTTAATTAAAGCTAAGTCTATTTTCAATTAGTTTTATATGATCCAAGCGCTAGACAAGTTGAGCAGTTAAATTGCTCATCCCAGGTGCTGGAGCCTCCCTGCCATTCAGCAGTAGTGGCACAAACAGGACCAGGAGGTGCATAAGCCGGCAGGGGATTATTTCCCATTTCTGAAGCCTCCCATGTGCTGGGTACACGAGGCCGGTGAGTGGGACCCAACAGATGGAAACTCTGCTGTGACTGAGCTCTGTAAAAGGCTGAACTTTCACTTTGACTTTAAAGCAAATAATTTGCTGCTGGCTTAGGTTGGTGGAATTCACCAGCTTGTGTGTTTTGACTTATTTGCTGGCCTTCATTTGAACCCAAGTGGGGAGTGACCATTTGACTATGGCAGAGGTGGACGTTGGGCTTTGACTTGCCAGCTTTCTCCTAAGCAGCCTTAGTTTCTTCACCCACAAGCACATAAGCTGATTTATCTGCCTTCCCTTTTAATCCACTGTTGTTTTAAACCTGCAGCTCTTTCCTCACCACATTTAGCTTTCTGTTGGCAAACTGGCAGCAGCGGCACCAATTGCTGGAGCTTGGGGAGCTGATGGGGAATCGAGAGGCTCCTGGTTGGCCGTGGTCTCCTTAGCCATGGTCTGCCTGGTCCGGGGCCTTGAGGGAGACTGAAAAACCCCTCTGGCCACACCTGGCAGCAGGGCTGGTTGGAGCAGGCGTGTCAGGCGAGCTCTCTGGCGTTGTGTGTGTGGTCAGACCCCGGACGCGTGCCGGGGGAGATGAGCCTGGGAGCCGAGCAGGGCCGTGACTCAACAGCTGGAGCACGTTCAAGCACGGCGGAGCGGGAGCCTCACCGACAGGGGATGGAATTAGCTATGAAATGAGTGACGTAGTGAAGCTTCCAGTCAGAAATCAAGAAACTCAGATCCATAATAAAGTCGTTTTGAAGGGGTTTTTTTCCAGTTGACAGATGAAATATGAGGGGATGGAAAGTCAGTGGTTCCTTTGAGACAGAAACACTTCGATACAACTTTTTTTTTCCCCCTTCCAGCTGAAATCACTCCATTGAGTTTATTACCCTGACCTTTCCCATTCATCTCACAAATATTTGGACACTGCATAGAAGTAAGTGCAGGGTACCCTCCTCCTGCACAGCAGAGAAGAGAAAACCAGTGCTGAGACTCCAGCTAAACACTGCTGGCTATTCATCAACAAGAGGCGAGGGTAATATGATAGAATAATTTCCAGTGGGCAAACTCCCAAGCTCAGAACAACCTCAATGCTGCATTAAGGGGTTTGATTACTGTAGATGGGCAGGAAGGAGCAGAGGGACAGGAGGAGTGGTTTGAGCACTGCCATGGCTCTGTTTTCTGCCTCTGTGTATGTTACCGAATTATTTAATCTGTAAAGGCATTCTGTGCTGTCTCAACTTTTTAACTGGACAGACACACAGGACATGTAAGATATTTAAATTTTGATGCAGTATAAAGAAAGTGACTTTTTCAAAGCAGACCAGTGCTGTGATATCCAGTCTAGGAAGTTTTGCTGAGCTGTGCTCTTCAGAGGAGGGTTTCAGGCTTCATCTGTAAAAGCTTAGGTCCCTTACACCTGTGAGCAAGAGTCCTTTCCTACTCAAGTGTCACTTCTCTTTTATGCCATTTCATCCAGATTGACTACAAAGGAAATTCTGTTTATAATGCTTGAATGATGTATCAGCTTGCAAACTGTAAAGCCCAGTGTGCCGAATTATTCTGTTGGCATTCACTGAACATAATCACAGGAGCTCCACAGCTTGATCCATGAATAGGGGGAGAGGGCCGAGGGCCTGCAGAGTGATGGAGATGCTGTACCAGAGTCACTGACTCACCCTCTGCTCTGTTTAGACAGGTTGCTTCACCTCTGTGCCTGCTTCCCATCCGCAGAGTAAGGTTAAGGCCTGACTGTTTAAAGATGAGAATGATGTGTTTGTAATGTGCTTGGAACAAGAAAAGCGCTATTTTAAGTGCTAAGTGTAATTGAGTGTGAGAGAATATTGGTTTGTGACTCATTTGTTTAACTGCAAATGCATCAGAAACTTGTGAGCAGATGAGAGCTGGAAAGTGCTTGGTGTAGACGGAAAGCCACGGCAGTAAAAAGCTGCATTAATTTGTGATCTTCAAAGCAGGACTTAGCAGGGCTGTTCAAACAATAATGTTTATTATTTTTGCAAATGTCAGCTGGTTTACTTCACCAGTACTATTTTAAGCAGTTCCTATTCTGCTCCAGCCACTTGCTTCTGTCCTTGCACTGTGTGTCTATCTTCCCTCAAAGTGTGGCACACAAATGATTTGGTGTTTGGTGTGGCCAAAGGGTAAAAACAACTAAGGGGCAGTGGTTGGCTGGTGGTGGTGGTGGGGAAGAGGATCTGCTGGCAGCAGAAAAGGAACTTTCTCTGATGGCATCTCCTTTTGGAGGTTCCTGACCATGCACACACGTTGGTTCAGCCATTCGCGTGCTTCCCCCGTCAAGGTGGGTAGAGATGTCTGGTGGCAAGGAGAAAAGGAAATGGTAATCTTTTGAAATCTTTCTCACTTCCAAATATCTTGTCCCTACAATGCAAAATTATCACCATAGGTAATCAAAGGTTTTGTAGGCATTGAGTGTCTTCTTACTGAGACCAGCAGTTTGGATTGCACTGCAGCCTGTGGAGGAGCCAGACACAATTTGTTGCTGTCACCATTACTTCCCTATAGATTAATTATTGTAATTGTTTGCCAGTTCTTGAAAAATTAATTCAGAGCCATGACTTCTTATGGCAAGCGTGCATATGCGTGCAAATATGGAAATTCTCACATGGTGTATGGAATAAATACAAATGATTTTTTGGGGAGGAGTTCAAGAGTGTTATCACAGCAGCCAGGAACTCTCTTCGGTGGTGACCTTCAGCACCCTGTGGAGACAGAGAGATTTTAAAGGTTTGGAGATCCTCTCGTGGATGTAACGCACTGACGTAAATTGTTGCTAAGTTGGGGTGCCAGCTGCTGTAAGTGATTCTTCAGAGGCCAACTGATACGCCTGGATTTATCTGCAGTGGCCAAGGTTTTTAGTGCCTCCCTCCTCGGTGCACTAAGCAGGACTTTATGATGCAAAGAAAACCTAGGAAAACATTTACTTCTGTAAGTGGAGAACAGGTCTGCAGCCAGGCCAGATTAGGATCGGTGCTCATGTAGCTTCCATTCATAGGACGCCTGCAAAATCTTGGGGGCATACCTCACCAGAGTGCTGGTGAGTGTGCTCACAGCAGGGTCATAGCATGCTACCAGGAAACCAGGTTTAAAGGAAGACAAGCAGGGTTCCTTTCCTTGAGCTGTGGTCGGGTGGTTTCTGAGTACGAGGAACAGGGTTTGCACTGCTCTGTGGTATTTAGCTGCTGGGTGCTAATTTGACTCAGCAGCTTTTGCAGTTTGCAGTCTGCATGCTAACGAGGTGCTGCAGTGCTGCATGCATGGGGCTGTGCTCTGGACAGCCAGTGCAGTTAATGCCCAAATAATCTAAAAGAAAAATTAAACATACAGCAAAACTGCTTATTTTTCTTGATAATGTGGTTACAGACAAGTTGGGTAACATCGGCTGAATTATCTGGGTCACTAGAGAGCAATTCAGACCTTCATTTATTAAAGTGCTCTTTGCTCAAAATACTTTCTAAATTGCTCTCTACAAGGCAGTTTTTATTTAGTTTCATGGTTAAACAGATAAAAATGTATTTCAATGGTAAGTCTGCATATGGCATGATTGCAAACCTTTGAGACTTCTGCTTTTAGGTATTCAAAAAGCAATGAAAATACAATTTTTAAAAGAGCTGAGCAGTTCTGCAGTTCAGCTCCTTGAAGGACGCCCCGGTGTCGAAGCGGTTCCTCTGTTCTCTGGTTTTTCTGGTACATTGGAAGTGAAACCCATTGCAGATGACAAGGGCTGGCATTTTTGTTCAGATTATCCACGGAGCCACATTCAAAATAGATGCTGCTGAGTGGGTAGAGATCAGCATCCTGGGAAGGGCATTACCTGGGACTGTGTTCTCCAGCCCTGAAGCAGCCAGGTGGTGGGTACCAGGCAGAGCCCTGCCTGCACTGACCCACAGCCAAGGGCTCTGCTCTGCCAGAGGTCTGTGAACGACTCACTTCATCCCCTTGACTCAGCTGCTCATCTGCCAAAGAGGCACGATGATTGCCTCCTTTGTAAAGTACTTTGGGACCTGCTGGAGATAAGTGCTTTGAAGAGAGGTGGTTTTCCTCTTCTCTCCAAGGCACAGAGCAGTGCAATCCCGCTGTCCCTGCCTCCCCTTTGCAGGGTTCCTGCCTCCAAGGGAGAGCAGGAAATGATGGTGATATTGTGGTTGAGGAAAGCAGGAAATGATGGTGGCGTTGTGTTTTGAAACATAATATAGAGCCACAGTTAATTAATTTTCTTTATTGTGTTCCACTCAATAAATTTACCTACTGCAATTCTCTTCCAGATAATGCTGTAACACAACACCCCTGGTTTCAGCACATTTGCCCTAATCCAGTAATGCTTTTCTGTGTCTTTCTAGATTCTGAGCGTTCCCATCTCTCCTCGTTCACAATGAAGTTGAAGGGCAAGTTTCATTCACCAAAAATAAAGAGAACACCCTCGAAGAAAGGAAAGCAAGCTGACCTGACAGTGAAAACACCAGAGAAGTCAGTGAACAAAGTAAGCAAAGGCCATGTTCTGTTATCCTGAGGGTTTCTTGCTTCCTTGTACTCAGTTTATCATATTATGGTGTGTGACTTTGTTCTCTGCATAGTTCTGCAGCTCAGGGATCCTCAGGGTTACTTCACGGTTACCTATAAACAGCACTGTGTAGTATTAAATCAAGGCATGTGCTTGCCTTTGGAGAGCATGATGAGACCTCTTTCCATAAGCATTTAAATATCTCGTTATGGAACGTGGTGTATGGCCTGACACATCCTCCCCACATGCACACCCTGAGGGTTATGCTTACAGCCTCCAAACAGCTGCCTGGTTTTGGGGTGTGATCCCTTTAGAAACCCCAGACCCAGGCGAGAGCACATCCTTGAAGCTGGTCCAAAGATGTGCTCAGGCTCTGATGACACCAGCGGGGAGAGTCACACAGATGTGTTCAGGCAGCTGCTGATCCAGCACAATGTTCCTCAGACCAAATGTACTCCAGGTCCTCTAAGAAATGAGGTCACAAACTGATCTGTGTTATCTCCTCTCCTGTTGTGACCTGATTATGTAGCTGGAGACTATCTCTGTGACAACACTGTTGCAGTCAGTTTTCAAGTACAAATCGAAGCCAGAAGTTAAGAACAGTCGAGGTTGTTATGATAATTAAACATCATTCTCAGCTGTTAAAAGTCTCATCCAATGTGCAGTGCCAGACACGCAGAAGTCTTCAGATTGTCCCTGCTGAGAGTTGTTGTAGTGTTACTGAGAGCAGCCAGCAAGATAAAGTTTTCTTAGGCTGTGTGACTTGCTTAACACCCAGAGAAGTCTCTGCAGCGCTTCCTCACCCTCATTCTGCACCATCAGGTGGAAGATGATGAGGATTTTTTCCCCAGACTGTAGGTTTTTCCCCAGGGGGCTGTGGATATGCTTTCTAGGGAGCCAAACACCTTGAATTGCTGAGTGCTATTTAAAAAAGAAAATAAAACAACCACAGTGAGTGTATTCCATTAAAGCTTTTAATTCCAATGATGTTTTGGGATGGTATCTTGAGATAATTTAGAGGCCTTCCTTTAAACTGATATGTGACCACATTAAATACATTAGAAAATGAAGAGCCCTTTTCAAAATGTGGTCTATAGCAAATGCATGTTAATAATAGATGAAGTTTTTCCTTTTCTATTTTTCCCCTAAAAACAGTGCAAGAGGGTTTACTAGTAAGCCATGCTGGACATTAAAACCATTTTTTATGTACAGATTGGGATTTTTTAAATTGGAAAACAAAACACTTGCCATAATTTTTATTACTATACCTGATTATTTAAGCTACATTCATTTTTATGCTGTGAAATACTGTTGATTTCTGGCTCATTCCATATCTATTTTAATAGCAACTGTCCAACTAATCAATTAGTTGGATGTAGTCAGCTCATTAGCTTTGTGTGGAGGGAGTGAGGACGAGGATGTGCCTGGATTGTCGCCAGGTTTTCTTACTGGAATATAGACATCAGTTGACAAATGGGAGATCTTCTGTCGGAAGGCTCACTTGATAAACCAAATATCATCCTTTTCTCCCTCTTAAGTACTTAAGATGCTATTTTTGTGCTCTTGAAGTAGATAATCACTGTGGAGCAGAAATAGCAATACTAAAAATTAATGTAAAATCACGATGTGTAAGCTGAAGGATATGCTCAGCTCGTGCAAACATCATCATCTCCTCTTCCCCTTTATGCCTGGGTAAGGGCAGCACTGGGGGAGTTGCTTTCAGAACCTCCTTTTGTCCCCTGAACCCTGTCTGTGATTCTTATCCTAGGGCATATTGTAGGAACAGGAGTGTCCTTCAATACTATATACAGATTTATGATAGGTTTTACACTGCCAAAATGTAAGGAAAAGACGGATGATTCCAGCTTTTGTAATTGGGTGTATTCTGTACAGCTCACTGTGACCCTTTCTGGGTCAGCTGTGTCTCATACATAATGCATTTGCAATTTGATTATTAAGGGAAAATTTCAGAAATCATCCAAAAATATCTATATGTGTCAGGCAGGGAGTGGAGAGGGGATGCTGTTTTGCCTGAATTTTAACTTTTTCTCATTTAATGCCCAAAAGAGAAATGGGTGGCTGCTCCATCCCTGGAAGTGTTCCAGGCCTGGCTGGACAGGGCTTGGGGCAACCTGGTCTAGGGGAAGGTGTGGCGGGAGGTGGAATGAGATGAGATTTAAGGTCCCTTCCAACCCAAACCATTCCATGGTTCTGTGCATCCCTACACACCCCTATGTCCGATACCTTTGGACCTTGGAAGAGGATTCATTAGAAAGTGCTCCTGTGGAATGTCACCCAAAGAACTAGCAGGGGAGAAAAAAACCAAAAGGAAAAAAAGTGCAGTGTCCAGTGGCTGGATTCGCATCCTTGGTGTGCTCAGCGGAAGGATTTGTGTTCCCAGCTGTCATTCTCAGCCCTGAACTCTCAGTCAGGCCCATCCCTTCTGTGCACCAGGAGAGTGTTTAAGCTATTAAGTCACAAGCCTTTCTGCAGGAAGCAGTTGTTGAATGAAACCCATAAACAGCCATGGGAGCAGGAGCTGCAGTCTGCATTTTTTCACTTCTGTTTGAGAGCTTTGACTGCTGGACCATGGTCGTACTTACCCAGGGAATTTACAGACTCTCTGATCCCTAAAATGTGTGATCATTTCATATGAAGTGCAAAACCTTCTTGGGAGAGGCCAAGGCTCTCCATAGATTAATGGTTGGACTCAATGATCTTAGAGGTCATTTCCAACCTAAATGTTTTTACGATTCTATATCCTGGAATGAACTGTGCAGTGGTGAGGGCACATCCCTGCGAAATGGAAAATGTCATTTTAGATCCTAGTGAGTTGCCAGGGTGCTCCTCATCAAGGGAGTTCAGGGCACTGTGGGCTGCAGATCAGAACCTGAGGTTCCTGGCAAGAGCTGTTGTCCAGAGGGGAAGCAGCAGCTGAGTTTGGGCACTTCCCAGATGAGATGGAAAATGACAGGGTGGTTTGCAGTTCTTGGATTGGGACTTAGACTTCTGAAGTTAGAGCTAGATGGAACTTGGGACTCTAATCCTTTTATGCAACTGGCCCCAAATTACTAACCAGTGCTGCCTATAAATTGTTCTTCCTAAAACCTTTTGGGCTGCCGGCCTGGTTTTGCAGAAAAGCAGCAGTTTAACAGCTGACAAGAGTATGGGGAGCACACAATGCCCATAGGTCATTAATTCTTGAAGCTGAATTTACTGAGGAGATAATGGATGAAATCTGACTCTGCTAAGCTCTCTGCTCCTTTTCTAGCAATGTTCAGTAGTTAATTTAAATCTCACTTAGGAACTACTTGTGGCATTAAAAGTCCTCCAGGCATACTGTTGTAAACTTTTAAAAAATACCCCTGTCCAAAACGCCATTGAGATATCATGTATCACTTCTGAATTTCCTCTTCTAGTGTTGGTGATGGCACAGAAATTGGTGACCACAGCTCAGCTTTATTCCAATGAATTGTTCCCTTCTGCAATATTCATTCACCAATGCCAAAACTTAGCTTTTACAGTTTGTCCTCACGGAAACTGTGTGAGTTCTCTTGTTCCAGCAGCATCACAAAATGATTTAGGTTGGAGGCTCATCAGAGTGGAGTTTGAGTGTTTTCATGTATTTTACAATGACACATAGTAATTGGGCAAGGGGTGTTGCCTTTAAGCTGGCAGAAGGCAGGTTTAGATTAGATGTGGGGAAGAAATTCTTCCCTGTGAGGGTGGAGAGACCCTGTCACAGATTGCCCAAAGGAGCTGTGGCTGTTCCCTCCCTGGAAGTGTCCAAGGCCAGGTTGAACGGGGCTTGGGCAACCAGGGATAGTGGAAGGTGTCCCTGCCCATGGTAGGGGGTGGAGATGGGCTTTGAGGTCCCTTCCAACCCAAACCATGCTGTGAAATGTTTTTTCTTTCACCCTCCTAGTTTAGGGTGTAGGTTTCAAAGCAGTGCCCTTGATGTCATCAGTGGTGTTAATCTTAGCCTAAAACTGATCAAGATCAGCCCTCAGTTTGGAATGCAGGTAATTCTGAAAGTTAAAGTGTGGGTGTAATCTTGCACTGACTATTCCTTTGAAAGAGTAGTAATTCAATTTAAAGGTGTTTGTGGTAGAAGGGGTTTTTTTCCCCACTCCTCCTGGAATATACCTCAGTGTCACCATACTTTGGGTGTGTTAAAGGAACCCTGCCCTTAAAAATCCTCAAGTTTTAACGTATCTCACCTTTTTTTTCCCTCCTGTTTAGAATGTATCATGGCTAGAGGAAAAGGAGAAGGAAGTTGTCAGTGCATTGCGCTACTTCAAGACTATTGTGGACAAAATGGCAATTGATAACAAAGTATTAGAGATGCTGCCAGGCTCGGCAAGTAAAGTGCTGGAAGCCATCCTGCCCTTGGTGCAAACTGACCCACGCATCCAACAAAGGTGAGTTTCATTCTTGGATTTTGGGACCATGACAGACTTAACAGGCTCCTTTTTTATCTGAAGAACTGCATGGCGCAGGAGATGCTGATGAAGTGACTGCTGTTTTTACTAATTACGTGGTGGTTTTCAAACATCATTTAAAAGCAGATTCCCTGCTGTGAAGAGGCTCATGCCATGGAAAGATAAAGCAAATCAGGCTGCTTTCGGAGTGGAGGAAGGGATGGTTCTTAGCATATACTTGGAAATTCATCGTTTTCTACAGGGAGATTCTCCTCAGATGCTATTCCTGTTTCTGCAGTCCATGGTAGTATCCTAAAAGCTGACAAATCCAATAGGTTCACCTGGAAAAGGAGTTTATCTTCAGAGTAATCCTTTTTTGTGCTCAGTTTATCCACCCTGATATTACAGAAGTCTGAGCCTGCACTCTTAACTGATTTTTTGGATTTTACTGGATCAGATACAGAAGTAAATAGATGTACTTCAGCAGATTAACCAGTCCAAGTTCATTCCTGCCGCACTCAACAGATTATTGTTTTATGTTTTAACAGATTATGTGCATTATGTTTTTACCAGTTAGGCAGAGGGTTTGAAGCCAGGAAAGAAGTAGAAATTTGCCAAAGCCAAGCTCAGCATGGATTATAAGAATTTGTGGTGTTGCCAAGCCATAGAGATCTTGCTGGTGTTCATCCTGTGGGTGCTGGAGCAATTGATTTACAGAAAACAAACAAACATTGTTGAATAATACTGAAAGAGCAAAGTTGACACAGCAAAAAGCACAGAACTAAGCAGAGAAATGCAGGTGTTTGGTTCCTGAAATCCTGCTAGTTTTTGTGCTGTTTCTATTTGTTTTCCCATTAAATATCTCCAGATTTTTTTTCTTTCAAGATGCTTATTTCAGTGCTGGCACAGGGAAGGTTTATAATGTACTTGAGGCAGCACTGGGGTGCCAAATACTTTGCAAACAGAGATGCTCAGTTGTGTTTGGCCTCAGTGCTGAGGCCAGGGCTGCTTCTGGCAAAAGGAAGGAGGAAATGGGTGTGTATCACACCTGTGGCTGGGACAGGTAAGATCCAGTTTAGGTTGGATCTGTCGACGATAATGAGCAAATCTGTTAGAATGGGAATGTCCTCTACACAGTGATAAGTCTCTCTTTCTGGAAACAGGGTGCATTAAAGCACAGATCCCATGTGCGTGCCCTGCCTTGCTGAGCCTCCCAAAAAAACCCAAAAGGGGATCTGGCTTCTCAGAAAAGCCGTGTCCTTCTCTCCCTACCTGTGTACTTCAGTGGCAGGACACAAAGGGGTGATTCTGATGGCAAATCCCCCTCAAGAAAAGTGAGCAAGACTTGTGTCAGTGATGAAGAAAGCCTTGAAATTATTGTTTGACTTCTTTTTACTTTATGGGAAGCATTTGCATCAAGGAAAAAAGTAATTAAATCTCGCACAAAATGGGCTTTCAATTACTGCCTCCTTAGAAGGAAGCAGACTGAAGATTAATGGCAAAGAAATCAAAGCCTTAGAAAGAGATGGGGGAGGGCCCTGTTAAGGAAATATCTCCTACCAAGCTAATTTCATTTGAAATGAGAACAAATGGCAAGCAGCAAGCTTTAAAAAACCCCAAACAACAACCAAACAGTCAAGTCCTTGCCATTGTTTGTATCTCCTGGTTGTAACTTGACAGTAGTTCTTTCCCCAGTCCTGCAAACCTCATTCACCTAAATAAACTCATTGGAGCTCGTGGGCTTGATTCTTTTCTCACAGGTAATGCAGTTACTGGAGTTTAGCCAATGTAAAATGGATACCAGAGAGAAATGGGAAGATTTGGAACAACTTGTATCAGTAATGATTGCAAGATTACACCTTCTCTTATCTGTTTATGGTTTAGATGCAGTTTGAAATTGATTTAACGTGACAAAGAATTGCTGAAGCGTTGCCATCAGCACTACTGTTAACACACCTTGTTTAGTAATGAAGTCAGAGTTTTCAGAATGGCCAGGAGAATGCCTGGGAGCACTGTTGTTACAGTTAACTTTTATTTAGAGTTGTCATCCTTCCAAAATGCTTTTTTTTTTGCCCTTCAGAACAATAGCTTCAATTCTGTTTCTCATTAAAAACAAAACAAAGCAACACCCTTCCTCTTTCAAACCTGAAATTCATTCAGTTCAATTTCTCTAAAGAAGTAATTTTAATTATATGTTTTCAGGCATTATAAACAGTGAGGCAGTGATTTGTAAAGGAATGAATAGAGTCAGCTCTCAATGATCCAATGTGGTTTTGGGGAGAGCTAATAAGGAAGAAGGATAATACTGAAATAACACAGCTTAAACTTAAATGTAGGGCTTAAATACTTATCTTTAAAGTTAAAGCATAGGATGAAGCTGTAAATTAAGATAGAAAGAATGTTATTTTCAGTATTGCTGTGTTAACCTGCATCCCAGATAATTCCTTCTGATACCTGGGAATGAGCTGTTGATGGTTTGTACCTTCAAACTGTCATCGTTTGGTGCTAGAGAACAGGAGAGCAGCTGCAGTGGAGGAGAAGCCTGAGCTTTGTCACCTGCTCAACACAAATTCTGAGTGTCAGAGAGCAAAGGAGGGAGATGCACAGTGTGAAACTCACTCTCGTAACGTTCGGTAACATCTCCAAAATTTCTTTTTGTTCTTTTTTCTCAACTGTTCCCTCTCCTGCTGTGCAGTTCTGCCATCTCATCCTGCTACAGCCGAGTGTACCAGAGCCTGGCCAACCTCATCCGCTGGTCTGATCAGGTGATGCTGGAGGGGGTGAATTCAGAGGACAAGGAGATGGTGACAACAGTGAAGGATGTCATAAAAGCTGTTCTGGATGGAGTCAAGGTACATGATATAAATACTGTAAAATTTATTGTAAAGAGCATATAATAATGTATTTTAGAAGAGATCCATGTAAACTAGATTTTCAAGTGCAGGTAAAATATGAAGGTCCTATTTCTGCCTTCAGTAAACTACCCCTTAAATCAACTGTTCCATAAGTTAAATGTTCCTTGGAGTGCTGATTAAAGATTAGCACAGTTTGGCTCTGAATGTGAACTTCTGGCATGCTCACCCTGGCATTTGAAGAACTGAATTTGAATTTGATGAATTGGAAGAAGTAGTGAATCTTTATTCAGCATTGTATTAAATTTTCAGCGAGTCATTCCCAGTCTCCCATGCAGATTACAAGACATGGTTTGCACATTTTCTATCTTGGCAAAATAAAATGAAAATGTTCCCTGTCAGTGCCTACAGAGAATGAAAGACTCCAGCCCCATCTTTTAAGAGAAATTTCAAGGGATTTGTCAGTGATACAGCACCACTCTAAGCAGCTGGATTAGGGTGTGGAACAGGTGATGAGCTAAAGTCAGTTTGCTGGAGATTAGTTGTACATTACTAATGGAAACGTTTAACAGAAACCTTTGTATCCACTGTCAGACCTGCTTGTAGCATTCCCTCCCTGTTCCACCCGAGGAAAGCTGTTGGCTTTCCTTCTGTCTCCTGATAAGGTTCTTGTAGCCATTATTTGTGTCCTGGGCTTGTCTCTGGGCTGATCACTCACCTGACTTAGTACTGCAGGTACAAGTTTGGCTGACCTGGGTTTAGGGCACCAGTGGATAGACTGTCACATCTCCTGGGAATCTTATTTTGGAAACTGCAGAGGAAGTTAAAGCTCTTTCAAGAGCAAGGCTGAATCTAATGGGGAATGCTTAAATCAACTACACAAGGAAGGTTGGGATAGAGTTTTAAGAATTGCAGCGGGTGTTTCACCTGGAATTATGTATCAGGAACAGGCATCTTTCACTGTACTCAGACTCAGTTTTATTAAATGGAGCCAAATGCAAAAACAAAGTGAATCTCTGAAGCTTTGACTGTCACATTTTCAGGCCTCTTAGTTTGGTGTGTGCATCAGCTGCATATCTCTTTAATGTTACTCAAACACAGATACTAAAATCTACTATTACTTTATAAGCCTTTTAAATAAATATCTTTGAAACAAATCATTTCCATCACCTAAAGAAGACGGATTTTCCAGGATTATTTTGCACAATATGCTCTTTAACTTTAAGCTACACATTTTAAAAGTAAAGCTGGTCTTAAATTTGCACAGCGGGAGAGAGGAAGAAGAGTTCAGCCTCAAATCTCAGCTGCTGTTAGCGCTGGAATTCAGCAGCAATTTGAGGTACATGAAAATCTGTGCTGTGGTATCTGAACTGTAATTCCCCAGCAAATGGCGAGTTCTCACTGACAGAATCTGCACAATCCCATGGAGAGATGTGTTATCCCCAGATCTGGAACAGAGTTGTGTGGTCTTACTGCAGGAGACTTGGACACACGTTGTCCTTGGACTTCAAGCAGTATTTAAACCCTTGGTACCTGCTGCCTTTCGGCCAGGGCTACGTCCTGTGTGGACTGGGGGAAGCTTTCAGATTGGGGAAGGTCCTGGATGTCTGTTCATGAGCCAGCCCAGGCTGGGAGCAACATGGGCAGTGCTGAGCCTGAGCTGTGGAGCCCCGCTCAGCAGCATGGCCATGTCAGTCTCTGCTTTGTTTTTAGACTGAAAGTTATTTTGGCCTCTGGGTTGGAGCTGGCTCATGTCTGGTCAGCCTTAGAGCACATGTGTGGCTGTCTGGGGAGATGGGAGAGAGTTTGCCCATCAAGAGGTCAGCAGCTGGAAGCAGTGTGCTCTCACCTCCTGCACAGCAAGGAACAAGGTTTATTTTAGAAAGGCCGAGCCACATTTCAGATCTGGAAGCAGAACTGAGAAGATGGACACTTCTCTCCACAGCAGAGCCTATTTTGTTTTTCTGGCAGATCACACAAGGTCCACTTCCACATTTCAGTGCTTGCTTCTCTTTTATTTTCAGAATTGAGCATAAAGGAGTCTCTTGTTCACCTCTGTTACTTGATATTTTGATCTCAGGTTTTAGGGACTTGCTAGGCAGGAAAAAGAAATCCTTGGTTTGATTACATAACTTCTCAAAAATCCATCTCATTGTGGAATTTCCAGCTTGCTGAAGTAGCATAGTTTGTAGAGAGGCTTTAATTATCTCTAATTACTGCTGCAGGAATCTCTTTCCTTGCTGATAAGGAATAGCATAATGTGCATCTGGCTCAGTTGTGTGCTGATTACCTCTGTGTGTATGCTAAAGATTTTGGCTTGATTTCCAAATGCTAGGTCTCATTTGGGGATAGCAGAGAGGAGAAACATTCAGGGTCTGGTGATATTTGTCAAAGTTTGAAGGGAAAGTGATCCTCTCAGGTAATGGCAATCGTGTTGCCTTGGTGCCTCCGCTAGAAGGTGCTTTGGGTTCTTCTGCCCCAGTCCCAATGGTTTGAATAATTCTGAAGATATTTTTGAGCCAAACTGGATTGGTTTTCTCCCATTTTAACCTACATTCCGGTGTGGTGGACAACTGTGTGTCCATTATGACTGGCAAAATAGGAAAACAGCACTTTAGCCCTGAGCATCTGGGGCTCCTCAGCGCTGCTGTGGCACAGCCACCACCACAGTCTGCAGTGTTGGCCTGGCTTTGGTTTAAGGTGGTGAAGAAAGGTCAGGAAAAGGAGACAGTACACTTTGCCTTCCATAGCCTTCTCAGAGGGATGTTTCAGGAGTATTTTGGCTTTTGGTTTGAATGCCCATACGTTCTATTTCCCTTCTTGTGCTCCTGCGCATTTGCAGTCCTTGCTGGCCACTACCCAAAAGGCCCACAGGGTCCAACCCCGAGTCTGTCAAAGTGCATGAGGGTCTCCAAAAATCTCTTCTGCAGTGGAATTTGGTCCAGAGGGCAGAAAGGTGGCAATCCATTGCATCATCACTCAACCCCATGATGCCAAATGCAGCCAAAAGAGTTAAGTGATGTTACTCATCAGGGCACTTCTCAGAACATGCTGTTCCTCGCCAGGGCTCTCTGTCCCAGCAGGGACATCTTCATAGCTTTAGTCTCCATGGACATCTGTTTGTGCTGCCTCTTCCTTCCCCCTGTGTGGGATGTTCCAGGACAGCTTCTGGAATGCTGAGGGTTTGTCCTGGTTTTGGGTAACACAGTGTATGCTCTGTTGGAGCACCAGCTCACAACGAGAGTGTAACTAGAGCATGGAGACCAAAGTCAGCTATGGTGGACACTTGGACGGTGTTTGCACCTTATTCCTCATGTTGTGTGTGTGTGTTAACCCATGGAATTTCAGCTTTCAGTAGAGCCTTATGTAAAACTACCAGAACTGGAGTACTTCCCTTCCTCAGAGGGATGATGGCAATGACATTCCAGTTGCAGCTACTGCATTGAGAGAGCAATGCCAGTTGTTTCCAAGCTCCACAGACAAGGACACGAAGATGATACTGCAGTGATGACCCTGTACTTCAGGCTGCTTTATAAAAAAAAATTAAAATTGATCCCTTATAGTTTCCTTTGCGTAATATGCTGGGAAGCCAATAGTGTCAGGAAGCACTGCCAGTTTTGCAGCCTGCCTGTAAGAGGGGCATGTGTTTGTATGTGTGAGCAGGAGATCTATTTGTCAGCCTCAGACATCCATAAAATGTTCTCTCCGTCTTTCTGGCGTGAATGATTGTTGCTTTGACTGCTGGCAGACTTAGAGTTCAGGATTATCATGCCCTTATCTCTTTATCCAGAGCCTTATCTGCCTATAACAGATACACTGCAGTAGCTCCTTGAATGATTAAGTCTTCCATTGCTAACGTGTTAAAAAGTGGCTTCAGGGGAAGCAGGCCTTTTAATAAAGGTGTTCACTGTTTAATTTTTGGTCGGGCATTTTACAGAAAACTTGCTTTTTGAAACAAATACATTCTTATTTATAAAACATAAAGCAATTATATAATGTTGGTTTTGGCTAGATGAAGTACTCCACTGGGTAAGACTGTTTTGTACTTATATTTATGTATGTAAAACCAATTTACCATTATGTAGGGTGTTGTGTGGACTGGAACACATTTGTGAGATAGAGGGAAGAGGAAGCACAGCAAAACGACACACATGTGGGTTTGTGCAGAATCCCCATACAGTCGGGGTAATGAACTTCACTCAAATAGTGCCAAACTTCCTCTGGGTGCAGGCTGCTCCTTAGCAGCTGTTCTGCATCATTTCTGTGGCTGTATACCAGACTTAAACCCAGCTCAGCTCTCTCCGTCCACACCATCATTAAGCCAAGAGTTAACCAAGAGTTTACTGCAGTAGCATCCATTTGTGTTCCAGGATGTTTAAGTGCAGCATTCAGCAAATAGTGATTATTCTCTTTTTCTTCTCTCCATCCATCAGGAGCTGGTCAGACTCACGATTGAAAAGCAGGAGCATCCCTCTCCCACAAGCCCAGTTAAACCCAGTTTACCAGCATGTAAATCTGACAGGTGGGTCACTGATTTTTTCTGTGTGCAGGACTGATATAGAAGGGATAATTTCTGACTGCTGACAGCTGAATTGAATCATCCAGCTATTCTCTACAAAGAGTGGGTAGTGTTCTTTATGTTCATCCATTTCAGTAGGATCACTAAAAAAGAATATGCTATGATAGGAAAGACACTGAAACCTGGCAGTGAAACATCCCTTGTGTCACGTGCACGCTGTGCTCTGCATACACATGGAATTCCACCTGCAGATGCAAATTCTGCCTTCTGCTCTAGGTGTCTGTCTGATAGCACATGATTTAAAATAGGTTTGAATCTGTCAGCAGGCTGCGTTCCAGCTGTGGTTTATGATCTACAATCTGTGTTTTGCATGTTGCAGCCCATCAGAACTTCCCCTTACCGACCGAGAAATGGAGATCCTCAACAAAACAACTAATATGACTCAATCCAACGAGCTACTGACTGATTCCATGGATGAAGAAGTTGCACCTCCTAAACCCCCTCTGCCCAGCATTCGTGTGGCAGAGAACAGGTAATGCTGACCAGCCAGCTGACTGAAGAACACCAGTGCCTCTTACCAGCCTGCTGGTTTTTAAACAATCTTGCAAAATGTGCCCAAGAGAGGAGAATTAGTGTTGTTCCTGAATTTCCAGTCCTGCAGAGTAATTCTTCCCTGCTCCTGGACTTTGCTTTGTGTTCTGTCTCTCTTAGCTATTTTTTGTGTGTTTTCCGCCTTCCTTTTATGTGAGGATGGTGCCATGCCCTGACATCCACGCATGAGAGGCATCACATAAATCCCTAATAACCTTATGTAGAACTGTGTGAATTCCACACTTAGAAGTGTCTTGGGCTGCTGTATCCGATGGGAAATGTTCCTTTAAACTCGGGGGCAGTTAGCAGTCTGTCCTGCACAGCCAGGTTGTTCTGCTTTGCCTGTCAGCTTAAGAGTGAAAGCCAACAGTGTGTGAAAAAAACCTTGTGCTTGGTTGTTCTTAACCCTGTTCTACGAGTAACCACATGAAAGTTTCTATGTTCTATTTTGAGAAGGAAGAGAAAACCCCCAATTTGCAGGTTTTGGTGTGTGTGTGTTGTTTTTCTTCTCTAGTACTGGTGCTAATGGCTGGTGTGAAAAATATGTGTCGTGTTAATTTGAAAATGCGGCATCAAGGGCTGTGGCTGACAAAAAGAATCCCATTTCTGTGTATTTTATGAATTCTCAAAGGTCATATAAAAATTTCCTGGTATGTTCTAAGAACAGAGTATGTGTGCCCTTGGGAACTTCTCAGGCTTGACGACTACCAGAATTATGTGTCATTAGAAGCAAAAACTAAAAGTCAAAGGGTTAAAGTCTCACAAGTTACTGCAAATGTGTGGGTCTGACACAGATTCATGCCAAAACGTGGGGCCCTCACAGTGCACGTGGTGAGAGCAGCTCTGACCCTTTTGTTCCCTGAAGTTCACCAAGAAAGCAAAGGCCAAGAAACCGAATTTTCCTCTCCCGTAAATTGGTGAAACTTAAAAGCATTTTTCAAACCTAGACGGTTTGGGGAGGGGGAGGGACTTCTGTGAATGGAAACAATATTTGGGTCAACCAAAACATTTAATTTGGATTTTCACTGCTTTTATTAGGAAATAATTACCATGCTAATTAGCTCAATTAAAAATACTTTTTAGAACAGCATTTGTTTTTGTTTGAGAAATACCTGCTCTCTTCCAACCTTTAAAAATAAATCACCTAACAGGACCTTACCTGTGCAAGTATTCTTAGATTGGTATTTGTCAGTGGATACATTGTGCTGAATAGCTCCTGGCTGACAAAAGCTTTCTGCAAAACAAGTTGTGAAGCTTCTGAAAGTCTTTTTGCTGGAAGAGTAACGGAAGCATCAATTCCTGTTGTGTCTTGCAGCCCTCCACCAGCATTGCCCCCTAAAAAACGTCAGTCAGCACCTTCCCCAACCAGAGTGGCTGTTGTGGCCCCCATGAGTCGAGCTACCAGTGGGTCCAGTTTACCTGTTGGGATCAACAGACAGGTAATGGCATAACCCCTTTGTGAAAGCCGAGGGGAACGTGCTGGGAGCTGGAGGAAAAGCTCTGGGAGATGCTGTGACCTGCAGCCACACAGATCCCTGCACGTCTCTGCCCGTCCCGCACAGCCCGGCGCAGTCCCTCTGCAGTGGGAGTGGCAGTGGCAGGAGCAGCAGCATCATAAATAATGTGAACAGCTTAATTTTTGTTACAGTATTGTTAGGTTTAATTAACAAATTGCTACAAACTTTGTTGCCTTGAGCAGTAGCAGAGTGTGAGGATTGGAGTGGTTGAGTGTTGGCACGTCCAGTGGATCGGGGGACAGCAGCTGGCTGAGCTCCCTGAGGTCTCACCAGGGTTTACTCTCAGGCCAAGGGAGCATGTGGCTGGGTGAGATCAGCAGTCTGTCTTCATCCAATCACAATTTAAAACATCTTTTAACTCTGACCGCTGCTGGTGCTTTGGGGAAGTTTGTACATTTTCTGGTAGAAAAATGGAAAAGTTGTGTGTGTGTTAATCACATTCTATTTCTTGTGCTAGTCTGGGGTTTATGAGGTTATAAATGGCTGGGTTTGCTTTACACTTTCAGGAACTTACTAGCTCAGCAGTGAGGACCTGAATCATATTAAATGGCACAAAAATCAAATACCGTCCTCATCCGCTAAGCCTCAGTTCTGGCTTAGGGAGCCTCTACAGTCATTTGGCTGACCTAGATAAAGCTGTGGCCACTCTTCAGTTAAACCTACAGTCACACTAAGGTTGTTCTGATGGAGTGGGAATAGTTGAGGGGTTCACTTGCGGGTTAATAATCTTGAGGTAATTTCTGAAGTGGAACTATAGCCACAGGCACAAAAAGTTGTATCTCAGTACAGTTTATTTTTCCCTTTACATGCACCTGAGCTAACCAAGTATTTGCTAAAGCCCCAGGTATGTTCTAAGATATCTTGCGGTGTCATTCCCTTGTCCAGGTGTCATGACAAGCAGTCATTAGACACACGTAGCTGTGAAGAACTTGGTAATCATCCCAGCATCTCTAGTCCAGTGTGGGCCACAGCAACCCCTGCTTGAAATCAAGAACACACAGAACTCCCTGGCATGGGCTGTTTACCAGATCAGAGGGTTTCTGTGTTCTCCGTGAGCTTAGTAAGGGCCAGCAGCGCTGATCCTCTCCCCTCCTGTGAGGTCATTGCTCAGCGAGCTGCGTCTTCCTCACTAGCGAGCTGCCAAGAGTGATGGTGATTTGATTTTTTTTTTTTTTTTTTAATCCTGAAGGATTTTGATGTTGACTGCTATGCCCAGAGGAGATTGTCAGGTGGAAGCCACTCCTATGGGGGGGAGTCTCCTCGCCTCTCTCCGTGCAGCAGCATCGGCAAACTGAGCAAGTCTGACGAGCAGCTCTCCTCTCTGGACCGCGACAGCGGCCAGTGCTCCCGCAACACAAGCTGTGAAACCTTGGGTAAGAGGGGCTGCTGGGGCCCCGTCCCTCTCACTGGGCAGCTGCCACAGCTCAGGTGCAGAAGTTCATGTAAAAATGCACTGCACTTGCAGCTGTTGTCTTGGAGTTGCTGCAGGCAGTTCCGTGCAGAGCTGTTCTGTCGGAGAGGAAAAAGCCCAGGGGAATGTGTTTCCCTTGCTGTAGGTGATTGTGCTCAGACTCAATTCAGCTCTCAAGTGGGATGTTTTCTTCATTTCAGCTCTGTCTGCAGAAATGACAGTCCTGGTAGACTAAAGCAGTGTTGTTTCTACATGCTAGGAAAGAAATAAAAATATAAATATGACACAAATTATGTCTGCAGTCATCTACCTGTTGACTTTTCATTATTTGTTAGCTAGTGTAAGGAATTAATTATGAGTGATATGAAGTCTGGGTGTTACAGAAGGTGTAAAAAGATGGTCCTAGCTGCAAGGAAGTCCCACTCTGATTAAAATGAACTGGTTAATTAACTGATGGAATGGGAGGGACAGAACTGAGAAGGGCGAAGCAGTAAAAGAGAGAAACTAATCCATCGTTCTCTGTTTACCCAGATCAATCGGATCACTATGATCCAGACTATGAATTCCTGCAGCAGGACCTCTCCAATGCTGATCAGATACCTCAGCAGGGGCCAGGTATCCTCAGCCCATTACCAGAGTCCTTGGGTGAGTCTGGCTCCCCTTTCCATGGACATACTTTCCAGCTCCCTCCGGGCAGCTCTCCTCCACTGGAATTCTGCAGCCTCTCGGGAGCAGCACAGCCAACAGAGACTCCTCCAGCTTTACCAGAGAAGAAGAGGAGGAGTGCAGCCTCCCAGACTCTGGATAGCTCGGGCTGCAGGGTGTCCTACGAGAGGCACCCTTCCCAGTACGACAACATCTCCGAGGATGACCTGCAGAATGCCGTGGTTGTCCCATCAATACCCTTCACGCCCTTTGCTGCTGTTCTGCCTTTCCAGCAGGGAAACTCTTCAGCACCAGTGGAATTCATTGCTGATTTTGCTGCTCCAGATTCGAACAGTGACCCAGAAAAGCCACCACCTCTGCCAGAGAAGAAAAACAAACACAGTAAGCGAGTTCCTGTGTTTGGATTGTACTTTTACCTTGCAGTTGTTGTGCTTCTGATCGTCACTGAGTAGTGGTGATCATGGTAATGCTCTTGCTTATGTGAGTCTGATTGTCAAAAGCAGTCAGTCAGTGTCAAACACATGGAAGGGAGATGTCAGTCCTGTGGTGAGCAGGGAGTGATTTGTGGGGCCAGGATCAATCCAGGCCCAAGGGATCTGGAATCCCAGCATCTTCATTACTGTAGTGAGACCATTTTACTTCTCTGTTTACCTGAATGTGAATCTTTGAGGCACTCTCCCTCACAGATCTTTCTGGTCTAGTCTCCCTTTTTAAGTCCATTCCCTCCCCCTTTCCCCAATTTTGTTTTCCCACTGCAGAGAAGAGTTGGGTCCTCTCCAAGAGCTTGCAGAAAGGACTGATTTTCTGTCCAAAACCCAGCCTTGCCAGAGCAGTTACTTGGCAATAGGAGCACAGTCACCCACATAGCTGTGCAAGACACCACCATTAACTAGAGTCCAGTACTGCTGTTTTGCTACGGGGATCTCGTTTCCTTTGGATGCCTGAGAATTTCCCACATCATTAAAACAAGCAGCCTCTAAAAGCAAAGGCTCCTGTCCCCAGCCAGACTCCTGGCACACCAGGGCTGACCACATCTCAAGCTCACAAGCTTCTTCTGATTTCCTTAATGTTCATGGCTGAAAAATATGAAACCTCTTGCCAAACAGGCAGCCACAGTGCTCTGCCAGGGAAGGCTGTGGACTGCACAGTGAGATCCAGCAGATACTGGTTTTACTGGTCGCTGACTGGCTTTGCAGTGTGTGTTGCATGAGGAGGTAATGTGTACAAGATCTGGATGAAGAGCATTACATGGCATGGCTGGCAGCCCAAGAGAAGAGCTGATTCGAAGTGCTGAGTTGGCCTTTTGGCTCCTTACTGCAGTTTGTAGACTTCTCACTGAGAATAATTTTTGCCCAGAGAGGTTGTGGACTCCCTTTCCTTGGACAGGCTGGATGGGACTCTGAGCAACCTGACCTAGTGGAAGGTGTCCTTGCCTATGGCAGGGGAGTTGAAACTGGATTCTTTGAAGTCCCTTCCAACTCAAACCAGCCTAAGATTCTGTGTTTCTATGGGTAAGGTGGGAGTGAGATGTGGTATCAGAGTGTATTCTCTCCATTCCTATGTAGTGCACTCTGCTGGTCACTTCTTTAAGAATATGCCTTGTCTAAAAGCATTTCCATTATCCCTAAGTGACCACTCCACATTAGTAACCCTCAGGGATTTTACTCAGAGCAAAGGCTTGACCCACCTGAAAGTGAGGGTCATCCAGTGTCCCCATATGCAGGAAATCTCTTTTGTTCCTCTCTGGTAATCAAGCAGACACTAAAATCAGCTAAAAAGGAGCTGAGATGGTTGTGGACAACAGAAAGGAAGTAAATGGTGGCACAGGGCACAGCCAAGGCTGGTTGTTACAGCTTGTGCTGTTCAAAATCCTCACCTGCAGGATGAGCTGCCAGGAGCTGTGATACAGAGCACATTACTGCAGGGTCAGATCATTGTGGATCTGCTGTTAGTAGTGAGGAATGGCTGTTACACCACTCAGGCTGGGATGGATGCAGGGAAATGCACCTCTGTGCACGTAGGCAGCTTCAGTGGAGGGGAGATTCCTGGCTAAATCTTGGGTGAGAGGCATTTTGACATTTGAGAGATCTGGGCTGTTTACTTGTCTTTAAGCCCCATGTCTTTGTTTTCTGGTATCACACAAGCTGTCAAAGAGTTACTTGAAAACAAGTTTAAAAGCAATCTGCATTAATGCCTGAGCCCAGCTTTAACCTCAGTACTGAGGCCTTGTGTGACTGTTCTTTGATGCTGGATTAGAGTTAATTGTAATCTGGCACTACCAGAAATTTGGGGACTATTGATCAGATTGCATTGTTAGGAGAGGTAGGAGCTGTTACCTAATGCATTGTCAACTCTGATGATTTGATAAAGCATCCTTGCTGCAAAACTTGTTGGTAGTCTTGGGGCTGATACCTGACTGCTGCAGATTTTTTAGTTGCATTCATGCGACGCTGAGAACTTGTTTTAGGTTGTCTTTGCTCCACAGTATATCACACCACGGATTTGTGGTTGCTGGGTTTACTTTTATTTTCAGCATTTAAAAGGCCAGTCAAACATTACTCAGGCTCTGTGGTGACACCCAGGATATTTTTTGCCCAGAGGCTGATGCATGTAGATATTCTTGTGTAATCACACAGGGCTGCTTCCACAACCCCAACAAGCTCCTGGGATCTGGAGGGAATGCATGGATGTGCTAAAAAGATCCAGAGCTCACACAGATGGGACTTGGTTGTAGTGCCTTTGTTGTGGGTCATCTTTTGGTCGCTGGCAGGAAGTGTTGCAGCAGAGACTCTGCTGGTCTTTTTATTGGTAATATACAGAAGATCTGCTTGAGTTAACCTTGTGTATTGCTGTGAGCTGTGCTCAGAGGGACCTCCAGGAGTTGACTTCTGTATAATTTAAACAGAGGAGTGATAGGGCTTTTAGTCTGGCGTGAGTTATGGTTATTTTACTGTGCTGTAAAAGTACATGTTAGTGTGCTAAGGGCAAATTACTCCAGACTTCTGCTTGAGCACCAGCATCGTGCTCCTGCTGAACAAGACACAGACACAGAACAGCTTCTGCCATTAAGAGCCCAGAGTCAGAAATAACAAGATCCTTTCCCCAAACAGCTTGGAAACTACTGGTGAGGCACTTATTCATGTTTCCCTCCCTGTCAGTGGGAACAAAACGCAGCCTGGTGCCCAGTGAGCAGCTGGTGTTTAACTGCAGGAACCACGCTGAGGGCAGGCTGGGCTTAGCCAGCGGATAATGCGAGCTCTGTGAAGAACAGCTCTCCTCCCAGAGGTGACAGCAACGACTGGCTCATTTGACCTTGACTTCTCCAGTGAGTTGCTGAGTGGTATAGCTTAAGAAGGTCCATTATTTTGGCTCTTGCCCACACACACAGTTCTGTTGTGCTGTGCCTAGCCCAGCTGCCAACAGCGCCAGGGAAGGGCTGGGCTGTCGGTGAGCCCTCCAGGGGGATGCTGCCATGCCTCACCTCATTGCAGGTGTGCCTTAGTGCTGATGATGCCTAAAAACCCCTTTAGACTCCAACAAGCACTGGTCCTTTCCTGCAGCCGAGTGCTGCTTCCAGGACCGGTGGCTGCAGGGAGAGCTGGCTCCTGGGAGGGCAGTACCTGTGTCTTCTACCAAATGGGCAGAACTGGTGCGTGCTGGAAATCCCTGAGCAGCTTTAGCTCCTCGGAAATGACAGCCAAGGCACTGCAAGCAGATTGCTGGGAAGGTGTTCCTAGCCTCAGTCTGAGATTTCATGGGTTTTTTAATTTCACATATTTTCTGTCTGGGTTAAGAGCTGACATAAGCTGGGCATGTGGTGGGAGAGGTTTCTCTCTCACGCCTCCCTTCTCTCCTGGGGTGCTGCCTTGAGACTGTCACTCCACCCCAGCTGCTCACTGGGGAGTTGCAGCCCCCATCCCTCCCTCTGCACAGTTGCTGCAGGGCGTGCAGCCTGAGCTGAGCTGCTGATGTAATTTCCCATCTGCTTTTTTAAATTTCTGCCTTGTTAAAAACCAGAGTGGAGCGGGGAGAGAAGACCCTTTGCAAACAGCAGTCATGGGAGTGGTCTTGCTCTCCTACTCTCCTGTTCAAGATCGGCAGGATTCTGATGATACCCTATTTGATTTGCACTCGGCAGTGCCTGCTCGTGAGCCAGGTTTGTATTTCACCATCCCAACCGTTTTTCACTTTGCCTAAAAACAAAGATGACAAAGTAGAGGCACAGGCATGCTCACCTGCCCGGGACCAGTTGTAACAAGCCAGGCAGGGGAGCTGCCATGACGATGGGATGCATTAGCCCCATAAAGAGCTGAGATAAAAGAGCTCTTCATTATTCCCTTGCAGATTGAGTTAAGGCTCCCGACAGCATTCAGGCTCACTGCCTTGAGTTAACAGTGATTTAATTTTACACGAGTGTCTAATGTGATGCCCTTTTCACCAACACTTGCGAGCTGTGGTGTCATTCCAGTGTTTGGTGTCATTCCAGGAGCTCACAGCTATCGATCCCCAGTGGTGTCTGCAGACCTGGGTGTTCAGTGAAGCACTGGTTTTGTGGGTGACTCAACATGAAGGGTTGATGTGAATTCAGCAGTGTCTGCTGCGTTGTGCCAGCACTGCCAGGCCTGCCTTCTTGGCTTTTGTCCTGCTCAGTTGATGAGCTCTCAAAATGTGGTCTTTCCCTCCAGCTCTTGTCCTCTACACTTCTGCAAGGACTCCTGATCCTTAGTTCAGTTTTGCTGCTAGAGAAATACCTTTCATAAGGCTTCTTTAAATCTTTTCCCCTGAGGTTGTTGTACGATACCAGGGCATTTTCCAGGGCCCAGGTATTAATAGGAGCACCTTAGCCAGCTGATTCACTGATACTTGAAAAGACTGTTTTAGTAATTCTGTGTTTCCTACACCCTCACCATGATTCCAAATAAGAGAATAGTTCCAGAATGTGCTTCTTTTCACTGTGAAGTGGTGCTGGGAAGGAGCAGGGAGTCTGAGGGAGGAAGAGAGGAGAGGCTCAGGTGGCAGGGAGAGTTGGAGGTCAGAATTCCAGCAGCTTTGGCAGAGCTGTGCAGGACTGGCTGTACTGCAGGACACGAATAGGTTGTCCACTGGCAGGACTGTGGGGTCACAGGATGGGGACAGCAGGTGTTACCGGTCGGGATTGAAATCCATCAGCTCCATTTCCTGTGCTCCCATTGCCTCGACCTGTTTTTTTGTTCACTATTTCTTTTTTTCTTTATTCTATTTTTTGGAGGAGGGTTATAATTCTTTTGGGGAAGGGCAGCTGTGTTAGCTCCGTTTCTAAATGGAGGTTAAAATATTAGAGGAAATCTGAAAAAAGGTGCCCAAGACAGGTGCAAAGCAACTCCTTCCTGCCGACACATTTGCAGGGCTGCATCCTGTTTAAAGGCTGGCCCGGGGGTCTGTGTTGGCAGGTGAACAGAGGACTTTGCCTTGCAGCCAGTGTGGGAACCAGCTTCGTGGTGTGCAGATCCTGCATTGTGCTCATTGTCTTTATAGCTTTCACTGAAGCCATCCACTCCTTCCAGCTGTACAACTGAAATGCCAGCAGAAGCTGAATAATTGCCACCAAATGACCAGATTTACAAAAAGTGACAACTGCTTGTTTATCAGGAGGAACTGAGGGATGATCACAGTGCCTTGTGCATGACAGCGTGTTTGCAAGAAGGCCTTGGTTAGTCCTTTCCTCGACACTTAGATACATCTGTTTCTCCTGCTCTCTGGTGTATAGGAGAGGGTTCTTTGTTTTACATTATTCAGTACACTTCTGATCCTTGATAATGGGGGTGGGTTTATAGTAGTCTTTCTATGGCACTGGATGTCATCCTCCCCCTCCAACACTAAAATATTGCAGCAGTAACTAATCCTCTGTCAGAGCTGCGTAAGCTGACCTCTGTGGGTTTTTCATAGATTTTGGAAGGATACTGTAGAGATGGAAAGGTCCTCTAGACGAGGTTTGATCCCATTTAACATTTCTTTTGAGCCACATCTCACAAAAACTTGTGAATCAGTTGAATTTGAAAATTTGAGGTCGTAAATTGCTTTAAAAAAGGGATGGGAGCAACGGGTGTTGGATTTGAGCTAGGGAGGTAGGAACACATGGTCAGTGGCACTTTTAGAAGGTATTTTGTACCAGCATTGGCAGTGGTATTTAAAGAGCTGAGGGAGAGGTACACCCAGTCTCACAGGCAGGTGTTCTCTGATAACTGTTTTATCAGCTTGCTAGAGTGGAAAAACACTGTACGCCTCCTGGTTCTAGAAACCTTGCTGACTGCAGAAATGAGACTTACTGTAGGCACAGGAATTATTACAGATTTATTGTCAAGGTTGCACTGTTACACTCCTAAAAAGCAGACTGACGCTGTTCTGGTTTTTCTGTGACTTTGGACATCAGCTGTCGAGCAATGTTCCCAGAATTGCCATGGATTGTGTGAGGATTTGGGCTGACCATCAGTAAGTCAGACTCGTCAAGTTGCTGTTTGGAGACCTCACTGGTTCCAGAGCACTATCAGCTGCGTTTGTGGCCTGGGATGGTGTTTGTTGAGTGCTGGCTCACAGGATGGGATATTTGGATCCTTTCCTGCAGGGGGGATGGCAGCTGCATGAGTGCCCTTCTGAGCATGAGCACCTGCCTGCTGACCCTCAGCTGGGGCTTGCAGACCAGGGGCAGTGAGTGTGACCTCTCCTTGCCTTGCAGTGATGGCCTACATGCAGTTTGTGGAAGACTACTCAGAGCCACAGCCGTCCATGTTCTACCAGACCCCTCAGAACGAGCACATCTACCAGAAGAAGAACAAGTACCTCAGGGAAGTCTACGGGATCAATGACTCCTTCATCAGCTTAGACCCCCCTCAAGACCTGGCACCTCCTCCTGCCCTCCCACCGAAGCAGCGGCAGCTGGTGAGTGACACCTCAGGGCCACCAGGCTCTCAGGAACAGCTCTGCTCTTCCTGCTCCTGGTTCCGACAGGCAGCTGTGGTGGGAGGATGTCTCACTGGTGTTAGCACATCGTGCTCCTTGGCAGCTTGTGAACACGGGTTTAGGCATTTTTGCATCATGTACATTTTTGCTGCTTTCTAACCCCACGTTCAGACCGTTCCCCATAAGCTTTGAAAGTCCTAAAATGCCCTAAAAATGAAACGTTCGTCTTCCACATGGCAGGGCTGAATCTGTGCCAGGCTTGTGTAACAACAACTGCTTGGAAGATTTTGACACACTGAGCAAGCAGCACGGTCTTCAAGAGATTGCTGAACTGTTGTTCCCACTGCTGTTTTGAAACTATCGTCAGAGATGCCACTAATAATAACTGTTTAAACATAATAACTGCTTTTATGCTATTATGCACAGACCTTCGGTGTAGCCCCTAATTCACTCGTGCATGTTTCCTCCACGTTAGTCCGCTTGTGTGATTCAGGATTTTACCTGTTTCTCAGAGTTTTGCTGGCCCCCCAGGCTGCCAGCACAGAAAGGCACATCCAGGTGTGTGTGGGTGGTGGGTTTAACAGCACAGAAAGGGCCATTTTCCATGTGGGGGATGAAATCCTGGCCTCAGTGATGGCAGCAGCAGTTTTGTTTCCGACCTCAGTAGAGGTGGGATTTTGTCCCACTTCCTTTTAAAGGTTTTCCTTTCATTTATTTTATCTTTCTTTTTTTTTCCTTTTTTCCCAACTCCAACCTAAGGCATTTTGTTTATATTAATTATCTTATTTGTTCTGTTTAAAAAAGAAAATCTTTTGTGCTTATATAGCTTACTTAAATTGGCCATGGCATTAACAAAATGAGAGGAAATGTGGGAACAGAGCCATGGTCTTACCATCATGAGGGTGACTCTTGCAGTATTTCTTCATGTTATCTGTGCTAAAGTTTGACTGTCCCAGAGCGTTACTTTTTAACTCTAATTTTGGGATTTGCATAACTACATTCCTGTGATGCAAGTAGGAGTCTTAAAAAGATAAAGTGACATTTTTGGCTAAGCTAAACTGAGTATTACACATTAATTCTTTGTGGGGACAAGACTTTAAATGCTGGCATCCCATCTGCTTTGCATGGACTCTAGAGAGTCTGCAGGACTCCTCTCTGGAGGATCAGGCAGTTATCCAGGGTCTGTGGTCCCCATCGGTGTGACCCTTGCACTGTCACTTGTACCTTGCAGTCCCTTGCCTGCCTTCCCCTCCTCGGGGTGGCTGCACCTCAGCGATGTTTCCGGAGGTGACTTGGGCTGCACAGTCAGGATCAGAGTCTGCAAAGCACTGCAAAGAACTACTGCAGCCATTGTGCAGAAGGGAAATTCTGCTCCTGTCCTGAATTTGTCGGCTGAAGCAAAGCATTTCTTTGCTTCCCTTTAATCATTATCTGGACAGCCACGATGTCACTGCTTTGCCTGCTGGCCGTTCTTGTCTTTTGCAGGCTGATACCATCAAGGTGTTGCTTGCACTTCCCCTGAAGCAAAGGTTTCTTCAAGTGCAGCCTCCCACCCTTCATCCCCCTGTTGGGAAAGAGGTGCCAAGCAGGTGATGGCTTATTCAACAATCCCTGTGAAAGCCACCAGACTCTTGTTCCTCTGCTCCTGCTGCCCTGGGAGTTTTTGATTTGGCACATCAAATGGGCATCAGCTGCTCTAGCAGTAGCAAGTTCTGCTGGATGGACTCCTCTGTAATATAATAATGAGGAAGTCCTTTCTTGTCAGCTTCAGATCTTAATCAAAAATAAGATCATATGTTTGCATTGTATGTTTTATTCAGCAAGTCTGAGAAAGCCTGAATGTACCTTATCCTCCCTCAGTCTCCTTACTATAGGGGGATTCAGGAGAAATTCCTTGCCAGGGTTTGTCACTTCCAGTGTAATAGCTGCCTCCTGTGCAAATTATTATAATCTTGGATTGGACAGAGAAATGGCAGGGCATCACTGTCACCCAGTCTCCCAGCAGTACCCATGAGGACCCACAGCCCACACGGGAGAGGCCAAGTTCCCAAACTGCAGGTTGCCAGAGAAAAACAGTAATGTGCAAGAATCGTGTGCTTAGAGCCAGTTCCTCCTTCGGGCATCTGCCCCCACACCATGGGGAGAAAAGGGCAGCGAGGAGCAGCTTGTCTGTGCCAGCAGCAGCTGTCCACGGGTGAGCAGGGAGGGGGAGGCAGGAGTTCATTTTTTAAGGGATTTGTGAAACAAAGAAGATTTGAATTGTGATTTTTGTCGTGCCTCTTGAGCTCAAGAAAGGCATATTGGTGTGTCTGGCCCTGATGAACTGTGTGAATAGCTGTTTGTTTAGCAGCCATTATATGCATTGTTTTACAGTTAGCGTTTCTTGCCCTTTATTCATCGCCTTTTCTGTGCTCTCTTTCTCTGTGTCTTGTGTCCTGCTTTCTCCCCCTCCTCAGCAGGCCTCCTATGCTGCCTCTTCTTTCTCCTCTGTCTCCTACTGTGTCCAGCAACCTAAAGTGCCCTTCACCCCCGAGGACTGCGGTGCCACTCAGGGCCTCACTATGTCAGTCTCTAACTCCTTTCTCAGCCGGCACAGCTCCTTTCCTGTGCACTCGGTGAGTTCTCTCCGCTCTGGAACACGTGGGTGTTGTCTTATTGCTGGTCCCTTGTGTGCAAAATCTGTGCTTGCCCTCTCAGGTAAAGGTGGAGGTTCCTTTGGGGGCTTTTGAACTCCTGTAGTAACCAGCCGGGTGGGAAAAACGGTGTATCAATCTCACTCGGTGTAAGTCTCACTCAGTGAAGCCAGGGGAGGTGTAGCTTTCTTTATATTACATGTCCATGTTGACGTTTGTAGTGGGGGACTGAGGAAGGACAGCTGGGCACCCTCCTGTGACCTCTGTGTGCCCCAGGCTGCACGTTGGAACTGCAGAGTCTTTCTGTCCCATTGCATAATGCCAGTGATGTGGATGAGTCAATTAAAGGCTGCTGTGTGAGCCTGGCCCCGAAATCCATGGCCTTAGTCAAACACATGGAACAAGGGCTGCAGCTCCTTAATTTTTTTTCTGGGAAACTCTACTAAATCTTCCATCTCATTTTTGCCTGTCTGCTTCCCTTCACATCTCCATGGTCCCAAACAAGCTCAGTTTGCTTGTATGATTTGCTGATGGATGAGCAGGGTTTTCTCTGCCTACAGCACTTGTGAGCAGCCTGAAGAGAGGATGGCAGGAGGAGCTGGAAATCATTTAAATCAAAATAGTATTAAAGCACTGCCTAAATCTCTGATCAGCTGCTTAAATTAAATGGTAGTAATAACAAAGTGTTAATATAATGAAATGAAATGCAACCATGGGATTCCACCAGCTCGTCAGTGTGGGGCTCGTTTGCATGTAAAACTATGTGGTTATGCTCTGATTGCCATGTGATGACAACTGAGAATACACTATTTTTTGACAGTGACCTGGATGTTTAGTAAATTAGGCTTCTTCTGGAGAAGAAATTATCAGACAAGACTCGAGAAGATTCAGAAGTGCTCAATTAGTTTAATATTAAATGTTTGAAAACAGTATCCTCCCACTGTGGCACTGCTATCTTCCCATTTCAGCACTTACTCATTCTTTAAAAATTAGTGATAATCATTGGTCCGAAGAAGAAAAAAGTATTCAAGTGCTTTACAAGTAGAGCTACTTCACAAGCCATGAATGAAAGCTTTTGGCTTCGACTTGTGTGAGAGGGAGCAGTATCACAGCTTTGGCAAGGTTAGCGTTTGCATAAATTTGTGGTAAACAGTTCTAAAATTTGAAGTAAATGTCCTGAATTGTACAGCTCTCTTACTCTTGGTAGTGGTCCTTGCAAGCAAAACACAGAACTGTAGGACTAGATAAAAGTACTTGACTATTTTTGATTTAATTGAGAGGCTATAAATATGATTCTATAATGTTCTAAAAATATGTGGGCACTTTGATTTAAAAAAGCGTCCTTGTTGGATTAAATGGTTACTACCTATTAAATTGCTCTGACCCGTTCTCATCTTACTTTGGACTACATTACTGTGAATATATTATTTTAAGAAATCTTAAAACTTCATTAAAAAATCCTTACTCATTTTTGCAAGGATTTGGTGAGGGGTAAAATAAATGGCTGGAGCATGAGGAGCAATGAGAACAGTGAGACATTGCACTGTCAAATGCACAAAGGAAATAAGATAAATTAAAAATGGTGATTTTTCCATTAGTGCCCTTAAATTAGGGTAATCTCATAGTTTCTCATTACTCTGTCTGGTCTAATGAAAATGTCTCTTTGAGTTGCAGAATACCAATGTCCTTACATGCATCGTAGCTGACCCATGTAATACCATAACCATGGTTTATCCCATTTCCCCGATCCCTAATAAGACAGAGATGTGAAGCAGCTGTGGAGGTTTGGATCCCTCCCAGGGTGACACCCTCCATCAGAGCGGGAAGAACCAGATCCCCTCCTGCAATCTGCTCCGTGGGGTTTCACTCCAGGGATGCCATGAGCTGCACCCAGTAACTTTAGGATGTTGCTCTGCTCCTCATATTCTCATGCCTTCACTTCTCCTCTCTCCCTAGAGAAAGGCCACTCAAGGGAGTGCTGGTGAGCAATAAACCTGGCAAAAATCAGTGTTAGCTCCCACCACCCCTGAGGGAGTCAGTGCCAGGGAGAGCACACCTTTCAGGCACTGCCAGCTGAGCAGTTGGCCTCTTGTGTACCCAGGTAGCAGTGGTGGCTATCAGATCTTCTAAAATTATATGTCTCCTACATAAGTCGTTGTTCATTCTGCACAGGAAGCAAAAACCTCCTTGGATCAATCCCAGGAAGTCCGAGCTGCTAAACACGATGGCTGTCCACTGACCCAGTGTCAGCAAGGCCCTGCAAGTGTAGCCAATTTTCAGAAAGTGCCCTGTGCGTTTTTTCCTTCCCGAGAGACTGGCCTGGGGAGGACACAGGAGTCACTCCCAGAGGGAGGACCTGGCCCTGTACCCATCTGTTCATGTGCCAGCAGCAGGGAAGCCGAGCCTGCACCATGTTCTGCTTGTTATCCCTTTAGCTCCGTGCTCCAGGTGAAGGATTAGTGCTTACTACTGATTTGCGTGGCCTAAAAAGACTGTTTTCAGACAGCAAAAAAGAGGTGAAGGTGTTTAGAGCATCTTTTAATTTTTAATCCCTGAATTTTTCTAGAGCCCTGACTCCTTTCCCTCCAACCAGCACTGCAGAGCTGTTGCAGCCCAGCTGCCACTGCTGCTCTGTCAGCCCACTAATTGTGCTTTTCCCTCCTTTGCAGGAAATTGTGTCAGAGGTAATAGCTTTTACTGGATAGAGGCAGATCTTGAGCAACTGGATCAGACCTCATAGGTTTGGCAAGTCGAGCTGTTTTTTAACCAAGTCTGACTCGTGTCTGGCCTCTGTGCCAGCAGGAGTTGTGTTGGTAGTGTGGGCTGGTGTTTTAAGGAGCTGCATCATGTTCCCCATCTCGTGGATAGCTGAACCATTAAATCTCACACTGTGGGGACAACTGGATTGTACTGTCAAGAATCATTCAAGAGATTTCGACCTCTTTTGAAAGTACTAAGCAGTGGGAAAGGAGGCGTGCAACAAGAAGGCCTCGTCCTTGGTTACAGTTGGCAGTAGTTTCTCTCCAGCCGATCACCTCGCTGCCTTCTTCTTGTGAACACAGAGCTGCTGTCTCTTGGTTCAATCAATCCTTTGCTGTTTGCCTGGAAATGTGTGGGCAGGTATCCGAGCAGCAGGAATAATCAGGTCTTGAAATCTCATTACTTCCTGGCAGCTGGGGAACTCTGCACCAATAGAGGAAATCATCTGGTGACGAGCTCCACTGCTGCCCATCCACACATATTCCACCAAGGGCTGCAGAAAGTCTTGTGGAAGCTTTTCCTCCCTGAAACAAGGAAGAGTTGTATCTCCAAGGCGTGTACATGCCATTAGTGGAAATTTGGCTGCATCCTCCACTGTGGAGAAATAAGTTGCCTTTCTCAAAATGTTGAGTTTTTCTTACGTTTTCTGTTTAATTAAGAAACATTTCCAGTAATTTTCCAGAAACCAATTGGCTGTCAGATTCCAGCAGAAGGTGCAAGTGATTTCCTTATGAAAGCTCCGGTTCAGCGCTTCTGTTCTCACTTGTTCCCACCATTCTTGAGCAAATTGAGCAAGTGCACAGAAAATTCAGAGCAACTGTTTCTCTTTCTTGTGCGTGTGCTAACGTATGTTCAGGAAAAGCGGGGTCAGATAAGTGATTAAAGGCATGCACCACGCAGACATGTGCTTCCCATGTTTTCCCTGCCTTGCTCGCGTTCCTGTAGCTCACTTCCAGCCTGCAGCACACACCAGGCTCTGGCCCTCGCCAGAGACCGAGCTGTTTTCATTCATATGGTGGGAGCCTCAAACCAAACACGGCTGGGAAGTCATAATGTGTTTGTTCGTTTCTGTCCTAAGGTTTTGGCTCCTTAATTTGGAGCAGAGGGAAGGGGGATTGAAAAGATTTGCATCTCTTTAACCAGCTGCTCTGTCTTAGGTATTGTTTTGCCTTTCCTGTTTAGCATTCCTTCTGTGTTTGTGTTCATTTCCACTGGCCATGGCAGCCTGGACGCTGGTATTAATAGTGCTGTTGCCTGCTGGCATCACTGGATCTTGCTGCTGAAAACCACTTCCTCTGGGGGTTTATACATTTCCCTTGCATTTGGAGTACTGCAGATCTCTGTAGGTCTTTTCTAAACAGCCATGTATTGGCTTCATAGGCCACACACCCCATGTTTCTGTGTGACTGACTTTTTAGAAGTCTTGTCTTGGTCTCCAGACTGTCTTTTCCAGATCTGCCATCTTGATCTGGGGGCTTTGTCCACAAGCTAAAAAGTTGATGCTGTAGGTGCAACTGAATTGAATTCTCCTGATACTTTCCAAAGAGGGATGCATGGCAGCATGGTTAATAAATCTTACAAATGTTTTCGTTCCCTGGTGCCCCCCTTATTTGTTTTGTTGCAAAGATGTGCAGGAATCTCTCCCCCACAAGGAAAAGTTTGGATTTTGTGTTTTCTCGTACAGAAGCCAGGAGACACAACAAGTTCCATCCATCCATGTACTGTGCTAATCACCAGTTAAAACCAGGGAGGTCAGCTCTGCAGCCGGGTCAGAGGCCTTGCTGAGAAACATTCCAGCCTGAGGAGTTGCTGCCTTTCCTGTGGCAGTGCTTGAAGCCATTCTGTTGGCAGCTTGTGTTTCCAGCCATTCATTGCAGGAGCATTTCCTTCCTCATTAGCAAAAGTACCTGGAAGCCCAGCATTGTGTCATGAGATAGGAAGCCTTTTCCAATAGTTGTCTGTGCAATTATATTCTTTGGGTGTAACGACTTTGCAACACCCAGTATTTTTGTGAACATAATTCTGTACTGTTACAATTTGGGCATCCAGTTCTGGCATGTTGCCCGCGTCGTTCCCTTAATAGCATTAGCAGAGGAGATCTGAAAGATTGATCCTTTCCTCTGATAGTTTCATATATTGGGAGTCTGATGCTCTACCTGATCTGGGAGTGTCTGGCAGGATGGCAGATTCATTTGGCAGAAGTCCACAGGGTAACTGAGAAGCCTGTGCTTAAAAGGTAAAGGCTGTGCTGATGGCTGCAAATGCTCTGTCAGCCATATAATTGAATTCAACTTTGGATTTGGGTTGGAGACTGCTGTAACTTGCAGCCACTGACTCTCTGCATGTATATCCCTGTGTCCCTGTTAGCTGTGGTCAGCCGTGCCTAGCGAGTGTGAAGAAGCATCACTCCTGAAATAAGTTTTCTATTAGAGTGCTTATCTCCTGCCATCTAATCCAAATAAACATCCAAGATGTCACTGACCTTTGGGACATCCTGGAACACGGCTTCTAATGATGGAAAGCTGTTCTGAAATATTCACCGTTGCAAAAAATCAAAGGCAGCAAATTGAAAAGGTTGAAAGATGCTGTCTCTGGGAGACCTCTGTGTGTCACAGTGTGTGGTAAATGTTCAGGGCCAGGCACGTTTGCTTCCTGCTGTTCCCAGGAGACGAGACCGCTCCCAGCTCAAAGCTTGCTTTGTGCAGGCACTTCCCAAATGGCAGACAGATCTTTTTAAAAACCACTGCACTGGTGAGAGGAGAGGGAACTCTCTCTTCTCCCTGTCTCGGCCATTTGCTGTTATAGGTCAGGATCACTCATTCTGGGACACCCTCTTCTGCTCCTGTGGTGGGAGCTGGCAGGGTGGCCAGAGTTTGGATACAGGAGAGCATCCTTTCCCAAAGATTCCTGTTGCACCCTGTTTTCTAGCTTTCCCAGAGATGATGTGGAAATACTTCACTTAGAGCAAAGCCATGGAGTAGGAGGTTGTGTCCGTGAAGCCATAACCGAGGCCTTCCTGACCCTACAGGAAACCTCGGAGAAGCTGATTAAAACAAGCACTGATTTGTTTCCAAGATAAACTGTTGTCTCTTGGAGGCAGAACTAAAGGATGGCTTGTTTCCTTGTGACAGTTGTGTTGAATGGACTGTCCCCTCCCCAGAAAAGTATGTCTTTTAGAGGATGACAGAGCTTCCAAGAGATGGACAACACCCAGATCCCGAGGAAGCCATTGCTGCAATTCCTGGGGCAGCTGCTGGCTGGGCTTGGTCAGCCTGGGGAGCAGCAGGAATGGGTGCCATATGGACATCATCTCCACTGCAGGGTGGGTTTTTTTCCCTTTGAAAAGTATGCTTAGGTCTTGGCTCTTGTCCCAGCACGGCTGCATAACTGGAATTCCAGAGCTGCTTGCAGGCTCCGGAGCAAGGAGGGGGCTCCCTGGCTCCCTTTCTACAAGATGCAACTTTACAACAAGATTGGAAGTTGAGAGCAGTCTGACTAATTAATGCCAGCACACCAAAGGCTTCTCTGCACTGTTCCCTTTGTTAACAGCATGCTGAGAGCCTGTCTGCATCCTTAAATGATTGTTCACGGATCACATAATGAAGATTAATGCATTTTCATGGGTACCTGGGCCTTAAACTGGCATTTTCAGCATATCTCATGCCAAGAGGTTGTTCTGAAGGTGTGTTACGAGACCAAGGAGAGAGGAACATACAGTGATTGTCAGTACTGACATCTCTGTGTTCAAACTTCTAAAACTTCTGCAATGTTATGTTATATTTAGATCTAAATTGCCTTCAAATTAGGATTAATGTGTGTGAAACTCCACAAGGCAGGAGCTGTGCAAATGTTCCTGCCCCAGAAGCAATAACTCATCTCCCCAAGCTGCTGGTCCAGGCTGCAGGCAGGGAAGCAGAGTCTGCCCTGAGCTAACCCTGCCAGCGCCTCACGCAGGGCTCTGCTTGTCCCAGAGTGACTTGGCTGAGGACAGTCATTTCCTTTCACTCCTGCCCTGCGTGAGCTCCACTGCTGCTTTGCAAAGGCCTGGCTTTTCTTCTGGGTTCGGCAGGTCAGGGACAAAACCCCTTGGAACTCCTGGGTGGAAGATGTCCATCAACTACAAAGTGAAGGACAGCGTGTGCCGCCTGTGTCGTGTGGGTGCAGGAAGTCCAGCAATGGGGGAGCTGGCACAGAGCTTCTGCTGGAGCTAATTATTTCCTCTACAGGAGCAAAGGATCTTGTTATCAGCACAGCAGTTTTTTGAGTGCCTTCTTGAGCCATTGAGCAGTGCTTTGGGGTCTGGGCTGGGACTTGGGGTGATGGCTGGCGTATTAGCGCCAGTGAGATCATGAAATACCAGGCAGGCATAATGAATCTGCTGAGCCAAGATGATGTCATGAGCCTGGCGTCTTACGAGGGATTTAGTGGTTTGTGCCATGCAAGTGAAAATGAATAAATGTAGAGCATTTATCCAGGCAGAAAGTAAATACAGAGATTAGACTTGTCATTGTTACTGAGGCAGCTCCAAAAGCTGACAGTGTCCCTGGAGCCAACGCTGCTCATCCGGAAAGAAATGGGCAGGAAGAGAGAGGAGCCTGTCCTAGAGCCAGTCTCCTTTTAGCCACAGGCATGTGGTGGGGATTTGCATTTTAATTATTTTTCAGTGGTCTTTTAAGCTCTCTTTCCAAAGCATCCCCCTCCTCTCCTCTGTGTTATGGCCTACAATTTGTTTTGGGGCCTGAGAATACACCCAGAGCACTGCTGGACTCCACGCAAGGCACAAGGCACAGCCCCTCAAGGATTAAGGTGGTGGAAGGTAAAGTCTAGCCATTGACCTTTACGTTTCCTTTCCTTTGCAGTGGAAAAGCTTTTTTGACCAGGCTTCTGGCCTGAGGCTGTTCTCAGTTAAGATTTTTAAGCCCACATCTTTCCTAGGTAGAAACAAAACTACAGCTGCTGAGCTGGGTGCTGCTGCTGGGGCTCAGGTGATGGACTAAGCTTTGCTTTTTCTTACCTGCTCAACTCTCCTGAGAAAATGTAGCCTGAGTTCTCCAATTCCTGCCTTTGATTCCCTTTCTTTTTACATCACAGTGGTGTCACTTTTCAGCCTGGTTTGAGCAAGTTGTGTCTGTGCTTCTTGAGAGCTCTGTACTGCACTGTCCTTCTGCAGCAGATCCCTCAGTGGAGCAGCGCCACAACTGCGTTCTAGCCTGGGGTTTTTTGGATGATGTGATTCTTCTTTCAGTCCACTTGACTATGACCAGCTTTGCAGGTTTTAAAATAAACTCCTCTCCAGCAGATTTAGCATTATTGTCTTTTTCTTTTTTTTAATGATTGTCAGCTTTGTTTTGGACTTACCCCGATGGCAAATCTTACTAGCACCAGATGTTGAAAGACAGAGGATTGCTCTTGTTTTTCTTGGCACAATGTATTCCCACTGCACCCTGTTTAATATTATCTGAACAGTAATCTGATTATTAGGAGAGATAGTGAAATAAAGCTTTACGCAGATGATCTCTTTTCATCTCTTCAGCTGACTCTTCAAGGCACTGCATTAAAGGATCGGTTTGATAAGGAATTCATCACTCCGGAGGGCAATTACTGTTTTTGCTCCCTGTTTTTCACGAATGGGAAGGAGTAGCAACATAATCTCCTTTATCCTTCAGCGTAACTTTGAAGGCAGTATCCAGCCACTCCTCCCTGGGAGCTGTCTGTTCTGGAGCAGACTTGACACAGTAGCTGTTAAATTACAGGGCTGGAGCAAAAAGCATCTTAAATTTGGATCCTGTGGAAAATCCCAGAAAAGCAATAAGCACTTGAAGCAGTTTTCTGTGTGTAGATACTTCCAGCATGCTCAGAGTCATGGTTTCTGTGTGCCTTTGCCTCCTTTCCTCCGCTCAGGTGATTTTCAGGGTCACTGCATTAGCAGTACTGAGCTCTCCAGGTTTTTCCCTACCTAGCAAAGGCTGGATACCTGCAGGTCACACCTTGCTGCTCACTTTCCCTCTGTGAGATGAACAGCCAGGCTGCTGTTTGTGCAAGAACATGCCTCTCCAGGAAAAACCTGGCTGGTGTATCCCAGAAGGCAATTCCTGCTTTAGTGTGTGGATGGTAAAATAGTGCTGCCTGTGTTAGAAATGCCTTGTGCTGTCACTGCTACACTGCTGCCAATCTAATTACTTTTTCTTTTGTCTGTCTCTTTCCTTTCCCCATCTTCCTTGTTTTTGTGTTGTGTCTCTGCGTCCTGCAGTACAAATCTGTGTTTAGGTCCTACTCCCAGGACTTTGTGCCTCACAACCAGGTCTCCATACCTCCTTTCCTCTCTTCTACCTCCTCCTCCTGCTCCACCCCGCCTTTTCCGCCCGTCCATCCATCCCAGAGCCCCGACCTAGCGGTGCCCGCTGCAGCCAGCCAGTCACCCAGCACTGTGGATGTGCCAAACTCCTCTTCTCAGGAGAGCAGCTTTAACGGGAATGCTCCTGTCTGCCTTCCTTCTGAAACCTCTTTCACTGATTCTCTCCAGACGCCTTCGGTGAGACTATCCAAAGAGATGATAACACACCTTAATGCAAGGCTGCCTTTATTTGTTGGGGTTTTTTTAAAGAAAATGTCTCTTGTGTTAACACATGCTAAATTGTGGTCTAGTCTGGGTTTCCAAATGTGTGTGAATTGCAGAGAGGAAATTTCGTATCAAAATGGTGGCTAAAAAATGGACAACCTCAGCAGGTTTGAGAAAATGTTAGACATATGTAGGAAACACAAAATGTGAAATGCTGGTGAAGGGGAGAGTTGGCTGTAGCTTCCTGCAATTGTAATACAAAGCTGAGGGAGGTAAAGGAGTGTTTTGTGAGGTTGGTAGTTACTGAACACAGGCTCCTGACAGCAGTTCACATCCTGCAGTTGCCACCTGCTCCTGCCTAAGTCACCAGCAGCAGTGGGTGCAGTCCAGCTCTGTCTCTCTTGTGCATAAAACCTATTGTTCTCTCCAGGTTCCTGCTCTTCCCAGTTCCCATGAGCCCCAGCTATGTGCTTGGTGGCAGGTCGTCAGATGCTGGTGAAGTTAGGCTAACACTGTTCCCACTCTGCTAGTTTGAGGTCCCAGATCATTTTGCAGATCACTGAGCAGGTCTGTCCATTACAGATACTTTTTTGAACACCTCATTGTCAAGACAGTTCCTCTTTCGTCTGCTGCGAAGCCGAGAGTTGATGGGATTAGAGCTGTCAGCACAGGGCATGCTAGTGCTGCCTCTCTGCCAAGTTTGGAAGAGGGTCACTGATTACAGAGTAAATGTGCAGCTTTTCACGCTTTGGACGTGACCTTGCTTTGCATCTTCCTTACGTTGGGTCCTTGTTATATCCCAGAAGGCCTCGAGTTCGGTTTATTCTGGCGTGATGAGTCTAGTCCCTGCTTGTAGCCTTGTTTGGGGATACCTTTGCTGCCCTTGGGGCTGCAGGGCTGGTCTGCACTCAGCAGGACTGCCCTGGGTAGGACAGGCACTCTGTGTCCAGCTCTGAACATTCCGCTTCCAGCACCTTGAAATCTGCCCGCTGCCCCTTGGCAGTCTCACCAGAGCCCACAGCTCTTGCAAAGCAGTGCCTGCTGCAGCCCAGGGCCTTCGGGATAGTCCTTCAGAGCCAGAAATAGTGGCCCCCCAGGATGGTGCAGCCTCAGTGGGCAGTGCTGGCCATGGAGACAGAGAACAGCTCCGAGTGAGGTGACAGCAGCTGCCGAGGGCAGTTCTGCTCCCAGGTTCTCTCTGCCATGAAGCGCTGGTGGGGGGCACCATCACGAATTTCCTTTCATCCTGTCTCCCTCAGAGTGAAAATGCCAGTGAGGAGGCTGGTGAGGGTGAATATGTCAATCTGTATTCCTCTGGCCAGAGCAACGGGGAACTCCCTCGCTCTGAAGGAGTAAGTAGCAACCCGCAGAGGCCAGACCCTGGATGGGGCTGCCTGGTGCATGCCGAGTTCACGCCGGGGCTCACGCGCTTGGCACCGGCCTCTTCTGCACACCCTGGAGCTCCCTGTCCTTCTGCTGCCCCGGCTCCCTTGCTGGCCATCCCTCTCCTTGCCCACTCCTGGCTGCAGGTTTAGGGGCCCTCTTGGTGCAGGTGCAGAGCAGGAGGTGCTTTTGGGGTGGCGCTGAGCCGTGGCAGGAGGTAGGGATGGCTTCTCCTGCCGCGCTGTTTCCTTTGCGCTTCGCTGGCTGTTTGGAGCTGCTTGCGTGAAGTTCCCTTCCAGAGAGCTGC
The DNA here is from genome assembly GCA_013389985.1 of Dryoscopus gambensis. Lineage (NCBI taxonomy): Eukaryota > Metazoa > Chordata > Aves > Passeriformes > Malaconotidae > Dryoscopus > Dryoscopus gambensis. Next base: position 242,715 of record WEIT01008479.1, on the reverse strand, counting down.
ACCTTGTTCCATCCTGGGGCCAAGTCTTTTCTTGTAACTGCTTTGCCTTCCATATTTTAATACAGAAAGCCTTCTGCTCTAAATATTTATTTTTTCCTTCACTGTTTGGTTGCAAAGTAAGTGATTGATTTAGCATTGTACTCACACCCTGCTTCTTCCTCTACTCAAGCCTTGTATCTTAGGTATTTCCTAGAGGAGCCAGGGCGTTTTCCATTCCAGGGAGGTCCCATCTTCCTGTTGGGTCATAGGAAACTGGCAGAGGTCCGTGGTGATCCTTTTGCCTGCCCTCCTCTTGGAAGGCACATCTCCTACAGGATGTCCCCAAGACCTTTATCCACGGTGGTGTTAAATACGCCAAGAGATAGTGCTCCCATCACTTCCCCTCAGGAGACACATCTGGGCAGGCCCATCCTTTTGGGCAGCTGTGAGCGGGTTTGCAACTTTGAAGCAAGGGGCTTTACAGATAGAGTCTGGAAAAACCCTGCAGACACCAAGAAACCCAAGCTCAGCAGGGTGTTTCCATGCAGAGTGGATAGTGTGGAGGTGGTTTCAGTCCTGTCTGTTCACTAGGTTGAATTTCCGAGCTTCACTCTGCGTGATGTTAAATAATTCTGAACTCCTGACACTGTTGGATTAATATTCCCATTTGCTGTTCATGGCTATTTGTCTCCTTAATAAATGGCTAATTTAAAATGCTGTATCTTTGCTCCGAGCTCTCTACCTGCTGTTCCGTGCCACGGGTTCAGCTGGTTCTGCTTTTTTGCATTAGCCTCATTTCCACAGCCCTGAGTTGTGGAGTGGAAATGTTGCATCACTGCAAAACCTCTTCTGATGGGAGAGAAGGGAGGTAGGAAGCAGTGAGCATCCATCCCCTAAGGCAGGGGGGCTGTGATCAGGAGGGGAACTGAAACTGGAGAGCTCAGAGCTGGCTGTGTCTGTTTGGATTAAAGCGGGAGGCAAAGTGTATTTCAGCAGGAAGGGCTGGAGGAAAAATAAAAGGTCATGAGGGGGTTAAAATCCAAGACAACAGCTGACTTGTGTTGTAACTTTCAGCATCATTTCACAATGTTAAAAGCAAACAGTACTAATTACACTGGTCTCTAGAGATGGTCCCAAATTTCCTGTCTGATTAACTTCTGTGTTTTCCTGGCATTTGGCATTAACTTGTATCAATCTTTAACCGCTCTGTAGGAATTTACAGTAAAGGGCCATTTAGAGGCAGGCAGACTGTAAATGCAAGGCTCGCTGCGCTCAAGGACCCCGTGTAATGATAAAAAACTCCTTTCTCTTGGCAGGAATCTCCCCCTGTCAAAGACGGCCACTCCAAAGACTCCGCTTTGAACAGCAATGCCATGGGGAAGGAGGGCAAAGATGGTGCTGAAAGGTGAGCCTGACCCCCTGGTGTCCTCCTTCCATGTTCAAAGGGTGCAGAGTCCCAGCATCCCCTCTTACCAAACCATCCTTGGGGCTGCCTGCTCTGCCCTAAACCTCCTCCATGTCGTTTAAACTTCTAAGCCCACTTTAATTGCACAGCCAGGGCGTGGTGGGATCCTGGCGAACGAGGAGAATGCTGGCAAGATACCCTTGCTGAACTCGAGGAGCCCGTGGGGGTTAATGCAGCCTGTGTTGGCCATCCTCAGTCCATCTCACTGGCAGTGCTGTCACTGACACTGGCTGCTCCCTCCTGCTTCCAGGGAGACGTGTGAAAAGAGTCTGTGCTGCTGTTCGGAGTAGTCTTCCAGAGGGAAATTTCTTCCTAACCCTGCTAGTTAGAGGCTGGCTGAGACCCTGGAGCAGCAGGCTTTATATCCTTTCTAATGCTCTTAGCTATCACTTGCCTATGCAAATGAAGAGGTGCAAGCTGTAACAGATGGGCTTCAGGAGGAGTGGAGTGAGTGCTTCCCTGCTGCTCGAGATTGCTCTGCAATTGCATTTCTAAAGCAAAAATAGAGAACAGCGTTGATTTGTATGTGACAGTCAACTTCCCTCCCCCATTTTCCTGCAGTTGGTTTGAGGGTTTTAATCCCTGCAGTGAAGGAGACAACACAAGAGTGCTCTGCAAAGCTCACTATCTGCTCAGAGTACTGACTGGTGCACGGGATTTTGGCCTGTGCCTGGGAGAAAGCTATGAGGAACATCAGTACTTTATTTTTTGGTTTTAGAGCTACAGGCACAGAGAGGACATGTCCTGGCACAAGATCATCAGCCTCTGGGGGTAGGAAATCTAGAGGGGGATGTACACCAAAAAAATGGTCCTGATTTTCTGCTCTATTTTTCTGCGGAACAAGAGCCTGTCATCTCCCCTTGTCTCAGCACAACAGGTCATGAACTGACTAAGATCTGTATGTGTAGAGTGTGCTCAGTCTCTGTACGCTTGAGGAAGGGCTTAGATTTGTGTGCACTAAAAATTTGGTGGATTAAGGAGACATGGAAGTGTGTACTTACAGTAAAATCCTATCTGCCAGAAATGCAGACAGACAAGTGTTCAGGTCCTAAAGGTTTATCTTTCTCTTTTTCAAGAGATGCTCAAAGCAACAGAGTTAGAGCCAGACATTCGGGCTTGTTTGCAAAAGATTTACCTCCAGAGTGTCTGTGTGCTCACTGTCATTTGATGAAGGTTATTTCCCTTTTTTTTCACAGGCAGCCACAGTCACCAGATACTTTGGAGTCATCGCAGCTGGAGGAAGAGGTAGATGAGCTGTCCCTTATTGACCACAGTGAAATCATGTCTAGATTAACACTGAAGCAAGAGGTAGGTACATTCAGGGTTTGTTTTTGTGCTCTACGGTTTACTCTGAGCTGAAATCTGATTCTCTGTGTGCACAAACAAGGCATCACCTTTTATTTGATAGGAAAAAGTAGGTTGCAGCAGAAGTGGGGTGTGTGTGAAGGCTGCTGCTGAAGTATGAGATGCTGGTACAGGCAGGGAGCACCAGCAATGAGTGAGGGTTTAACAAAAGGCGAGATGTCTCCCTAAGACCAGCACATCTTGGGCCCTTTTCCCAGCCTGCCCCTTCCCTCTGCAGCCCTAGCAGTCTGAAGTGAGTCACCTGAGAGCCTGAGCACAATAAATCCAGGTGTGGGTGATGGTGTTGGCCTTTCTCTCTGACGGCAGGTTCAGCAGGTGACTGAGCAGGACATGATGTTACTGATGTGGAAAAGCAGCCAAAGGACCTGTTTCTGTGTTTGAGAAATAGCTGTGTGTAGCCTTGGGTGCACTCCCGGCCAGCTTTGCTCACTGTGCTCTTGAACCACTCTGTCTTTGACACGCAGCTGGAGGGAACATGCAGGCTTTTGAAGCTTTCAGACTGTCAGGGGGCTCAGCTGAAAAATGGAGAGAATGGATCATTTACTGGCACTTTAGGAGTGTTCTTTGGTCAGCTGAGATGTGCAGGAGAGAGTGAGAAGCTTTTACTTGTTCTCTAAGTAGTATTTCATGAGTCTTGCCAGAGGATCACCTGAAAAATTCACATCTTAGAGCTGCTCCATGGCTGTAATCCATGCTTGTTTCACTGTTTTGCATATGCAAGTGATAAAGACATTCCTTAGGGAAGCCAGACACAACTCCTCTGATGGATTGTTTCCATTAAAAAACATTTAAAAATCAGTGATTTCTGAACATTTGGGACTAGCAGATCTGTGTCTTAGTCTTTTTTATTTCTTTTCTTTCTGATCTACACGTTTGAAGCACTGTAGAACTGTCACTGCGAGCTGCTTCCTGCAGTGTGGGAACTGCTGGCTGAGTGGTGGATCAGTTTTGCATATTTTAAGTTGTGAAATGCAGTAGCTAGAAGAAAGATGTGTTTTAGAGAGTGGTAAGGCAGGGGTCAAGCAATTAGCAGGGCTGTTTTCTTCTTCCAGTTATTGGATTGTTTCAGGTGACCTCCAGCCAAATAGTTCCAGATTAGGGAATTAACTCGCAAGGTTTTGACGTTCCAGGAACGTGCAAGTTGAATGCATGACCTCCCACCCCACAGCCACTGTGGTACATGATCCTGCACTTTGAGACAGTTCACACAGTGCTGCTGCCCTGTTAAAGGTCTTCTGGGAGTATTTGTGGCATTTCTGCTCATTCTTCAGTGGGCAGAAGGTTCAGCTTTCACTGAGCTTCACAACCTGCCCTTAAGGAGTCAGAGACCCCAAGTAAGGATCAGCCCGGCTCCTCATCTGGGACACCAAATGCTTTATTCAAATTCCAGGATTATCCCAGCGCTGAGGACCGTGTCCCAGCTTGTGCTGCGAGCAGTGCCAGGAATGGTGTGTGTGCTGCCAGTTGCTGCTGAGCTGGACCCCCAGCGACGTTAAACCAGGCCTGAGGGAGCTTGGGCTGTGCCTAACGCGGCTGTGTTCCCGTTGCAGGGGGACGACGGGCCAGATGTCCGTGGTGGATCTGGAGACATTCTGCTGGTGCACGCCACAGAGACCGACAGGAAAGGTACGTGGAGCAGCAGGGCAGAGCTGGGGGCACAGCCTGGCACGGCTTTGGCTGCCTGTCCTCTGCCCCGTGGCCACAGACAGCTGGGCTGGGGGAGAGTCTGCAGGGATCCTCTGAGCCTGGGGGGTTGTGTTTATCTGTGGGAGCTGGAGGTAAGCTGGATAAGCGCCTGGTGGTTCCATTTAGCAGCAGGGATGGGATTAACTCCTCCCAGCCCTTGCCTGGATCTGGAAGATGAGGCACACCAGTGACAGCGCTGTGTTGGTGTCCCTGTACCTGCTGAGCTGGGCCACTGCCTTCTGTGAGTGCGGGTGTGACCAGCCTGTTGCGCATGGATCCTGTTTCCAGTGGTGCTCCTTGTCCTTGGAATGTCAGGGCAGTGGTGATACTGCATCAAAGTAGGAAGAAGGGATGTTGGTTTGGGTCTAATGAAGTACCCGTGGGCATCAGGAGTCTGTTCAGGTGCTGCTCTGCTGACACTCTGTATTTTCGATTTACCATGCCACCTCCTAATGCCACTCTGCACCACGTGTGTCCTGGTAGCCACCCAGACCAGTTCAGAGAAGGAATCCACAGTACAAAAGAAGAGACGTGGGCTAGGAGAGGGGATGTTAGCAACCCTTAGCTCTAGATTTGTTAAAACCCCTCTTTATCTGTCCAAACCCAATCGCCACGCACATGAAGCAGCTCCTTTCCAAGACCTGTGGCAAAGACAGCCTTTGCAGTGTTTCCAGAGAGTTATTTGAACCTGCCAAACACATTTGTGCTGATGGCCTTAACCAGGATTGATCTCCTTATCTCCTGGGAGGCAAAACACTAACCCTCTGAATCACTCAGCGCTCGTAGTTTAGAGGTTGATAGTCAAAGGGGAAATATCTGTCATGTACGTTTTTAAATGACAGGGGTTTTACTGTAGCATAAGATATTTGCAATTACTTACCAGCACCATTCAGCTAGCAAGAAAATCCTTCCCCTGACAGCTGTGTTTCCCAGTTTGCACTGGGCATCGAATCCAGGCAGAAAGGACCAAAGTTAGAAACACACCAGAGAGGAGGAGGTGGTTGATTGTGCCAAGGCTGGAAATGTATATTAAAGAAAATAGTTTAAATGAGATGGTGGAAATATCCCTTATAAACGTGCTGAAAGTGGAATAGAGAAACTCTGCTTTACTCCTGCTGTTCTCTGGAGCAAACATCACAACAAAGAACTTCCCTGCTGTTCCTGTTCAAAGACAGCTGCTTGATGAGGGGGTGAGTGCTGGACCTCCAGTTCATGGACAGGGCGCTCTGAGGGTTCTGCAAGCAGTGGGGTGAGAGCTGTGGAGAAGTTTTCAGAGCTGGGAAAAGCTAGAGCAGGGTTTTATGTGCCCGGTGGTGCAGCTGTGGAGAGCTGGGTGGAGGGAGCTCGGGCAGGCGACAGTTCCCAGTGCCTGAGCCCGGCCTCACAGGCGCTGCCAAGCCACAGAGCTGAATGGAGCACGGAGGAATTTGTGCTATGCTAACCCACTGTTTGGGTGACTGAGAGGGTTAACGAATTAAGCTTACAATGAGAAGAATTCGGGGCTTGTAAATCAATCAGCCAAACGGCACAGAGGGGCAGAGTTAAGAGGCTTTCCTTTAAAGATGAATTTCTTGGCAGCTTCAAGTGCCAGAGCAGACCAGCTGTATTACCTCACGTTGCCTTTTGGGCAGATGGGAACCCAGAATAAATGTAACTCCACGCCCTGTTGCATGATGCTTCTTGTCCATTTGAGTTTTCTGAAAAAGCTAAATGGCATAAGGAACAAAGAGAGACCTGTGGTCTTCAGGAGTAAAATCCATGGTCAGTTAAGTGCTCACAGCCACACGCACTTGCTGTGAGTGCAGGATTAGAGCTGGACAAGGCTTGGGGCTCACCCCTGATGTGACCACCCAGCCTCTGTTGTCTGTAACCAGGAGGCAGCAGCACTCCCTGATTTTAAGAGCAAGAGAAAGGTGAGGTTCCTGCCAAGAGAAACACTGCAGGTAGAGAGGCACAGCTCTCCCTGTGTGCCCTGCTCCTTCCCACCTCCCAGCAGTGGCTGGGTGTTACAGCACGTGGGTATGGGGTGATGCCTGTCCTGGCTGGAACAAGCTCTGCATGTACAGCCGAGCCTGGGCAGGCACAGCAGGAGTTGCCTCTTTCCCTCCCTGTCTGCCCTTGGTGCAGTGCTGCTGGCAGGAGCAGGGTGCCATCCACTGCACACCGTGCTGCCATGCCCCAGCTTTATTCTGGGACTAATGCCTAATGCTCCATTTTGGCACTGCTGTCCACAGTGACCAGGCACCGGGACTGCGAGTGTTCCGCAGGCGTGACCTGACGTCTGCATTCCTGTTTGAAATTCCTGCTTCTTGAAATTCCATCCTCTGTGCCCACGATAATGGCCAAAGCCTTTGCAGTCCCAGGCCCTGTAACACCCCATCCTGCAGATGAATTAACACAGGCTGACTGCGTGCACCGCGGCTCTCCTGGGGCAGGGTCACGGTTGTGGCAGCATCAGTTTTTGCAGAGCAGTTTGCTTTGCTTTTGGTGGGGAATAATCTTCTGTTTACACTGTCCTGGGACAGATTTCCTGGAACTCAGCAAGGGCAGAAGATCTGCAGCACCACAGCATGTGTTGAAACACGTGTGTTCCTCACTGGGAGGGCAGAGTGACCTGCCTGAGCACCAAAGACAGAGCAGGCATCACCTCTTGCCGTCAGATCTTCTCTTTAAAGCAACCCCAAGGTCTAAACTATGTTTTTCCTTTACACATTATTGGTAGCTCCTGTCCCACAAGCAGGTGTTTTTCACTGACCCTTTTAAGATGCACAAGTCCAAGTGCTGTAAGTGGGAGCGAGGGCCAGGCAGGTGGGGACAGGGCAGTGTCACTGCTGCTCTTGTGCCAAAGGGTCCATCTGCTGGTAAGGACCAACAGCACAGCGTTTCTGCAAAGTTCATTTGTGCCAGAATGTGTCCCTGTCCTCCTCTGTACATCTGGATTCAGCCTTACAAGAAGCTCCTTTTTCTGAAAGCAAGGTTGACTGAGGTTTTCTTGCCTTTTTCCTTAGATCTGGTGCTGTACTGTGAAGCCTTTCTGACCACATACAGGACGTTTATTACCCCTGAGGAGCTCATCAAGAAGCTGCAGTACAGATATCCTTTGCTACTGACAGTTCACTCTCGCCAGGAATCAGAGCTGGACAGTTGTCGTGGAGGGAGCTGGTGGCAAGTTTTTTGGCCAAAAGCCTGCTGGCAGCATGGTCAGTGATGTGCTGGCCCTGCTGGTGTCCCAGGCAGGAACTCCTTCACCTCCACTCTCTGCAGTGGGAATTGCTGCCAGGCAGGTCCAGTCACAGCAGATACTGGACCTGAGAGTTGTCTCCTGAGGGTCCTGGCTAGGAAGAGGAGCAATTCAGATTTTCTCAATGTCACTGGGGACCCAGTCTGTTATTTGGGACATCTCATTTGTAGACTGGGGACCAGAGCACCTTCTGCCTTCCAGAGGGGCCATGGGCACTGCCTGCATGGGCAGGTGTAGTTTAATACTAGAGTTGATTAAACCATTAAGGCCTCTCTCTTACTGCAATAAACTCAGCCGTGAAGATGCTGTGCTCTTGGTCTCCCAGTCCTGAACTGGGCTTGTAACTGGTAATGAGGCAGGGCCCTGATGTGCAGGGTGAGCATTCCTGGCAGAGGATGGAGAAGGCCTCTCCCTGAGCACCCTGCTCCCATTCCTTGCCCTTGGCCCCCTTCCCATGGCTCCGTTCCCCACCAGCAGAGTGGGGCAGGGTCTGGATCTGGGTCCGGGCCTGGGTCCGGGTCTGGGTCTGGTTCTGGGCCTGGGTCTGGGTCTGGGTCTGGGTCTGGGTCTGGGTCCGGGTCTGGGTCCGGATCTGGGTCCGGGTCTGGGTCTGGGTCTGGGTCTGGGTC